>JAQPZY010001685.1:7745000-8345000 GCA_029931535.1 Margaritifera margaritifera | reverse complement strand
ACAACGTACTTGAAATATGCTTTTCATTTTTAGTAAGGAACACATCAAACATGGTATGCAATTAAACTAGATGGTTTTCTTAAGGTCATTTTAATTCGATGTAACTTACGTGACTTCTATAAACATGTTTCCATTACTTATTATAATTGGTTATTCATAGATCATCAGATGTATCTTACGTGACTTCTAGAAACATGTTTCCATTACTTATTATAATTGGTTATTCACAGGTCTTCACTATCATGACAGCTTTTGAAACTATATGACCTTTTTGGCAAATAAAACGACATCCCAATAAATTACGCTCGAATCTTTTGTGAATGTCGGGATTGATTTGAATAATAATAATAATAATAATAATAATAATAATAATAATATAACAAAACGTAGCTTTCAGTTTAACTTTGAATTGTGCAAATATCAAGCGAAATGAAACATGACATTTTTTTCTCTGGAAAAGGATATGAATATAGTTAAGATACACTTAGTGTAAAAATAGATCTTCCAAATATACCATTATCTATTTTACAGTAAGGTCTTATCTTTTCTGAAAGATTGTAAAACCTACTTATACATTAACTTGGAACTGGATATCATGAGCATCTTCAGCAAATTGCAACATTCTTAAAATGTTTAATTTAAATATTTATTTCTTGTAAATAGTATTTACCTGCTAAACTTTTTCAGAAACAAATATGGATTTATTACCCATAATTATATCAATTACCCCTACAGTTTGGCTCATAAAAGGGCAACATGATATCAATGTGTAATAAGGAGACACACAATGTATAAAAAGAATCATGCAAACATACAGTCCTGAAGTTTTAAGCAAGCACATATTTGAAATTAGTCATGTGAAGGAATGTGGAATGGACAAACTGTATTTGACAATTTTAAAGTAAGAAATTCAATGTTTTTAACCATCAACATTATTTGTATAACTATTTTGCAAATTTAATATCTCAAAATGAAAAAGTAAAATTAGATGTGACACATACACACCATTCTAAGTTCATCGAGTCATGCTTTCCATCAATGGCCTCATTTCAGAATGATCTGATTTTTAAATTTCAGTATATTGTTACATAATTATGAAATACAATCATAAAATCTCGGCAGAATTATGAGCTATACAATAGTGGTTGCATTATTCGATGTAACCTGATTGGCCGCAGGCGAAGGAATTTCTTTATAAGATTTAAGTGATCCATCACTTTCAGGTGGTCGACCAGAGCTAATAGATCTTGGTCGTTTTGAAGCTACGTTCCTATTAGGATTTAATTGGCCCTCTGTCTTTGGTGTATGGTTTCCTGTGTATGCTGTATGTATAGGCGATGTTGTTGCTGTTGGAACTGCAGTGTATTCATAACCCACCGGTTTAGACGGCGGTGTTTTGCAGACAGTTGTATATATCGGTGAACTTTTATTGACTTTGTGATTACTTGTATTAAAATTGTGTATACTGGCTTCAGGTCTTTCCATAAGTAAAACCATTTCCTGTGTAACTGACTCTTTTGGTACGTCCTCATTGGTTTTTATCCTTATATCATTACCTCTCACGTCTCCGTCCCTATTACCTCCTCTTAGTTTCCGAATGCGCTCTCGCTGGTAGTAAACTCCAGCAAAAATCAATATATTTAAAAACAACAAAGAACACCCAACTGCAACGGTTATACTGAGGGGTACGGAGGAAGTGCTTATCATCTCACTTTGCCCTCGTTTTCCTGTTGAATTCTTTTCCGCAGGTCCTGTCTTCAGGGGGTTGGTTGCTCTTTCCACTTGTCGAGGCTGGATGGACGATTCTTCCACAACTATACCTTCAGTTGTGGTCCCATCACTCGTGGTACCACCTGGATTGTCATTCAAGTGCGGCGTCAATGGCGAGATAGGCAGAGGATACGGGAAGATATCATTAAATCTATTGATCAGCCGATTGCTGGAATCAAAAGTTGACATGTTATTTGCATAGAGTAGGTCGTCTCCATCCTTGTCGTGCACGTTTATCTTTGGTAGGAGGTTGAGCCATAGAGCCATTTCTCTTCCCCGATAATGATTCCGTATGCTGGGTCCTTTACCTACAAAGTTGTAGGATACTTTAAGTAGAAGACACTCATAAATTTCAAAATGTTTATATGTTATGAATTTGAGTATACAAAAGATAATTCGCCATAAATCGACCCATTACAGTCTTTAAAAAGAGCAACATTACATTTAATATGTGAGGGAAGTAGTAAATTTATGCCGTGTTAAAACAGTGTAGTTTTCTTTACTCCAACCGACTCGTAGAAGGATACAACAACATTAAGTAAAAATATCAAACCGTTTTAGGAAACTAGTGCAACACACTAATACGCTTGTATAGATATAAGACAACATTAAAATATGCAAACTATATTCAATGGCATAGTAATACAAGGTCAATAAATCCATATTGATTGTCGCAGTAATTCATTTTGAACAACCCACTCCGATACAACATTAAAATACAACTCCAAAATGTCCAGGGCACTAGTGCAGCACACTAATACACTCATATGAGACTGCAACAACAATAATATTTTTTTAAAAATCAGTATTCAGTGGCGCAGAAGTACTAGGCACAAAAATCAACATTTACTGAGCGAAAGCGCAAGCGTTGCGAAACGTCGAGGGTGGCGTTGTCAGGAAGTAGCAAGCCTGGCCCCTCAGCGACAACAGTGGAGCGAACGCAATAATAATTTGAAATTTCTTTACACGTCATAGATAATGGCACAACGAGGAGAAGAACATTATAAGCCATTGGATTTCGTTCTAATCCTTTACCTTCTATAATGTACTTCTTGTAATCACCAATTACAAATTTATGACATAAAATATGTTTGAACTAATGCCACAACGCTAAATTGTGTTGAATACAACTATTTTTACAGATGTGATATAAATATTTCGTATATACAACCCCAGTAGTGGGGGTGGAGGGAGCGGAAGTAAGTGGGAGGAGGTGGTTACTGTTGTACCCAGGTTTTATCTGCCTTTTTTTTTTTTTTTTTTTTTTTTTTTCCAAAAAAGAAACAATATACATACCATAGGGTGCACCTACTAAATGAGTGGTTACTGCAAGGAATTGTTTCAGATAACAATATCTTAAAATATATAGATAAAATGAAATATACAGAGGGAACAAAAAGTTAAAGGCCCGAACCTTTTACAAAGCTTATTTGTGATAACATAACAAGATCTGTTATCCTAGATTATTTTAACTAATTTCGGTGGCAACGGCATGACATACAGATTTAGAAACCGACAATTTCAAATGTTCCAGAATCCTGCATACGTAAAATTGTTACAGAAGTGGTTACAAGAGTTAATTTCATAGACGCAGATACATTGTTAGTGCTGCCTATTAGATCGAATTTGCAGCTGTAAAAAGATATTGTGATTTGGAAAAGTTAGTGGACATCATTTCACAAGCAGAAGAAAAGCCACACGGCATATAGTGCAACGGTTGAAATTTTACAAGAAAACAAAAAAAAAAACAAGAAAGAAAAACAAAAAAACAATAAAAAAAAAAAAAACAACAAATCAACAAACAATAAAACGGTGAGGATGAAAGCCTGGCTCAGTCAGACAGCAAAATAACCACGCTAATGCATCAGAATTTAATCTGATCCAAAAAGATCAGGATACAGTCGGAACTTTAAACATATTCTTTATATTAGAACGGATTTGGCAAAAAGAATTAGTACTAATAGATGAGAATCTCGAACAAACGGCTGACAGGCAAATGTAAAGAAAACAGAAAAGCTAACAAAAGAAATGATATTATTTAGGTCACTGTCTAAATCAAATTTATTTATTTATTTATTTATATTTGCCTTTTGGTATCGGACATAATATCCAACTGGAGTCGTCGCAAAAACTATACGTAAAAATGCTCGAAGATAAATGCACCAGCTTCTCCAGAAAATTATAAAATGCATCGTCGTTTGTTTCTGTGTGTTATATCGTTTATATCTACCATGATATAACACACTTCTTTCTGTTAACTCTTTAATTATTATCTGCAGGTTTATTATTTTTGTTCTTTGTACCTCTCTGGACTGTATAACTGAATACTACCCATGTGTTTCCTTGTAATGGATACGTGATAAATCCCTGTGCATATCCAAACGCTCCAACTTACTGTATATTGTATCTGTGTATGTTCCATAACCATTAGTCCTAAGAGAGCATGATTCGTCGCTAAAGGCAAGGTGTTCCTCCACAGCAACAACCATCTTTAATATGCAACTTATTTCTATATCCATATATTGTCCCGGTAGAAAGTAGATGCCGTAATCTTTTGAAGTTTTGTTTGGTTTGATTTTGAGACTGTGCTAAGGCTTGCAAGAAATCTTTATAACTTACCATTTGCAAAATATATTTTGCATTCCAGCTGCCAAAAAACACGAATTCTCCTGCAAGGAAAGCAATTATTGTGTATTTTTTCTGATTCTTCAGACTATTTAATGGCTGCGTTTTTATGTCAACGATTGTATGAAATTCCTCCTTGTGTTTTGTTTATTTTAAAGCTATTTCCTTATTCTTGTTAATTCTCGCTGTCCGGAAAATCATGCAACGGATACATTCTAACTCCTTTTTGTTGCCTTTTGGGCGATTGTGTAAATAATATGCTAGGAAGATTTATCAACTATACATCAAACAAAGGTACAGAGTTTTATCCTGTTCAGCTTCAGTATATATCAAGCATTTTTCGCTAGGAATAGCAGTTGTCTAAACGTAATATATAAATCCATTTTGTGCTACAATATTTTTTAGCGGAATGCATTTTTTGTTAGTGTAATCTTTCTTTTCTGTGTTATCTCTACGAAATTTATTGTTAACGAGCTAAAGCTGAAAGCATTTAAATATAATTTACAATTCTAATTTCTTTCCAATCTTCTGGTAAATTGCATTCGATGCTTGTTACATTCTTTGCACGTAGGTCCGCTCAATAATATAATTGTATTTTTGTTTCTGTATAAACACCAAGAATTAAATATAGGTCTAAATGAAATTGTCGCTGTTCCACGTGTAATACAATGCCCATCTTTAATTATTACCCTGTAAAGTACTAGTGCATTAGAATAATTGCTAACTGTTCCTTCCAACCTTCTAAATTTGTTAAACCGCTTCACTTTGCCAAAACACTAACAAACATACTTCTTAGAATTGTATCTGGACAATAAAAAACCCTCAATTTGTGGGTACCGAAAAGTTTGTTTATGTCTGGAAATGTTAAGTGGCGAAATAAATTATTGCAAATTTTAAATTTGTAACCTTTATAAAACTAGCTACGACACTCAACACATACCGTGTTGTGATTCTGTGTACTCTCTGTTATACAGAGGGGCTTTCTTGAGTTTTATCCGTGACAAAATTATGCTGTTCTTAACTAGATACTTTAATGTCTCTGCTTTGTTAAATAAATACCTGCAAAAGTCTTGTGTTATGTCGAAATCCAGGAAGTAAGTTTATTCCCGAGCTACCTTTTCTAGAATTCCATCTAAACCCTCTTGAAGAGCTGCAAATCCTGCCTTATGGGGAGCAATCTGTGTTGATTAAGTTCAATACTTTATAACAACTTGTGTAGCAATTTTATGTACGTATGATTCTGAACCATGTAAAGGTATCGACTTCTTAATATTTACACCGTGCCGCTTCAACCTATATTCGTTAAAATAATCTTGGATAAAGACTTGCTCGCTTCACATTGTTAATTTTTAGTTGTTGCATGCTCTCGTATTATATCGCATTTGTCCATCCTAGATAGGTTGTTATACCTATCATTTACTTGCAGTAACCACAACCTTAGGTAGAAGATATTGTCTTGCATTTAACTGTTTTAATGTCTTCTTTTTCAATTTCCTGTACTTTAATATGTAATCTCGTAATTTGTAGAGTATATTTTATCTATTCGTTAACGTTAATTTTCCACAGATATCATGAATTAAAAAGGTATATTTCCCATATGTGATAATTTATCAGATACACCCAATGATATTTATTTATTTTTTTACAATAATAAACATGTAGATGATCCTGGGTAAATGGATCACCCCATTCCCCCGGTATTTAAATATTTATATTACCTCCCTGAAAACTGTTGAATTCAACACAGTGTAGCTTTGAGCCATTATTCACAATGCTTAAGCAAATCTCAATTTATTATCCTATGTTTGTTCCACTGTTATCGCATAGAGACAAAGCGTGGAGATATGGCCGCTTACGCTTTCGCCTTGTGTTTTCGCCATGGCTCGGTTACGGATCAGAAGCTGCGCCCGTAGACATATTGATTTTTGTATTTAGTACTATTACTTCTATCTATCTAAGTATTATTACTTCCATTTCTCTCTTTCTCTCTTTATCTCTGTCAATATATATATATATATATATATATATATATAGATATATATATATATATATATATATATATATATATATATATATATATATATATATATAGCTTTGAGAATCTCTCTAGTGTTCTGCGCCAGTGCACTTGAAGTGAAGTTTTGGATTTTTATATTAAATGTTTTCATATCAATGTAAGAGTAGTTTCGAGTAAGAAAAAGTATGCTGCGCTAATAACGGTATGTATTTACTTCTGAAGATACTTTTTTCACGAGATTTTAACAGATCATTCCGAAATTTGATTTAATACCCGCTTACGCTCATTTACATAAAAAAATATTTTATAATGCATCAGAAAAGTTGATAATGTACAGACTTATTTCTTAAACTCAAAGAAAGACAACTTCAAAACTCTGATCTGAATCAAAATAGTTGTTACTGCGGCATTTTGAATCAAAACTAATACATATTTCCTATATTTAAATCAAGGTTGTGGGAAACATAACTCTCGTGTTGACCAGCATTATGTAACAAGAGGCAACTGCTCACACCAGGCTAAGCTGACTGCGTTCTAACTGGCTATAGGTAATGATAAATATAAATAAATAAATAAATATTCTATATATTCTCTCTCTCTCTCTCTCTCTCTCTCTCTCTCTCTCTATATATATATATATATATATATATATATATATATATATATATATAGAGAGAGAGAGAGAGAGAGAGATGCTAAGCAGAATTGTGATAAACTACAACACCCCAAGAATAGCCATTTTCTCATGAAATCTGTACTTTATATATCGTTTTTTTCTGCACAGGGTAGCATCTATGATTACCCATCAATACAAATAAGTTCTTTACCAAACCGTAAAACCTTTCAGAAGGTAAAATATACAACGCTATTTTGAATCAGAAGGTAAAATATACAACGCTATTTTGAATCAGAAGGTAAAATATACAACGCTATTTTGATCGCTGCTGTTGAGTAAAACGATTTATTCTCTTGGTAAACAATTGACAGTAAGTTTACCTAATAATGACACCGGTGACTTTTTGATAATATCGAAATGAGGTTTTATATTCGTCAGCAATAAAACAAAGGTTTTAGTAAACATAGTTGTGAAGAACAACATATAACTCCTATCTGGAGACGTGAGATGATTTTTTCTTACCATGAATTATCAGAGTATACAGTTAAATATCATATATAAAAGCATAACAAGTTGAATTGCCGATGGAACTGACTTACGTCTTTGTAGAAATTTTATACCAATGAAACTAATGTCAGAATAATTATTAAAGTGATTTTTTTTTCTATTCTTTAAACTTCACCGAGAATATGAATATATAAATGCGATCATTTGTCGTAGACTATTATTAAAGTTGCTGAAAGACAGGTCGAAGGACACAACAATACCAAGGTCAAATGGTAATGATTATGAAGAAGACTAGAGAAGACGAAGTGTAATATCTTGTATCAAAAACGGTTTTGAACGTGATGAAACTACAACATTATTATATTATAACAGGTGTAAAACAAATTCAGAAGAGTCGAAGATTGTTGGCACTAAATCTTGCAGAGAAGATTTCAAAATGTCTGCACTACGGTTACAAGTTTATCAGTTTAAACACGTTATGTTTGTCAAATTTTCAAAGGTCTTGCTGCATGACCTATCACCTCTGCTTCTGTACAAAATAATAGGAATTATGTGCTTATGGAATAATTCAGTCTATACTTTAGCCGGTCCTAATGGCTTGTATTTGTAGCTAGGTCAATCTTAGCGGGGGGACGGGGGCTGGGGATACCTATGTCCTCACCGAACCTCAGGTATGTTTGGTTTTCAATGTCATACTTCGGCCACTTGACCCCTTGATAACGGTTTCTTCCTCTGTGCTGATCCTTTAGTTCTTCTTCTGGCAAGTTTGGGTCACTGAAAGTTCAATGATAGATGATTGCAGGTAGTGTGGAATGTACATATATGCAATAAGAGAAACAAATAAATAAACAAAAGTGAAATACAATTTAAATATGCAACGGTTAAAATGATCTCAGAAGTGACATCATATACTTTCTCATGGAATGACAGTAGACCGAGTAAATAAAGTCTCAGTCCAGGATACTTTTTGTTATTCTTCTGATACAAAATGTCTAGCTCTTGTTGCAGTTCAGATAAAGTAGATAGCAGTGCTCTACTACCAAACATGTACATTATACCATGTTTCTCGGGAGCAATTGCCATCTTCCAGAACATCTAACTCTCAGCGGCAATAAAGATCTTACGACGAGCAATTGCATCTTCGATACTATTCAGTTCTCAGTGACGATAGAACCCTTCCCCAGAACCAGTGGTGGAGCGAGGGTTCTTTAGTGGCGCCCCTACTTTGCCACAGAGAACAGTCCTTATGTCCGTTGCCAACCTCCACCACGCCCCATCTACGCCCCGGTTACAGCTGCAAAAAAAGAGCTCCCGACGGCGCCCCCTCGCCCTGCGCCCAGGGGCAATTGCCACCCTCAGGGCTGATTCTATGTGAACTTGCTCGCATTCTTTTCTTCTGTTTCTCAAACTGTTTCACCCTCCTCTCTTCTTCTTATTTGCTCGAGGCACAAAATACTTTTGCAAAACTAACTGAAGAATAAAATGTTTAAGCTATGAATAATCATAACATAATATCCATCCCTAATTGACTAATACTATGATTGGGAACAGTGTTTTATTCCCAAATTATGGACTGAAAACTATCGTCATTTTAACATTTTCATCTAACAAAAATGTTCATAAAACTGTTCTCATTTCAAAACTAAAACTATTCTATATAATGGTTCTGTAATTTTATCCTAAAAGACAAACGTTTGGGTCTTTTTCAATTTTGTGGGAGCCCTATCGGGAAAGTTGCAGTTAAGTTCCTCATAACCTGTTAAATCCGATAGAAAACATTTCCACTCGCAAATCGAAAAAGAGTTTTTCCCACCGCACCCCAAAACATTATCTCACAATTATAGTTTACATTTGTTCAACTGCAAGAAATTAATCATTTGTACCTATTTGGATACCCGTATTTATCTTTACTTGGCACTTGGTTATTTAACATGCTTTGGTTCAGTAATTCGAAATCACGCTGTTGCAAATACATTGCCCTGTACAATTGATGTTCTGAATAAACTTACTGTGATCAAGTAAGAATAGATTGCTGTTCATATTGTACATCAAATGTTTGTTTCTTGAATATCCTCGATTGACAATCACTCTAGTAAAGACTTTAATGTTCTCGATTGACAATCAGTCTAATAAAGACTTCAATGTTCTCTATTGACAATCACTCTAGCAAGGACTCCAATGTTCTCGATTGACAATCACTCAAGTTAAAATCTTGAATGTTCTCGATTGACAATTACTCTAGTAAAGACTTCAATGTTCTCGATTGACAATCACTCAAGTTAAAATATTGAATGTCCTCGATTGACAATCACTCTAGTAAGGACTTCCATGCTCTCGACTGACAATCACTCGAGTAAAATCTTGAAAAGGTCTCTATTGACAATCACTCTGGTAAAAGACTTCAATATTCTCAATTGACAATCACCCTAGTAAAGACTTCAATGTTTTCGACAGACAGTCACTCAAGTAAAAGACTTCAGTTTGTTGCCAGAGACAATTCTTACACTAGCAATTGCCGACTGCATACATTATAAGATTTAAAGGTTTCCACAGCTATTATGAACTCATCTTAAAAATGGCAGATATTGTATGTTTACGCGTAGACAGACAAGAACACGGACTGTACACAGAGTTATGTTGAGCCTTAAAATAGGTGAAAAGAACAAACTAGCTCATTATCATATATAAGGATCTTATAAACTTACCTGTAAACATGTATTTAAAAGTATGTCTTATTCAGGAAAATGTTTACGTTTTAATTCACAGAGATATTTTTCCTTTCTTTATTCAGTCTGACAATTGCCATTTTTCAGGATGCTCAAAGCATTCTTCAATTTTTTTTCTTGTTTCATGGTGTGATATATAAGTACTGATATATTGATCACTTATATTCCTTTTGGAAGATTTTTTTAAGACTTATTTATTCTCCCAATTTCTATTGTTATGTAGCTTTTCCCTCTTCTTATTTACGTATGTAAATTGTGTAATCCAGTTATTTCTAGCTAATAATTTTTCAAACGGATAATCTTCAACGTTGCTGGGTAAGATGAAAATAAAATGGTATTTAGAACATTTTGTTAAATTTGAGCATCTAGTTTCTAACATAAACTAAATTCGATATTATATTTACAAAATCTTAAAATAATCAGAGTTAGCCTGCAAATGGTGATTCTCCGTTCGTTACAAATTAATATATTGTGTTTCACTTTGAGGCTTAATATAAGTCTAAATAAAATATGATGATTTGACCAACGGAACATGATACCTCACCCCCGGAGAAGTAAACAGAGAAAGTGAAGCCATTAGGTGCTGTTTCCAGATGAAACGAGTTAAATTACTTCTTTCTTTTGCATACGTTTCGGAACAAAAGATTAAATTTACTTGACCATATTGTAAAATTGCGCTTGAAATAAGTACAAATTTATCAGGTGACCTGAGTCACTGATTGTATGAATTGAAGTATGCTGCTGTTGGGAAGTGACTTTGAGGTATGTTCCAATATCTCACAATATCTCATGCCGTTGCCTTCTCTATCCCCCATAAAATATACAGCCTTCCTGGTATTGTGGTCACATTCCAAATTCCAGTTGCTCCTAAAGAAATAAGAATTAAAAGACTACACGATTAGCAACCAAAACATAATGTTCTTGAATGAGCGCTGAAAGACCCTGCTGCTTGTACTAGGTGACGACGGGCACAAAACGTCTGAATCGATCGTTTACTCGGATTTAATTCTGTAGTAAATACTAGAATCAAATAACGGATTAACTTCACATACTGTTCTTAATCATTCTGACAGTTCTGGCAAGAAGTGCATTGAGGGGAAAATAATATTCATTTCTTCCCGATTCCAATCAAGCAGATGTCGATTAAACAAACACAAGACCAGTGATAGAACACAATCCTCTGGTAACTTTTTCAGCAATAAGACTTTGTAAAACAATATGGAGAACCTTTTCGCATATGGAACACATTCCAGTTATTTCTACATTATATGTGAAAGCATTACACATTCAAAGAATTTTAAGACTATACAAAACTTCCAGAATATGAAACAATTTTGTTCCCAAAATATTGTGTAATGACTGTAAGCGCACAAATTGTATGTCATTGGGTTGAGGAGTTTCTATGTAAGCATTATTACGCATTTTTGGATTCACAAATCAATAATATAACGATACTATAAAGTAAATGTCATAAATATTACTTCGAGGTATGTCAATATAATCATACTATCTGAAGAGGCATAGAGGGTTGAACATCAAATCTCATGTTATTATCCTTTACAAATGTTGCTAAAAGTTTCGCTTTTACGATGCAAAAGGTAAATTGTATTGAAGTTCTCTTTACGTTTTCAACTAAATAGTCAAATTCATGGTGATAATTCTATTTCTATTATTTAATATTAGCAAGGATGTTTACATTTGATCCAGACTCTCTTGTCTGATGCACCAAACTACCATTGCCTATATGGACTCATAGAATACGTTTTAGATAATTTATATCTTTTTAAGACGATGCATTTAAAATTATTGAGAAATTTGCTTATGTAAATTAAACACAAAACAGTTACAACAGACGAGCAGGACTTACCACAACGTACCCTGTTTTTGCAAAGTTAGTCCAGAACCGCATAACATTTTCACTCAAGATCTTTTCAGAAATATCATATTCTAGCGGAAATGGAGAGATGCCATCGACCAACGGTGCTCCGAATATGTAGGGCAACTCGTCGCTGTGAGCCCCATGCACCCATTTTGGATAATTCTCTGATATGGTAGAATGGGAGAATATATACAGATACGTATCATTATGTTTGGAATGTTCCAGTGCCATCTCTATCAAGGGGGCCACGTAGAGTGCATCGCTGAGCAGGTTAATCACGTTACTCCTCCGTGTAGCATCGTCTAGGGGAACGTCCCACGTGGAATACTCATGGTTGAGGATGTCATATATTTTCTGTTTGTTATTTCGGTAAATATTTTGAACAAACGTTCTTAAGATTTGCGATTTTCTGTCTTTACTAATACCATCTTGGCTCTCTTGTTCGGTCAAATATGAATAAGCCTCGTCCCTGGTTATTCCAAATATTATTGGTGTTTTCGCAAATCGTGTTCTTTTGTCCTTCATTAAATCGCGAATAGATAGAGAAGAAAATGCCTGGCTATACAAAGTAGGGCCACAACAAGTGTAATACTTTGGAGCCAATGGGACATTCTCAATAAGTTCTTCCATAGGTTTACCTCTCAAACAGGAAATAATTTGCTCCGAACCATATCCTGTGCAGTTAACATTTATTGCCAGCCTGCGAGCACACATAGATGGATTTACCGACAAAGCCCACGAACTAAGAGCAGAACCACTTTGTAGGATCACCCTGTGGAAATATGTCTCTGAAAGAAAATATTAAACGAACATAACATGTACACTCTACCACTTAAGCCAAAATGTATCAGTCACAAACCAAAGTAACCAAATTATTTTACCAAGGAAGTAAGCAAAGACACAGATACATAAGTAACTAAGAAACTCTCTGACTAATTGATTAACGGGCTAACTAACTAACAATCTAAGTAGACAACCCATTGACTAAGTAGCTAACCAAAGTCATCTTAATTTATACTGACTAACTACAAACTAACTAACCTACTATCTAACCCAATAAAACACTGTTCATTAATCTATCAACCGTATCTAAGAAGCCAACTACCTTTCTACTTATATGACTGACTAACAAACTAATTTATTAACACGCTAATTTTCTTCTAAGTATCGACAAAGACTCTCAGGATACAAAGATGGGAAACGTCCATTGTCGCGCTGATTTTTATGTTCATACTATATTCGACTCATTTTTGTCGTGAAGTTAATTATATAATAATTTTGTTTGATATGACTTTTGAAAATACAAATTTTAAATTAACACTCATTTTTCGCCGCACAACATCTGGGAACAATCCACTAAAAGGTTATAGTGTCAGCTTTTTCGAGTCGAGTCACTATTAGAATGTTTTTTGTAATTGGACTCAGCTGTTCAATGTGCGATCATTAAAACTCATTAGTGTAAAAAAGTGAATCTTGTCATCATAAATATCTAAAAACCTAGAATGTAAGAAACACACTGAAGAGAGGTATGTACACACTTTGTATACAGGAAATACAAATATACATTTACTACTAAACAACGCCGTATAATTCGATGGCTAAAAGTTTGAACCTGATGTTTGAAACCAGAAGGGGTGAAACTGGCATGAACGAGTCAGAGAATTCTTAAAAAGAGAACTTTAAATACATATATCTCCAATGACGCTCAATTCAGGTATATTTGGAATGCTTTGTCACCTTTCTTTTACCTAAAATGATAGCAGTCTCAGACGTGTGAATTCTGAACATATGTTAAGAATTAAATAAAATCTCTACAATCTTCGTATAATATTGTGAACGTTGCATTGCAAATATTACAATTTCTGTATGTGTATTTATAGTGAAGCCTGAGCTAATGTATTAGAAAACAATTTGAATACGCATAATAGAAGCTCATGCAGAAGTGACGGACTGAGGGTCTGTATAACGTGGTATTGTGACTTAATTACCATCTCCTAATTGTTACCTACTGTCGTAGTTTATATATTAAATTCAAATATTTACAAACATAAAGAAAAATGGAGATATTACACACGTTAATGTGCTTAATATTTCAACATTACGATCATTTTTGTGAAACAAACTAGCTTTCATTTAGATTGTGCCGTATCTAGATTCTAGCTGCGTTTCTTATACGAAAAAGGAGAGAACCTTTGTGCTGTTTGCACAAAAATCAACATTAATATTAAAATATTGTCTAGACTGAAAGAAAAAATTTGATCCACATACATTGCAATTTTGTGGAGTAACCTTGTAAACCACAAGTGTTTTCTTTATTAAGAGTAACAAAAGAGATTATGTTCAGAAACAGTTTATCAAGGAAAAAACTGTTGAAATATCATGGTACAAAGGGTTCACGTTGATATACTCAACGAATATTTTTGGGATCAAGCTTCAACACAGAAACAGAATTGACAGTGTACTGAAAAGAGAAAGATGGCGCCAAGGTGCGCTTTAGCATTCTTGATTATTGTATGAAATTCCCCAACGCTAATACAAAGTATTTATATGGCAAAAATAGTTTAAATCACATTTTAATCCTCGCTTTGTTCCTCGTCGGATACTGTTAATATTTTGATTATGACAGAAGTACAATTTAAACTTTGATTTGTAAGATTAGTACTGGCAAAAAAGTCAGGTGATTCCCAAAACAGTTGAATGTGCTTCTGTTCCTGTTCTGTGAAAATGCATGTTTCAAGGTAGTTTATAATTCAAAACAGTAAGGTTTCAGTCAGTTCAGTATGGGAATACTTGATTATAGTGTAGTGCTTAAATAGATGACGCATGACGCATGTGGTTCTCCATCTTTTTATATTTATTTAGGAGAATTATTCACTGTTATGTTCAAACTGCACAGGAACCAAATCAGGCCCTGATCAGACTGTAAGAAATAGTTTGGACATTTAATATATCAAAGAAAAGATATCATTTTAGAGGGGACGATACAGGTTAATTCTTGACGTGGTAGAGACTGTAGGCATTAAGAAAGAAAATAACAATAGCTGTTTCTCATACACTCATAAAGGTATGTATCTACAACGTTTTGCTTCACGTTACTATGTGAAAGAGAAGTAGAAAAAGAGCATTGTCCTTTTCTTAAGACAATATATGGAATGGTAACAGATGATAAGATCTTTATCGGGAAGATTTTGCATTCTGATTGAAGTTGACTGATTGAAGTTGACTGATTGAAGTTGACTGATTGAAGTTGACTGATTGTGCATATCAGATTTTCAGACTTAATACCACTTCTTATACTTTGCAGAAGCAGATGTCATAGAATGTTCATTCTATTAAAGATTAAAATATATAGGTCAGCTGTACATAAGCCAATGAATACAGACTTAGATAATTATGTTGTGAATCTTCAGCTGAGGCGACTGTCTAAAAATATTTCATTAATGCACTAACATTTACTACACGAATGTGGCAGAGAAATCTCATTGATTTGCAGTCCTTACATTTCTTGTCTTGGTCTGGTTGTCTTTGATCGTCACATGATGATTTCATGTTGTCACGATATGAAATTGAGCACTTAAATGACGTCATAATCTTAAACACACATTACAAGTAAAACATGTCAATGATATAATAGAATAGGGTTGAATTTATCTTCTTTTAAAAAAGTAAATAAAAATAGAAGAATGGATAAGAATAATAATCAATGACTTCTCACAGTCGTGGAGTTACATTATTTGTCATTTTCTTGGCTCTGTCGAGCACAAAGACAAATAATTTAACCCTACAACTGGGATTTCCTTCTCCTGGTGCCAACCCCGGCATAGATTATATTAATCCTTGACTTCAATTTACAAAAACTACAACTTTAAAGTGTTTAGAATAGTATCACAGATCAATATCGAAATCGTCTTTGATAACCTTTCTCTGTGGCATTGATAAAGCATTTACGTTACTGCTCCGAGAGCCATACATCAAGTTTCAGCCTATGCTGTGCTAACGTATATATATATGTATATATATATATATATATATATATATATATATATATATATATATATATATATATATATATATATGTATGGAGTATTGTGCCAATCAGGACAGTGTTTTGTTTGGTATCTGTTCATTTGTTTTGCTACTGTATGAAGCCATGATAGGTGCCGTCGATAATATACCAATGGTTTACATTAGCTGTAAATGACATATCCAGATAAACGTCGCAAAACATTGGCTTTGTATTAGAAAATTTGATTCTTTCCAATACTAATCGACCGGTATTTGCATAAATGAGAGACGAAGTTCAGTATTTACACTTTCAAATCATGTTTGGTGAAATGTTGGAGCGCTATGTATTGACAGTTTGGGAAACAAGAAAAGAATGCGAGCAAGTTCACATAGAATCAGCCCTGACTGGTTGAGGTAATTAAACAGACAGACGCAACAGGAACGCGACAAACGAATACCAAACAGACGCTATGAGGTTTAAGCCAAAATACAGATACGTCACATATCGCCAGTTACATAATGTGCAAAGAAACAGTGAAGGAATTTAACATCTGATCATATAAAGCTGCCATATGGACAGAGGGAGTAAGAAACTTCATTCTAAACAAGCCTGAATAATTCTTAGCATGCTTTCTAAAATTAGAATGACCTGTGCAGCGTAATTGCATTGCAACTATATGAAGGTTTCCATACTTGCCTTCAAAAATCCAGCTGTGCACTGTGTTTATCACAGCTTTTCTAAATTAGACAAAATACAATCCATGCAATTCTATTTTCAGTATAAAAAAATCAAAATGCGAAAGATGGAGGCCCCATTAAATGACAAAGGGATAGTGGCTATAATCAATAATGTCTTCTTTAACATTATATTTCTCTGTGGGGTATACTTGCTAAGGAATGCAGTTTTCATTATTTCTTCACCTTCTTCTTGACACAGTATAGCTTTATGAAAATAGCATTTGTTACAATATGCTGAACTCAGTGACTTTTCGGACATATTGGGTCATACATATATAAATTATTCGTAATTTTTAATGACGTAAATGAATATCAATGAATAAGAAAAAAATATGAAAGTGTCATATGTCATACACCCCATGGTCAATGTCCATCTTCCTTTCCAAAAACAAACATCTTTACTAATGTCATACAACCCATGGTCAATGTCCATCTTCCTTACCAAAAATAAACATTTGTACTAATGTCATATGTCATACACCCCGTGGTCAATGTCCATCTTCCGTTGCAAAAACAAACATTTGTGATATCGTTTATGGCCCATAAGAGCTACAACTTGCATGTAGGAAACTTTCTTAAAAAGAGAATGAGAATAGTGCTACTTTCAAACACTCTTTATATATCAAATGAGAAATCCCTTAACCTAGCAAATCAAATTTCCAAGAAGAATGTCCGCTTTTTGCGCGGTAAATAAGTGAGATAAAGGTTTATTATTGTACATTATATATACTTCATTTATTGAAAGGGAAAAGAGAAAATAGAGATTGTATGTCGTTTTATGTTGAATTGTAATTCATAATCTTATGTATTATTCGATTAGAGAGATGTCTGTTAGATGATGATAATACAAATGATATAACCAATGAAAACAAACTATGTTCATGGCATATAGGAATGGAGCTGTTGGTTTCAGATCGATCATACGGCTATTCATGATCGCTGAACTTGCTACATCAATCAAAATGTAATGACTAACATTAAGTATCATATCAGCCTTGAGTCCATTTTGCAAAGCATAAAATAGACTGGTTACTGCATACAATAATTAATTGGTCTTGTATCCTTGGAAATATATATCCCTTTCATGAGGGCTTCAAAGAAATTATTGGAATTGTTTTTCATTTCATCTCAGAACATTATACAAATATGAACATGAACACCAGTTATCAGTTATGCATCAGATACTAAATTGGATCAAAGTTTTCCCACGTTGTACTACGGACTCAACGCACACCTTGTGCCTTCGCGACAGACTAAGTTTCATTGACAAAGAAAATCGCCTATCAATTTACTAAACTAATGTTTATAGACACATAAGGAGTGTAATTATTTATCAAAACTGAAACAGAATTTCAACTATTTCACGTAACTGTTTTGTTATAAATATTAAGAGGTCATACAATATACAAATTAAGCTAGTTCTGGATACTACCCACTAGTCATGCTTTGACAAGATATAGTAATTCATTGTATCACTCTGTTCTAAAATATGTTTGATATTTTATGTTTGAGTTGCATTAAATAAGTCAAACATATGATTATTATTGTAAATACGATGAACAAACTGATGAAATATGTGAGAATATGATATTATGTAAAAAATCCCCGTACCAAACAAAACAATAACTGATCCAGGTACATTTGTTCGTCTAGGAAAATAAATCTTTGTACATGTATGAATCGTTTATTCCACAACTTAAGCGCGTATCATGTCTTGCTCTAGACATCAACGTTGTCATCATTTCCGCAAATTATCTTTCAGCATGAAAATGAAAACAACATGTTTTATGTTCACATACTCATATACTGATTTGGTCCCTTTTCAGAACAAGAATCACTTCTAGCATGGCGGTTATGCTTCATACATAGTTTCGGTCAAAAAGACAAAATGGAAATACGTCGGATCATGAGACTGTGTCTAAAGAAGAAGTAACAATGATACATACAAAACATCGTCTACCCTGGATATGTCGGACCAATTCATGCTAATAGTTGCCTATTTATCCTTCTTTATTTTTATTTATTTCTGTTATTATCTCCGTTTTACCTTTTGTGCTCATCTCCTTGTCTTTTTTATTCTTTGAGTTCAGAGGTTTCAAAGTTGACTGCTTTATTCTCTATGTTTGAGCATGTTCAATGCTATTCGGTAATTGTACTTTTGGCGATAGTCTGGATTATTTTTTAATGAGTTTCATGGCGATTCTTATATACTCTCCTAAATGATAGATAGGTACAAAAATATTCAAATAACTAGTAGCTTGCTTGCACGCACTCACCATCTCTAGCCATGTTTGAAAATAGAAATATATTGACTAGTGCCGCTCCGTGACCGTGACCAAATAGCGTGACCCTGTCCTTGTCTCCACCGAAGGCGGCAATGTTGTCTTTTATCCAGGACAGAATAGCCAATAGGTCATAAAGTGCGTAGTTTCCAGGCGCAAAAGCATCGCCTGTACTTAGGAATCCTAGAAAATATGAAATACTGATTAAAACCGAATGTCATGTAAAGCAATGGTTCTTCAAAGAATGTATCCCTCACTATTGCATATTGCTTGATGGTACAAATCTAATAATGGAATTATAGAGGGGTTTTCCATTTCAAAAGGCTTTACTCATGCGCGAAAATTCGTGCGGTTATCTTCTATTGTTATAAACAAGTTAACTCCCATTTACCTGATAATATTAACTCCTAAATTATTTGCAATATTCAGTAAAAGATAAAGTGTAGTCAACGCTATAAAAAAGCCTACAAAATGTCCCTACGACTTACAAAAATAATCATACATTTTCCTCTTGTCTTCATATCCATCTGATACACCCGCTCCGGGGAGAAGGGTAGGGTGGGATGGTTGTCTTAACGTGTTGATAGAACCGGGATTTATTATGTTTACAATCTCGACGTAGGCATAAGTGGTTGGAAAAATAGACGTGGGAACATAAGCCTTACCGAGAACGCCAAGCCGGTAATTTACTGTGACTACAATGACTCTGCCATAGCTGGCAAGGACACTTCCGTCATATGCATTTCCGGTTCCTATTTCGTAGGACTCTCCATGTATGAATATCATAACTGGCATGAGGCTCGTATCGTTCCAATCTAAAATGAAGAACAAAAAGTATTTGCCAATTATAGTCATATGAGTCACTGGATTAAAATAGATGTAGTGAATTAACTGATAAACTTTATCCAGATCTATATACCGATTTATAACCTTTGAAAAGGTATTCCTGTCTACATGTCTTATTAGCTCCTGCTAAATGCCTTATATAAAAAAGAAAAACAAACCTGAATATAAAAAAGAAAATCAAACCTGAAACAATATAATCGCCTACTTACAAATAAAAGATCACTCTATAGTTTGAACAGAATCATACAACAACATATTGCCATTGAAAAAAAGAGTAATTATAAATGATAACTTAAGCCTTATTATTGTTGTTCTCCATGTTTTAATTGAATCAACTAACTCATATTTTCGTTTCATACAAAACGAACATTACAAATTTTAATTGAAGGTAAAATAGCCTTATTTTTGTTTTGTCTGTATTTGGGTGTTTTTTCGTTGACTTAAATTTAGTTCGATAGAAAGAGTAAAATGAAATATGAAAGTGTTTATTCACATTTTCTCACAGTCACAAAACAAGGAATTAATTATTTTTGCATATATATCATGAATATGTTTTGGATTGTGTCTGTAAAGAAGCATATACTTGTCTAAGGAGAGCATAAAGATGGTTAGTCATGACAACTCTGATGTAGGTAACGGACTGGATTTCGGCTGTTAACCTCCATGCCTCAAAAGTATTAGGCTAATACAAGCAGACATTTTCATTGTAGTAACCTTCTGCCATATAACGCGGAGATGCATTCCTTACGTTGCCGATGTTTTTCTTTGGGGACGTAAAAAAGGCATATAATATTAGTTTGTCGAAGATGTATTCTCTCTTTCACTCTCTCTCTCGCACACTCTCTCTCTCTCTCTTTCTCTTTCTCTCTCTCTCTCTCTCTCTCTGTTCTACTTTCCATAAAATTAACGTGGGATATAAAAACAGATATTTTCTTTTGTCTTGAAAAGGATGTTTTCCCTAATTGTATGATTTAAGGGCATACATTTATTGTTTTATTACTTTCTCTTTGAAGCCTTTGCTAATCACATAATACCACCAGATTTGTATCAAATGATTTCTCTAATTTCAAAATGAAAATATGTATTGTATATTCCAAGCATTATAATCTAATTAGCTACGTTACTGACTCACAATAACCAATAAAATGCCGATGAACAGAAAAACAATTACCGTATGACAATGTGCTATTTTTATTTACATTCATGACTTGATGAAACACATTTTGTGTTAGTACGCATCTGATATAAGCGTCGATTGGTTAATACAATCGACTAAACTATTGAAAAATTCAGAAGTTTAAAATACTATATAGCCTTCTAAACTAGAACATGTTTCAACTCAAAGGAAATAGGACTCCTCCTTTATTGTTCTACTAAACATTAGAAGAACTTTCCATATAAACGAAAACGTGTATTTAACCCTTTGTATATCACCTTTCACACTCTTTAACGTGTGAAAGGTGATATGTTTAGTTCTGTACGAAATGTTGCCATTTTCTAAACTTTCATTTAATTACGTTTAACATTTTTACCATCGAGGAAATGAAACCATCGAAAATTAACATATTTCGTTTCTTTTTCATAGCAGAACTTTCTTCGAGATCTGAGGTTCAAATGGATCTGAAAATAATTACAAATGTTTATCAAGTCTTTGTAACAAACATCTGGATTGGTTACAATTGTATCATGTGACTCATAAAAAACTAGAACTTATTAGTTCGTAACGCCAGAAAGAAACTAATTATGTATTCAAGTGCCCTTCACATGTTCTTTGACATTAATTGTAAGCAATGGTTCAAGTATAGTTTTTTTTTATTTCTTGAGATTCCTTATTATTTTTATAACTGTTTGTAATTTTAAGAATTGAACTTAATATGTTACAGGATGCATGACGTCATAATGCTTGAAAATCGATTACACACTATTTGAAGGGCCATACCGAGTCGAAGGCCGTTCATATATGATGTGTAATCGATTTTCAAGCGTCATGACTTCATGAATCCTGTAAAATATTCAGTTCAGTTTTTAAGACATTTTGCAAAAAAGACAATATTTTGACTGTATGTATATACTAATGCACCCGTTGAAAAGACATTCAGTCAGTGATGTACTGAATACGAATACGATATCCCAGTTGATGCAGTGTTTGTTGATTGAATTTGTGGACTTAGCATTGTTAAAAATTGTTACTATCATAGTCTCAGTGTACAATAAGATACTTTGTTAAAGATCGAGAACACTGGCTATGTTTCCCGCGGAGTATTCAGGTAAACATATATGACAATATGCAACTCAGGCTCTTGGTATAAATGTCCGGGTTTTAGAAAAAAATCTATCAGTGTTGCTCCTACTCCTCCTCCTAAAAATTGACGGTCAATTTTATTGTATAAAGTAGGCGTCAATTGATATGCAGCTCAAAGTGTGGGCCAGTACGTACACTTGTTGCATTCCCACCAAAACACAAAATGTCCTTGCGCATCCTGGTTTCGTGTGCGTGATGGGAAATATTATCTAGAGTGATTATAGTATTTTCGTGTCGTTTAACATCAAACACGAAACGTAACACAGAAGTCAATTCACACGTAGAGATTTTACCATTAAGTAATTACAAAGTACCCTTGTTACATTCATATTTTTCTTTTGTTCTATGCCTAAGGATGAAACACCTTGGCTTGCTATCATCCACTGATAATACAAGCTTAGTTGAAAACACACTGATAAATTCACATGACTAAGATAAAGCAAAGAGTCAATTAAGTAGAAATCAAGAATGTTCTTTATAACAAAAATCCATGCTGGGATTTATTTAATTTTTCCTCCCTGAGTTTATATTACATCAGTATAAATGTTTCGCATGATCTGTATAAACTTACCTTTATTTTTACACAGTATTCATCATTTTGCTTTATTTCTATTTGATACAGCCATCTCATATAGAATATATATTATTTGTTCAACTATCCAAGACAAAAATCAGTCATACCTAAGAAAAGAAATAGGTCAGTTTGTTTTCTCACTGATTTATTTGTAGAGTTAAGATCGTCAGACAATGCAACCTAGAATACAAAAGTTTGTCAGACAAAGCAGGCCAGAATGCCAAGAAACATTTTTTATGGCAGCCATTATGAAATTTGTATTCATATATTTACCACGTAAGTGCAAGTCATCGGTACCAACAGGTCTGTATGCTATTTTGCAACTACTGTGAACTTCTACGCTGTTTTTCTATGCATAAATTAGCAGATGGCAAATTACTATATCGGAATCTTTGATATGATTTTACTGACGTGCAGCAGGTGGAAAGGCAATTTTAATCAGGACAATAGTGGATGTAGCTTTTGTAAGCAAACTTTTTTTTATGTTATCTTGAAAACCTATCAAAGAGCCAGGAGAATCTTAAATACATATGCATTTCCTTTGTGTAACTAATATGTAAAGTGCCGAAAGAAATCTATGCCAGTCATTGCTGCTGATTGCCTAAAAACTACTACTTACCGGTATGTCAAACTGTTTATATGAGGCAATCTAACATAAAGAGAGAAAATAGTTCAGTACTCTCAATATTTTCTTATCATTAGTAGGTGAAAAAGTATGTATGTCGGCTTTTGATCGCTTTACACTTGATAATAGTCTTAGCCATGTTATTCTTATAAAATGACTTGCGTAAAGTCAAAGCATTTAATTGTTAGCCATTAACAGTTTTCATGTTTCTTCGTTGTGTAACAATCAGCTTCGTTCACGTTCTAAAGGCAAATATAGGATAAAATGGAAACTTCATAACAACATTGATTGTAACTGTCGTCGTATTCTATTATGTCGACCAAACCTGTTTGAAAAAGTTTAGCATGGGGAGAACAAAGAAAGCTCGTCACATGCATAAGTTTAGCATGGGGAGAACAAAGAAAGCTCGTCACATACATAAGTTTAGCATGGGGAAAATAAAGAAAGCTCGTCACATGCATAAGTTTAGCATAGGAAGAACAAAGAAAGCTCGTCACATGCATAAGTTTAGCATGGGGAGAACAACGAAAGCTCGTCACATGCATAAGTTTAGCATGGGGAGAACAAAGAAAGCTCGTCACATGCATAAGTTTAGCATGGGGAGAACAAAGAAAGCTCGTCACATGCATAAGTTTAGCATGGGGAGAACAAAGAAAGCTCGTCACATGCATAAGTTTAGCATGGGGAGAACAAAGAAAGCTCGTCACATACATAAGTTTAGCATGGGGAAAACAAAGAAAGCTCGTCACATGCATAAGTTTAGCATGGGGAGAACAAAGAAAGCTCGTCACATGCATAAGTTTAGCATGGGGAGAACAACGAAAGCTCGTCACATGCATAAGTTTAGTATGGAGAGAACAAAGAAAGTTCGTCACATGCATAAGTTTCAATCGCCTAAGTAAATATCTGTAACTCTTCGATATCATTAATGATTCAGTTTGAGTCATTTATTCTTGTTTTTGTTCCTTCGAATGTCAGAATTAAAATGTTCGCAGATGTCTATATTCGTAACTGTGGCTCTGAAAGAGGTCATATATCTCTTTAGATTATTTGCATCGCCATTTCATGTACGCCATTCTACATCTTAAAATTACAGTTTGAGATAAACTGTCACTTTCATCGTTGTTCTATTCGTTTTTCCCCACTCTGTCACTGGAGGGTATGATTAAATCTTGCCAATATTAAAAAAGACACATCAGTACATTATCAATGTAGTTATTCTTCAACATTTCTACAGCTAAACTGTTTTGTACTTATTAATGGTAATTGTTAAGTGGAAAGTTTCATACATAAAATTCTAAGTAGTACATGTTGCAATAGAGTGGAGATAACCACGGCCTTGAATAAAGTTTCTTGTTGTCAAACTATTTACTCATTATATCACTGTAT
This sequence comes from Margaritifera margaritifera, assembly GCA_029931535.1. NCBI lineage: Eukaryota > Metazoa > Mollusca > Bivalvia > Unionida > Margaritiferidae > Margaritifera > Margaritifera margaritifera. Next base: position 8,320,099 of record JAQPZY010001685.1, on the reverse strand, counting down.
GCAGTATGTACTTAATGCCTATTTATATAACTGTATGCAGTATGTACTTAATGCCTATTGATATCACTGTATGCAGTATGCACTTAATGCCTATTTATATTACTGTATGCAGTGTGTACTTAATGCCTATTACATCACTGTATCATGTATGTACTTAATGCCTATTGATATCACTGTATGCAGTGTGTACTTAATGCCTATTTATATCACTGTATGCAGTATGCACTTAATGCCTAGAACATCACTGTATGCAGTGTTTACTTAATGCCTATTTATATCCAGTATGCAGTATGTACTTAATGCCCGTGTATATCACTGTATGCAGTATGTACTTAATGCCTATTTATATCCATGCATGCAGTATGTACTTAATGCCTATTTATATCACTGTATGCAGTATGTACTTAATGCCTATTATATCACTGTATGCAGTATGAAAGTAATGCCTTTGTATATCACTGTATGCAGTATGTACTTAATGCCTATTGATATCACTGTATACAGTATGTACGTAATGCCTATTGATATCACTGTATACAGTATGTACGTAATGCCTATTGATATCACTGTATACAGTATGTACGTAATGCCTATTGTATCACTGTATGCAGTATGTACTTAATGCCTATTGATATCACAGTATGCAGTATGTACTTAATGCCTATCGATATCACTGTAGACAGTATGTACGTAATGCCTATTTATATCACTGTATGCAGTGTGTACTTAATGCCTATGTATATCACTGTATACAGTATGTACGTAATGCCTATTTATATCACTGTATGCAGTGTGTACTTAATGCCTATGTAAATCACTGTATGCAGTATGTACGTAATGCCTATTACATCACTGTATGCAGTATGTACTTAATGCCTATTTATATCACCGTATGCAGTATGTACTTAATGCCTATTTATATCCAGTATGCAGTATGTACTTAATGCCTGTGTATATCACTGTATGCACTATGTATTTAATGCCTATTTATATCCATGTATGCAGTATGTACGTAATGCCTATTTATATCACTTTATGCAGTATGTACTTAATGCCTATGCACATCACTGTATGCAGTATGTACGTAATGCCTATTTATATCACTGTATGCAGTATGTACTTAATGCCTATGCATATCACTGTATGCAGTCTGTACTTAATGCCAATTTATATCACTGTATGGAGTATATACTTATGCCTATGCATATCACTGTATGCAGTATGTACTTAATGCCTATTTATATCACTGTATGGAGTATATACTTATGCATAGTTATATCACTGTACGCAGTATGTACTTAATGCCTATTTATATCACTGTATGCAGTATGTACTTAATGCCTATTTATATAACTGTATGCAGTATGAACTTAATGTCTATTGATATCAGTGTATACAGTATGTACGTAATGCCTATGTATATCACTGTATGCAGTGCGTTCTTAATGCCTATTACATCACTGTATGCAGTATGTACTTAATGCCTACTGATATCACTGTATGCAGTATGTACTTAATGCCTATGTATATCACTCTATGCAGCATGTACTTAATGCCTATTTATATCACTGTATGCACTGTGTAAATAATGCCTATTTATATCGCTGTATGAAGTAAGTACTTAATGCTTATTTATATCACTGTATGCAGTATGTACTTAATACCTATTTATATCACTGTATGGAGTATATACTTATGCATAGTTATATCACTGTACGCAGTATGTACTTAATGCCTATTTATATCACTGTATGCAGTATGTACTTAATGCCTATTTATATCACTGTATGCAGTATGAAATTAATGCCTATTGATATCACTGTATACAGTATGTACGTAATGCCTATGTATATCACTGTATGCAGTGCGTTCTTAATGCCTATTACATCACTGTATGCAGTATGTACTTAATGCCTATTGATATCACTGTATGCAGTATGTACTTAATGCCTCTGTATATCACTCTATGCAGCATATACTTAATGCCTATTTATATCACTGTATGCAGTGTGTAATTAATGCCTATTTATATCACTGTATGAAGTAAGTACTTAATGCTTATTTATATCACTGTATGCAGTATGTACTTAATACCTGTGTATATCACTGTATGCAGTGTGTACTTAATGCCTATTTATATCCATGTATGCAGCATGTACTTAATGCCTATTTATATCACTGTATGCAGTGTGTGCTTAATGCCTATGCATATCACTGTATGCAGCATGTACTTAATGCCTATTTATATCACTGTATGCAGTATGTACTTAATGCCAATTTATATCACTGTATGGAGTATGTACTTAATGCCAATTTATATCACTGTATGCAGTATGTACTTAATGCCAATGTATATCACTGTATGGAGTATATACTTATGCCTATGCATATCACTGTATGCAGTATGTACTTAATGCTTTTGTTTATCACTGTATGCAGTGTGTACTTAATGCCTTTGTATATCACTGTATGGAGTATGTACTTAATGCCTTTGTATATCACTGTATGCAGTGTGTACCTAATGCCTTTGTATATCACTGTATGCAGTATGTACTTAATCCCAATGTATATCACTGTATGCAGTATGTACTTATGGCTATTTATATCACTGTATGCAGTATGTACTTAATGCCTATTTAATGTTATGAAATCTGGAAAGTTAATATTCATCAAGTTGTTTTTAGTACAGAACAATTTTTGGCATTCTGACTATAATGTTATTGGCTTACCTAATGACATATACTAACTCTTATTTTTAATAGATATAATTCAAGTCAAATGTACATAACTTAAGCTAACGTAGCTGTTATACATATATTGCAATTATAATTATAACCGAAGAGCTAAAAAGAAGTCATGTAATATGAATAATTATCACAGAATTTCATAGCTAAGAATCTTCTCATCTTGCTTATTTCTGTAAACACAGTCCTTCAATATATATATATATATATATATATATATATATATATATATATATATATATATATATATATATATATATATATATATGACTGAATGTGTTCGAAATTAGGGACCAAGTACATTGAGGGAAGCTTGTCGCTATTGAATATATAATTGTAGAAATACTTTTTTAAATTCGTGTTTCTACACGTGTACCAAATACTATTTTTCAAGTATTTATAAATAAAATTATATTTTAGAAAAAGGAACATGAAATAGAACCCAGTGACCTGAAGGCATCCATTTATCCATACAACTACTCACATAAACAGCTCCAATAGGAACACACTCGGGCTTTTCCGGCAATGATATGAAAAACACCTCGGAAATACGACATAAACCGCTATTGCATATACATTGTTTACCAAATGACGCGACTGAGATTACTTATTCTTAGCCAAGTTTCTTTTATCATTCTTCAACTCACGAGAGAACTTTCTTTTACTGAATGTGTGCAAACAACTAAATAAAGGTATCAAAACACATTTGACACGGATCTATTTTGTCTTGCCTAATTTAGTTTAAAACGAGGCTTTTCGAATACCAAAACAGAGCAGGAAATGTGTCCAGAAACGCTTATTTTCGGCACTATATCGAGTATATACCTGACTCCTGTAATTTATGCTGTCAAAGAGTTCATTTTTAGGGACTAATTTGGTACGTTTATGGACGTTGCGGTCTGATGTTTTCATTTAAAACTGCGTCAGTAGGAAATTTAAGAGCGTGGATATTTACACATAACAACCATCACAGCTCGTGACCGATGGAAACAGACTTTTAATTCAGAACATTTGTCACAATGTCAATTATATTTTAACAGAAGTAATACCCAGCATTTAAAGGATAACTGCATTGATTAGTATTAGCACCAAAACTGAAGCTGTTTTTCAATACTTTGTCCAAGACATCACTAGTTGTTACTTATACGATTTGTATGGAATGAATGATAAATGTTGTTATAGAATTCATCTCCAATGGCACGCCTGTCTCATATGCGATGATTAAGTATTTCAATAGCCTTCACATGTAACCCCTAAATAATTTAGTCCAGCAGTAACGTCCAGGCAGGGATTTCATCTAACTCGACCAGCAGTAACATTTTGGCACGGATTTCATCTAGCTCGACTAGCAGAGGGATAAATTCAATTTTCCTTCCATGACGTGAATCACTGAGATTCGAGGACGTACTTGTGAATTCTAGCAATAGGTCTCTAAAGTGAATGAATATTGGAATACTAACGCTCAATATATAAAAGCGGTTTAAAGATTCAGATGATTAGATCATACCTGACTAGTCTAAATATCAGGAAATAAAACAAATATAACGTAAATTTAAATATGATAATAAATACAAATAAAACACGAAAGAAGATAAAACCATGTAAACTTTTCATATAAAATTAAACGTCGTCTCGACTATTTAATTGGAGTCACTCTTACACATACATTCATTCAAATACGTCATTATTGTATGACTGATGCATGCAAATGGTGATGGCATTCAATTTTATATTGGATAAAGTATGTTCTTTCATTCTTATTGTATCATGCTGAGGAGCTATAGCTGTAAAAGCTATCCTCTAATCTGTGTTGATAATTATCATAATTATAATTACATTAGCGTACATGAAATCAAACGAAATGAAGACTGCAGCTTTAATATTTATCTTCAGAAAAGCAATCATCCATTTAGTTGCAAATTTACGTCACGCTCAGTGGGAACCACACAGACAAAAGACGTAATTCAAAAACTGTTTGGAAGAAAAATATTATACAATTATTTCTAGTTAGAAACGAAGTTGAATTTTTCCAGTTATGATGGAAGTGTGGGATTCAGAAGTGTACTTAAATATTTGTAATGAGGAGTGGAGAGTCTCCTTTTAAGGTTTCTTTGTAGATCTGGGGTTTCATTTAGAATTATGTTGTCCCTGACAAAGTGATAACATTAGGAGCATGCTCGGCCTGTTTCGTCCCAAAACCCTCAGATGTGTGGCGGAGGCAGCCAAAATGGGGAAATCAGTCCGCCTCATACATCCGGGGTATTTTCTGGCTTGACTGAAAACGACGAGGATGCTCTGATTGATCAGTGCCAAAATAAGATAAGTTGCCTCTGTAGAACATTATGATCAATCTGTCGTACCCTACGAATCAGTATGATATTAAAGAGAATGCCATTAAGTCGACGATAGTTTTGGTTACACGCACGCTGATGTCTTAATGAAATAATGTATACATCGGAGAAAGAATAGAGACATAAGGCAATACAGGAACAAGCACAAGAAGACCAAATATAAATAAAGGAAGAAATAAAAGTGTTCACACGCTGTCCTTCTATTGCTGAAACAGATATATCTCTATTTTTTTTATTAATTACTGGTTACAATGGTGGAAAGTAGAATATTTGTCTGAATCAATGGTCCGCCTGTGCAAAATCAATGTTGATACGAACAGAGAGCAATCCTGTCGAACAAAGTTCTGCGACGGATCTATGTGTCTCGGAATAAAATTCGTTGCTTTGCTAGGACTTCGAATCAATAGAAAAAGTAAATGTCAAGCAGCTGAAATAGCTGTATAATATATATTTCCAATTAGCACATATAAGGAGGCAAGGTGGTGTAACCGTATAATGACTACGGATGCATTTTTACTAAATCGGGTTATTTGATATTGTGAATTAAAATGGTCTGGTGTAAATAAGAAGGGTTTTCTGTACATAAATACAATTAAGAAATCAATTAAAAACACTTGAACAAAACGTCTTTCAGGGAGTTTGGGCATGAAAGTTGGCTATGTTTGATAATAAAGAAGCTAAGATAGTATTGCAAATACGTATACATCATGAGTAAAGACCAATTTTAGACTACCAAATTTTTAACCCAATATATATGAAACAATCTACGTATACCTTGAGTTTTATAACACCAAAATTCACTTATTGTAATATTCCTCTAAAATAGTTTCTTTTCTTTTTTGTTTTCTTACAGCATGGAATTTGTTATTTGCATCCTAGAATTAATAAATATGTTTTCTCGAGACCCGTAAAGCACATGATGTACAAGAAAATATGTCTGCGTTTGTGTGTGGGTAGGGGGTGGGGATTATGATGTGTTTTCGCACATACACAAATTAACCGTAACTCATGCCACCTTATGGTCACAGACAGCTAATTCAATTCCCATAGACCGTAACGTTAATATTTGGCAAAATTACTATACATTTATCGTAAGCTCAGCAATTTCCGCTTAAATCTTACGAATGATCTATCCAAAAGAAAACTTTAAAACAACGACAATGATATGCTGCCAGCCTCGTTTTTGACAAAAATTCCCTTGTATATGCCCACTATGAACATCCAGCTCGGTGAAATCTCCCCATTTACATCCAGTACTACCTGTGCGACGACAGCGATAAAATACAAATGGTTTTAGGTTCAAGCCTACAAATGCGTACAATTTACCCATACGCAGGCTTCTTACTTTAATTTGTTTCTGATGATTATTTTCAGACAATCAACGACCTTCATTCTTTTAAATCCACTATTTTAAATACCACCACACATAGGCTGAGTGCGTAGTTCATAAAATAATTAGTTGCTGTGATCTAAAAGTGGAGAGTTTATGAAGGTATTAGTGTGGGCGATGAAAGGGTTCATTGTTTAGAAGAGTTACTGTAGCTATTTTCGTTAGGTGTGAAATTGGTCTGTTGATGACGTTTCCAGCCATGAAATAACGCCTCTTACGGTAACTGTGTAGCTAAAGATGGAAAACCATTATAACTACTAAATAAACATCTTTCGCGGGAGTTCAGACAATTATTGCATAACATGACGGTCATGCCGTTTTGTGTGATTACTTTAATTACGATACTGACATCTTCAACCCCTGGCGAACACGGCAACCGACGAAAATTGCTTATGTCATCTTTTTCATTTTGTCTCGTCTATCGAGACTAGTTTTTACTCTGTGAAGTATTGTGACAGATATATTATTGGACATGTTCAATCAGTACGCATATTTAGAAAATGGAAAGTTTTATTTCGAATATACATTTTAACCAATGACGACTTTCAGTATGTTTCCGATATTTACTCTTCATGCATTAGATGAAGAAATCTTGTTTAAGCAGTAGAATATTTGCCATGGACTTGTCGTATTCAGTGATTTGACCCGTCGGCCATTGACTTGTCTTTTTCATGGATTTGACCCTTCGCCAAGGATGTCATCTGTCAATCAACTGCCAATTACAGAGATTCCATTGGACTGCTAACCAATTCGAGTGCCAGCTTGGTGTGAATCATTACACCAACGGGTGCCCAACCGGACTTGTACTTGCCCAACCAAATTGTATTTGCCCAACAAATATAACAAATTTACCATATGACATACGGAAACCCAGCTCTTTATAACTTCGACGTTTTTTCATCAAATTTTCATGACCTACTTACAATATACTAATGAATCTTAGTTCAATCACTTGAAAACTTTTCAACACTATAAGTACTAATTTAAAAGAAATAGATATGCAAGTAAGCAGGCGGAACATGCTTCATTTTTCCAAACGTCAATTAGAAACTCTCTGAATTCAATCATGTATCAAACTGACAAAACGAAATTATGAAAATCGGTTTTCTTAGCAAACTGAAGTGCTATTTAAATTACATATCTAGTGCGAAATTCCTTTAACTACGAAAAATAGCAATTTCTATTGTGAATGTTTTGAAGCAAAATATGAAGTGCAACTGCAAGACATGAGAAAAATAATGAATAGGCGGGGATAGTACAGAAAATATAATTAGCACTATAAGTGGATCCGTGATGTTTTTACTTTTTATAAAAATTTTTAAAAGAATTTGAGTTTGACCGAACTCTTTTAAATCTACCCCTGATCATAGAAATTACTTACAAAGAGGCAAAATTCACGTGACTAGATCTTTCTTGAGTACTAATGTAATTGTTAATTTGAATCAAGACGCCATCAGATACATGCATGTGAACATAAGCGATGAGATTCTCTCTCTCTCTGACTCTCTCTCTATCTCAGTAATTTGTCGTTATTATGGCTTCATTCAAACTTGTTGAGCAAACGCGTAATGAATACGCAACACAAAAATACATATTGCACGTTGTTTGTTTGTTTGTTTTTCTCCTTAATTTGACCTTAGCTTGTACATGAAACAGAATAAGTTCATTCATACTGCTTTGAAATGTCCGCAATGAATACACGTTAGAGATTAAACATACGTCCATGAAATAAAACAATGGCAGACCCCATAATGAACCATCTTGATAAAAAGGTCATAATGATAGAAAAACTCTGGCTGGATTTGAACCAAAAATGTATAGTTCAGAAACTAAAAGCACTATTGAATTAATATAGCATGTCGATGTATATATAATTTTGGATTTTTAATGGCAACTTTAAATTTAAAAACACGTTCACGATTTAGCATGTTTGTCAAGCAATCCGTGATTTTTAGTTTTCATGACAGCAGCTATGATTCCCTGTTCTATGACATGATACCTATCAATGAACTCGTATATTACTGCAGAGGCTTTGGAAAGAATGCATCCTTTACAGAAACAGAAGTAACTTTTACAAAAGTAGTTTTACTCCATATCCCATTTAAGCCAACTTTTTATTTCGTCTATACATTTTTTTTAAATGTAAACAAGCAGGTAAATGATGCGTTTCTCTTTCAATCATTATGTATTTTAAGACGCACTCTGATACAGCCTTTGAGATTCGTGAGTTAGAAAGAAACATATCAATCTACGGACAACTCGATGTCGCTACGCTCCTATGTCACGGGTGGCTGCCCATGCTAAGATTTCCTCGTTTCTCATGAATATGCATAAACCTGCTTAACCAATCCCTGCGAGCGCGAGTAAAATTTTCTCTCAATGGTGAGACGGCATGACCTTTCACACTGTCTGAATGAGCCAATACAAGTTTTTTTTTATTTCTAAACACAGTCATTTATCGGTGGATAAAACAGACGCTTTCACTAGTTTACATGAGACTGTTACATCATGTTGTCGATGACGTATTTTTGTGTATGCGTACTCATGATAAACGAGTACATTTTGTCGCAGGCAGCCACATGTGATAAAGGAGTGCAGCAGATTGGCTTACGACGATGCGGACAACTCTCTATATGCACAAATTAGTTTATTTTTACATAATTTTGAATTATGTCAAAATATCATTGTCTGATAAAACTTCCACTGCTGCCTCTTCATACAAGTGAGGCATTTTAGTCTGATTTAGGCAAGTTGTTATTTTTTTAATCGCAATTTTGTGAACAAATTGCTCCTTATCATACAAATCATAAATATATTTTTTCTCAAATAAAACAATGGGGTGAGAACAGCTATAACTAATTTTATTCATAATTTAAATAAATATGTCTGTGAAAGATTGTGTCAGAGATTTGGCGAGTATCACAAACCACAAGGGAAGTAAAAAGATGTAATGGGTTTGCTTGTTAGCAATTAATTCAGACCCCATCTTTTATAATAAAGGTGTGTCTCCTAGCATAAACCATACTGCTGTTATTAAAAATTACAATAGAACAACCACTCATTACAGAAACAAGAAAATATTGCAGTACAAGGGTGCGAAAAGGAATAAATTTTGAAAGCATAAATAATTTCGAATTCGTGTCATTTTTTAATAGATTGACATCGGCTGCAACATACACATATATAGCTGTGACATTTGCGAACTAATTGCAGTTTTGAGTCATGACCTCTGCAATAGATACAATCGTTGTAGATTTGTACATGCAAAGCAAACGTCAGTAAAACTTTATTCAAAGGTCCAGTCGAAACTGATACATGATGTAAATATCATATGTCTGTTGATGCACAGGGTGGCCAAAACTGAGGAAAATCTGGTTCTATTCAAATCTGCATAACTATTTGGGGAAGTAAATTTTATTTCCATTTAAGATCCGGTGTGGAATCAATAGCACAATCAGAAGACTTTGTCCTTTATACTTTCAGTCATTATTAACTATTTGAGTTTCTTTAGATTTTTATCAGAATGGGTATTAGTATATCTTAGAAATGTCTTGCCCAACACGTGCTTCTTTAATCAAAATATAAAGAGTATATGAGGGTTATCATAATTGGCAAAATGTGAAGAGTATATGATGGCAATCATAATTGGCAAAATGTGAAGAGTATATGAGGGCAATCATAATTGGCAAAATGTGACGAGTATATGAGGGCAATCATAATTGGCAAAATGTGAAGAGTATATGAGGGCAATCATAATTGGCAAAATGTGAAGAGTATATGAGGGCAATCATAATTGGCAAAATGTGAAGAGTATATGAGGGCAATCATAATTGGCAAAATGTGAAGAGTATATGAGGGCAATCATAATTGGCAAAATGTGAAGAGTATATGAGGGCAATCATAATTGGCAAAATGTGAAGAGTATATGAGGGCAATCATAATTGGCAAAATGTGACGAGTATATGAGGGCAATCATAATTGGCAAAATGTGAAGAGTATATGAGGGCAATCATAATTGGCAAAATGTGACGAGTATATGAGGGCAATCATAATTGGCAAAATGTGAAGAGTATATGAGGGCAATCATAATTGGCAAAATGTGACGAGTATATGAGGGCAATCATAATTGGCAAAATGTGAAGAGTATATGATGGCAATCATAATTGGCAAAATGTTCTGAGTCTGGTAGTGTATACCGGCTGTTCTTTATTTTTTTTTTTTAATTATTTATTTTGTTGGTTTGTTTGTTTGTTTGCTTTGTTTTTTGTTTTTTTGTGTTTTTTTTTTTTTTGTTGTTGTTGTGTTTTTTGGCGGGAGGGGGCATCATTCTAATATGATATATTAGTAACTCTCTACTTAATTGGGGAATATTATTCTTTCGGACGACATCATCTTTTACATGTAAGTCATACCATGCATAAAAAAAATTCTGCAAACAATCAATTGTGTTGAAAATAAAGCGGAATATAGTGTTTAATATCATAGTACAGATGAAGCTTGGAAAATGTATTTTAATGTTAATTTATATGATTTCAATGATAAAATAGCAATTAATCAATCTCCTATCAAACAAAAAGCTACAAGAAATATAATCAGGCAGCAAAACAAACTCGAATGCCATTAAAAGCACATAAAATTGGTTCATTAGGGGTTTATAACTAATGACAAATTGCTGTGTAATTCGCATGACAAATGTTCAATTGAAATATGTGACCTAATATCCTTATATGAATGTTGTTCGGCTTTACATTAACATGTGAATTCTGATGGAAGTGAAAACAAATGAGTCTTTGCATTAAGCACAAAAAGAAGTTAAAATATTCAACCACATATTTTCAATTTCCCTGTAAAGGGGGGAAATATCTGCGAAGTAAAAGTCTTTTATTTGTATTGTTTTGGGTAACGATATTTATGGACAAATTTATAATCAAGAAAGGCAAAAAAGGTACAATGTTATTTTTTCTTGACACTTGTGCAGTGATTATTATTATTATTATTAATATTATAGTAGTAGTAGTAATATTAGTATTATAATTCCATCATATCACTTATTTATTTATTTATTTATTTATTTATTTATTTATTTATTGCAATCTTTATTTCAGAATATTATAACCGATTCAAACATTTCATTATATTTAAGGAAAAATATTGAGAAAACGTTTCCCTTAGCACCATATTTAACTTCCTTGGGTAGAGGAAAATTATCAAATTTAAAATGGTATGTATATTTAGCAGCACTGGCAAGGCAAGGAGTTTAAACATATTGTATGACAATATGTTACATACGAAAGAACTCAAGATTATGGAATACAGATACCCGGAATCTTAAGTTTCATTTATATTTGTACAATGTAACTATATCACTTTTTTTAAACCAGCATCTAATATTATGAAATAATATTGTGCAATTGTTGACTTGTTCGAATTTATAAAATATTCTCAAGATTTTAAACCCATAGCATAAACAACAAAAAAATCCTTTCTCAAGCTAATTTTTCTTTCTTGACATAAATACAAGAAGGTTGTATATGACTATGCATTCTCTTAACTTTAAAAGGATTTTTCAAAATCTAGTTATTATGCTGAATGTCTTTTCAGTCTTAAGATCACCTAATTTGATCGCATCTACCATAAGTCTTCATTACCGGAAAATGTATAAATGATAGACAACCCTTGCGTCAGAAGTCGCCGATATTAAATTAGCTATTATTTGAAACGTAACACAGGAAGGAGACATTCTATCATTGTCAGTCTGCAGAAAATCAATTCTGATTACTAGACCTTTACAGTGACAAGTTGCTACACGTCGTGGAATCAGTATCGGATGCAAATATATTGTGGTTGTATGAGGGTATTTCCGAATTCATATTGAGGAGACATTCAAGAGTTTTTGTTTCATTTTGCTTCCTGCATTACGGCACCACGCTATGGATCTGACACGTCTACAGACCGTAATACGGATCCAATGTGATTTTGAAGCAATACTTAACCATAAAGCTAATTCCCTTATTAATTCATATAGCAATGAATGAACTCTAGCTTTTGCAGTTAAAGTTCATATTTTACCAAATAATATAAAACACGGAAATAAATCCTTCATTCAAAAAAGAACGTTATATAGATATTATGTATATAGAAAACACCTTATATTGTAAGTATTTGATTGTTATCAAACTTTTTTTTATAATATTAGAGTTTGGATGTATCAAATACATGTCTGAACTCCTCATCTCTTTCGAAAGATGGAAGAGAACATAAGTTTCCAAATGAGATCAGGTCATTATTGTTTCTTCCTTTTTCTGTCTGTACTTCAGAAAAGAAAATCAAGCAAATATAAAACAACAAGTATGCGAAAAGTAGTAATACAAATCGTGCTGCGAAAAAATCTTGAAATGTGCACACTTAAGGAACTCTTTCTTTTAGCAGCAGATGGTATACATTTTTTTAGTAGCAGATGGGATACATTATTTTAGTAGCAGATGGTATACATTCTTTTAGTAGCAGATGATATACATTTTTTTGGTAAAAAGAAGAAGCCTCAAGTGGAAGCATAAAGTTACAACAACAGGGAAGAAAAATAGAAAAACAACGCATTATATATATATATATATATATATATATATATATATATATATATGTGTGTGTGTGTGTGTGTGTGTGTGTGTGTGTGTGTGTGTGTGTGTGTGTAGATAGATATATAGATTACACTGTGGTGTGACTTTTATTTCCAGCTTGATACTTTGACCATGTCTACAATAGTATTCATTATTCATGAGCAAAGTTTATCTGATCAGAGAGACATACCAGCGTGTATGCACTCTTCTGAATGAGAGATGGTTAATGTATCAATGTGGATATGTAATATATTGCGCTTATGTTACCTTTCCGACTCATCAATGTTAACGAGTGAAGCAAGAATTTTGTGTGTAATTATATGAGTATTTTGTGTGTAATTATATATGAGCATTTTGTGTGTAGTTTAATATGAGCATTTTTGTGTGTAATTATATATTAGCATTGTGTGTAATTATATGAGTATTTTGTGTGTAATAATATATGACCATTTTGTGTGTAATTATATATGACCATTGTGTGTGTAATTATATATGACCATAGTGTGTGAAATTATATATGAGTAATTTGTTTTTAATTATATACGAGAATTGTGTGTGTAATTATATATGAAAATTTTGTGTGTAATTATATATGAGAAGTTTGTGTGTAATTATATATGAGAAGTTTGTGTGTAATTATATATGAGAATTTTGTGTGTAATTATATATGAGAAGTTTGTGTGTAATTATATATGAGCAAAACTTGTAACTGGAGAATATGTACTTTTACTATTTAACATCTCTCTGGGAGGGGGGTTCCAACGCATGCACACCGTGGTATTAGTACTCAGCAACGCATGCACACCGTGGTATTAGTACTCAGCAACGCATTTACACCATGGTATTGGTACTCAGCACCTGAGTTCGTCAAGAACAAATAGAGGAAGAAAACGATAAATATCCTTGATCGAGAAAATTCTCCAGGTATGTAGACTAACCATTAGTGCAACCCTATAGAAGGTTTGATTTTTTAAGTCGCTCCTGCTAATCTTCAGTTTGCAAACAACTAATTACAGCTCTATCTGCGTGCTATTCCAAATCTACAAGTCAGGAATAGCATGCTATTCTAAATCTACAAGTCAGGAATAGCACGCTATTCCAAATCTACAAATCTGGAATAGCATGCTATTCCAAATCTACAAGTCAGGAATAGCAGATTATTCCAAATCTACAAGTCAGGAATATCATGTTATTCCAAATCTACAAGTCAGGAATGGCATGCGATTCCAAATCTGCAAGTCAGGAATAGGATGCTATTCCAAATCTACAAGTCAGGAATAGCAGATTATTCCAAATCTACAAGTCAGGAATATCATGTTATTCCAAATCTGCAAGTCAGGAATAGCGTGGTATTCCAAATCTACGAGTCAGGAATAGCATGTTATTCCAAATCTACAAGTCAGGAATAGCGTGGTATTCCAAATCTACAAGTCAGGAATAGCATGCTATTCCAAGTCTACAAGTCAGGAATAGCATGATATTACAAATCTGCAAGTTTGTAATAGCTAACAACTGTCAAGTACCTGATATTAATTGTTTTTCTCTTGAGAAATTTAAAACACACAATATGGTATTTATCAATATTAACAGTGACACGTATATTGCTTTAATATGATAGTGTGATACGTCATTTTGATATGATAATGAGATACGTCATTTTAATATGATAAGGGGGGGTATAGCTTTTTACTGACTTTACGCACTGTAGATTCAAGCTACTCAGAATTCGTTTATAGAATGAATACTTTGGCCATTTGAAATTTAGTCAATTTCTGGCATCTACAATCAAACCAAAGTTACGAACGCACCCAAACTACCTTACATACGGTATCTTTCGAACGCTTGGGACATTGCACGTGCATCCTGTGTGACGGCAGGAAGTGAGCACCTTGAAAGATGTAAACAAAAATCAAACGTATTATTATCACAAACTCTACAGATATATAACACACCTCTATCTACAAATATATGACACAACTCTATCTACAAATATATGACACAACTCTAACTACAGATATATGACACAACTCTATCTACAGATATATGACACAACTCTATCTACAGATATATGACACAACTCTATCTACAGATATATGACAACTCTATCTACAAATATATGACACACCTCTATCTACAGATATATGACACAACTCTATCTGCAGATATATGACACATCTCTATCTACTGATATATGACACAACTCTATCTACAGATATATGACACAACTATATCTACAAATATATGACACACCTCTATCTACAGATATATGACACAACTCTATCTACAGTTATAAGTCACAACTCTATCTACAGATATATGACACAACTCTATCTGCAGATATATGACACAACTCTATCCAACTCAACGTAGACAAAATAAATCATGCAAGCAATCATTGCGACTTTTGCTGCTAACAAAGCTGAACGAGACAAAAAGATCTGAAATCAGAAACGCGTCGCCAGTGGAAACAACTATTACCAAGATCAATGACCATGATAGTGTCTGATATCATTGTCGGACAGGAAAATGACAAATCGAATTTTGGAAATTGTTCGTGATCTTGATGCCACTCTACTGACGAGATAACATTTTTGCCACATTTTTCGATCTTGTTTATGGCATATATGTTATGGTTTTTTATTATTTGACATCGAAATTTACACTAAATTTACTGCTTCTTTCTCTGATAAATACCGTCATAATGTCTACTTAAACGCTGTAAATGTCATAGCATAGCTAAATGGAAAATTAGGAACATCAACATGTGTGCTCATGCTTAGATGTTGCAGAAACGTTTTTCTGTAACCCCCACCCCACCCCCAACAACAACAACAACAAAAATAAAAAAGCAAAACTATAACTAAATTTCGAAACGCTGCTTTTATCAACGTACCACAAGAATTGCTTTGTGGTTGATGCCAAATAATAACTTCCTTGAAGGTATGAAAAATTGCGTCATCACCTTAGTTATATTTTTCAAAATGACAGATGGGGGAAAATTATACTTTTGTTTGACAATCAAAATATCAACATCAAAAATGGACTTATCAAGCTATTCCCTAAAGTAATCAAAACCTAATTAGCTAGTTGATATATTTGCTTATAAGTAACTTTGTTGAAACTATGTTTTAATTCAACAGAACACGTTCGGTTTTAATATATTCAGATGCTTTTATTATGAAAGGATTAAACTGCCAGTGTCATTTTGAGGTATTTCGACAGCATACGTGATGAAGACGACGCCATTTACGTCAGCAAGACGAGTTACTGATTGTCATGCATTGACATGACTATGAAGACATGATGACACGTTTCTATATCTATGTTGTCCTAATGACACGTGCCACAATATAACAACCTAAATATATACATGCATCGTCATGTCAACACATTGCAATGTTGTTGACGTAAAAGATGTAGTGTTTATAAATTCAATCAAAATGTCGTCATGACGATGGCAGCCTAATACTTCCATATTTGATGTAAGTTTCATAATACTTCGAGATTTATTTACAGTCGATTCGAATGAGATAAAATAACGGCATTTGTTTACAGTCGATTCGAATGAGATAAAATAACAGCATTTGTTTACAGTCGATTCGAATGAGATAAAATAACGGCATTTGTTGACAGTCGATTCGAATGAGATAAAATAACGGCAAATAATGTCGTTTCTGATATATCAATGAACATCACAGCATGAATACAATTACCACATACATTTTTGGATTCCAACGGGGGATACCATCGCCTGGTTTACAAAGTTAAAATGAAAAGAATCAATGCTAGTTTTGAATGTCCAACCAAAACTGGGTAAGTGCATCAAATCTTTATTCATTAATAAGACCGTGAATAATAGTTTAAACGTATCTGATTTGATTTTTAATGTCGATTTAGTTGTTTGGATTAATTTACATAAAATAATACAGGACATCCATCACCACTAAAATTAATCTCAGGACGACAGCAGTAGAAAGCCTACTTTCAATTGCAAAAAGCAAAATTAACAAAGCCAACGCTATTCTTATGTTAATTAAATCATTCAACCACATATAAATGCTTGCAAAACAGCATATATGACATTTTATCGGGAGGTGGTTTTTTTAGCTGAGTGCATTCAATGTCAATTTGTCTGATTCACTGATATAAGTTTGATAACACGAGGTGCCTCAACTAGAAACCATATGTATGAGATCCAGTGATAGCGCAGAAATTTCATTATTGTCCTGTTATTGTGCATGACAGCATGACTCTAATTATTTATTGCAGAAGCTTTGCATTACAACGGTTTATATTGATATTTTAAGAAAGGATTTTTGGTTCACTATTAACCCAGACAAAAGTGAATTGCGAACAAAATTCAAATAGTTTGGAAAATTTCAGTCCATGCGTCAAAATACTGGCGTGCATCTTGTCTCAAGATCACGTGATTATTGATCCTCTTCATCAGCGTAGATCACAGTTTTAGAGCACGTGGTCATATTTGTATCACGCGACATTGCTCAAAAGCTGCATTTTTTGTGCAAATGTTTGTAAATTTAGACTATTGTACAGAACGATTCGTTGGGTTGTCTCGTAATACATCAGGAAGGAACAATAACAAATATATAACACACAGTCAAAATAAATGACTGAGAGTTTAAGAATATCCGCACGAATCTGCCCTAATGTTATCATGCAAATGACATGTGAACATGTACCTGATGCAATATGAACGAAAAATATGACATGAAGTAAAAAAATGTGTCAAACGCTTTCATCTAAGCTTTCTTTAGCAGTCATAAATACGCAAAAAATAAAAGCATTCTTTTCCAGCTAAAATTTATAAAGAAACATGATTACCTACAACAGCGTTTCAACAAGATACGATATGACTCTCTCATCCTGAAACTATATCTGGCTTCTAATGACTGATTTGCTCGTAGGTTAAAAAAAAAGTATTTCAAAAATAATTTTTATTGAGAAAATCTAGTGACCGAACCAGTTCGATTATTATTATTATTATTATTATTATTATTATTGATGTATGTCAAAATGAAGTTCACGCCACAGTGTTTGTAGTTGGTATTGTTTAATTTCTATATCATGTTTACATTCATTAAAAAGGACTGTATTTTTACGCCTAACAGTCATTCAAGATAACATGATACTTATAACCGGTACTATATCTGTTTAAAACAATTTTTGGTCATAGCAATCAATTCCATCCGCATCAGCATTAAAAAGAAAATATTAATAAATATAAAAGTGTCTATACATTTGTATGATTAAATTCATAAAGCAGTGCTTAGTCAAACGTTTGATTTTAAGATCTTGTTGATACTGGGTAAGAAAGCAAAATGTTTTTAATTAGACAGTTGCATAAAACTTATTACTATTGCACCGTTTTTGCAAAGAAAGAAATTAAATACGTAAAGAACATTACAACAAGCTTCAAGTATTAGTATTTCGACACAAAAAATCCTAAATATCTATCTCAATTATGTTCCAATTTTACTCCCAAAAATATATGACTCTTGCTCGCGAATTCCTAAACAAAACAGAAGTCGCATATTTTGCAATCATAGGAATGGCATGAATATATGATATTTACTAACATAGAATTAGGATATCTTTTATATGTATAGTAAGAACATATAGCTACATGTATTACGCCATTCATACACAGTCTACAGATATATGAATTTTACATACTGATACATTCTTTATCAAATCGGGTAAGAAATCTTGTGTCCTAGAACTAACTTTCTGAAACATAACCCCAATAAACTACACGTGAATCTTTAATAAAGAATCCAGTATTTATCCTTTGCATGCTTTCAAACATGTTACGACTTTTCTCCTTAGTTTAATATAAAACAATCAAAATGTTTTTCAGACAATTGCATACCATATCCAATCTCTGAGACGAGTTTATCTCCGTCCGAAATATAAATGACGCACCACTGACAATTATCCAAGCCTCAAGCAGATCTTACATAGAGATAAACAAAATCATCACAGGACGTGAAATTACCATATGATCTTTTTGCTGGCCTGCTTTCACTGTAGCATGTTCTGAATCTGAGGATTGCTAGAATTTGTGATGGATATTTGTGACGGATATTTGTGATGGATATTTTGTGATGGATATTTGTGATGGATATTTGTGTGATAGACATTTGTGATTGATATTTGTGATGGATATTTGTGATGGATATTTGTGATGGATATTTGTGAAGGATATTTGTGATGGACATTTGTGATGGATATTTGTGAAGGACATTTGTGATGGATATTTGTGATGGATATTTGTGAAGGAATGACCCTAACAAACTATCTACAGTAGCTTTTTGTAAATCTTTGAACTTTCATTTAAAGGACTTAAAGGGAAGTTTTACGCCGTCATAGTTCTTGTATTATTTTGTGCGTCATGAATACAAAGGTCTTTGTTTTGAAAACAAATAATATAAATACACAGTGTTGCCTTTTTTTCTACGATATTTTTGGGGTCACAATTCTAATGTATTCTTTTATCTGCAAGTGATTTAGAATCAATGAAAAAATTATATATATATATATATATATATATATATATATATATATATATATATATATATATATATATATATATATATATATATATATATATGAAAACTCTCGAGACTGGAATCGTTCAGAATCAAATTACATTTTCAGTTTGCGTGGGTTTTCGGTTTACTGAGGTCCTCTATCCATCTTCACTGAGGAATGCGATGCGATGAGTTGTCCTCTCATATAGAAGTAAATATGTATATTTCTAACAAAACGTGAATAACAAGTTAACACTTTAAAAAAATATATCAATAGATGTCATTTTCTAACCTTTATTTCTGGATTCCCACTCATTCAAACATGTAATAGTCCCGATTATCTCTTGGCTTTTGTGCTTCATGTTTGTTTTGTGCATGTAAGTAAAGAAACAATTCAGGAGAGATAAATTTTCCTTTAGTTACCTTTCCCTTATTCATGCAGCATTAGGATATATTTTAGGAAGCCAGCATACGACGGTTATCAATAAAACAAAAAGTTAAATAGTAAGTGCATCCTTGGCCTCGTTGTTCCACTGTGTTTAGCAATTATTGGGAAAAAAAATCATTATTATCCATAGCAATTATTGAAATGAAATCATTATATCCATAGCAACTATTGAAATGAAATCATTATATCCATAGCAATTATTGAAATGAAATCATTATATCCATAGCAATTATTCATTTCTGATACAAAATAGTGTAACAAATTCTGACTATACTGTTAATATGTTTGGGGTGGAGGGGGTTTGGAACACAAGCAAGGTTGTTCTTTACATGTACAGAAAACTAACAGCGTACAGATTCTTGCTCGTGCACCGAAATTAATTTTTCTCTGCATTCAGAGAAGAACATATTGGACCCTGTGTAGCTCTCTTTGCTTAGTAACTCACGGTATACACCGCTGTATGTGTATCTGACACCGTGACACGTTCAGACAAGTTGATTATATCCTTCTTAAGCAAACACTGACAATGTCTGCTTCATTTGCCAAGATAGCTTCCATTACTGCTGAATCTATCCATATCCTGTAATATCTTCTCGATTTTTTCCCACTTTGTAAACATAATCAAGCCCAGGAAACTCCTAATCCTTGACAAGTGAAATTAAATGAGAAGATCAATGACGCATGAGTGACAGTTAAGGAAGTCATTTACAATATCAAAGGTTCTCGGTTCCTGGCTCAATCAGAAAAGATCCAATACAAAAATCGTAGCCAATAATTATTTGATTCAGTCCATAAATATACCAAATAAAGTAGCGTCAGAGTGCGGAAAAAAGTAGGTTGCTTAAATAACGAGTGTCTCTTACTCCGTTATAAGTTGAAAAGTTTCCAAAACATTGTGTTTTTTCTTTATTGGTGAACATAACCGAATCTGTACAATCGATCATTACAGGTTAAAGAATTTTCTTCGACACATCGACTTTAGTTATTTTGTAGCGTTTCTAGATCTATGAATTTGTAACACAATCTGATTCAAAACCATTTACACATAAAATATAAATGTCTTTCGTAAAGCCATTAACACAATACTCATCATAACTATTGCGTATCCTACCAGCAGTTGTAAAATTGGCATATTCCAATTAGTGCTTTGATAAAGATTCTTTAATTAAAGATTGGCATATTCCAATTAGTGCTTTGATAAAGATTCTTTAATTAAAGATTGGCACAATCAGCACATAAACCCTTGCATCAATACAAAACGCCAGTGCAATTTTAATAGAAAAAAAATCTACTCTGGAAAAACGCTTGAAAATCAAGTTATGTATGAAAATTATCTTTTTAGGCAATCAAAACGATCGTAGAGTCATGACTCTTCTAGCATTTCACTGATGACATGAATAGTATTTTTTTTACTCCACTATTTCAAGTATTTGGCACTAACCCTGTTCTGTAATATAAGCCATGCAAATTTAGTTATAAAATAGTTTCGCTGAAGGTAATGTATCCAATCTATTTGTATATGTTGAACTAGTTCAAATCTTTTCGTTTGTAACAACCGTTTCCGGTATTAATGTGGTATGTAGAAGATCCATTTTAAAACTGCAATATATTTGTCCTAATGAATAAATCGGACTGATCACAACGCTACCAATCATTCCACTAATAACAATATATGCCGAAAAAGAAAAAATTCAAGTCTATTTTTTATATTGTGCAGAATTTAATCGAAAATTCAACTACTTATCATGTTTTTGACCAGGAGTCTCATTCGTGCACATATTATTTGATGTGAAGATTTTGACATGGCCCGAAAGTATGGTAAATTGGGGAGATTGGACTGGTAGCATTCCATAAAATGTGTGATACCATGGAAATTTTCTATTATTCAATATCTAGACATTCCATCATGAGCCGTATAACTGCACTAGCATTTAATTATAGTGTAGTTCTATTGCTTAATCAAAAGGATTATAAATGCTTGTGTTTTAATAAACGTTCGCTGATTCCAGAAGGTGTGTCGAAAATCGCGCCCCATATCGCTAATCTTACGTTAAAATAAAGATAAAACCTTTGGAAAATTTTAAGACGAAATTAAAAGTTTCGCCGATAAGGGTGCCGATCCTGTACATTTATTTTAGTATTCCTTTTTCGCTCCTGGTCAGCTGATGTAACAAGTTCCATGTACCTGAGTGTGAAAAACAAGAGTCAACGGTAAAAGTCTATAGATAAGTTACCTTCACCCATATAGGAAGTCATTCAGCTTATCATAATAGCCGTTATTTCCTTGGAACATAGTATCTACCAAATGTTTTGGAAGCTAGTTATGTAAAGTCACACCGATTCAGAGACGTAATTTGACTGATAAGAACTTGGGAATACATCGGTTCCTTTGGAGCAGACGAGTTGAAATTCCATTTTGCTTGTATCGTTATTCCCATCGCTTTCAGTGAGAAAGATGCACGGATAAAAATGGCACACTTTATATCTTTGTGTTTTAGAACTGGACATAGTCCTTAGCTTTTTCAAACTGGACATAGTCCTTTCCTTAGCGTTTTAGAACTGGACATAGTCCTTGGCTTTTTATAACTGGACATAGTCCTTGGCTTTTTATAACTGGACATAGTCCTTGGCTTCTTAGAACTGGACATAGTCCTTAGCGTTTTACAACTGGACATAGTCCTTGGCTTTTTAGAACTGGACATAGTCCTTTGTGTTTTAGAACTGGACATAGTCCTTGGCTTTTTAGAACTGGACATAGCCATTGGCATTTTAGAAAAGATAAGGACATTTCAATGTTAACTGGACATAGTTCTTGGCATTTTAGAACTGGACATAGTCCGTGGCTTTTTAGAACTGGACATAGCCATTGGCGTTTTAGAAAAGATAAGGACATTTCATTGTTAACTGGACATAGTCCTTGGCTTCTTAGAACTGGACATAGTCCTTTGTGTTTTAGAACTGGACATAGTCCTCGGCTTCTTAGAACTGGACATAGTCCTTAGCGTTTTAGAACTGGACATAGCCATTGGCGTTTTAGAAAATATAAGGACATTTCAATGTTAACTGGACATAGTCCTTGGCTTTTTAGAACTGGACATAGTCCTTGGTTTTTTAGAACCGGACATAGTCCTTGTTTTTTTAGAAAGATAAGGACATTTCAATGTTAACTGGACATACTACTTGGCTTCTTAGAAAAGATAAGGACATTTCATTGTTTACGTGTTACTTTTATTTAAATTTAGACATATAAAAATAAATGTTCAGCTCTCAAAGTATGATTTCCATATAAAATAATAGATCTATCACTAAACCTATTTAATGCAGATTAGAAAGAAAGAGTACACTTGAATATAAATATAGTGCCACCAACAAAGAAAGAGTAAGGCAATCCTCAATCTGGTTTTTAATAAACTGAACTATCCTCATATTTTGAGTTAAAATGGCATCTGGCACTGCATCGGCTAAATCCTTTTCGAGTACGATTTCCTAGCAAGCTGCCCTAGAACTCCATGCAGACTTAATTTCATCCCATAATTCTAAAGGAGCTGCATGCTGCACGCCACTAAAGGCCTCAATTGGACTTATATGAACGCTAGCGGTTTTGGGAAACTCAACCAAAGCTCCTCTTACTTTCCCAGGCTTTGTGAAAATTATTGACGAACCTGAGTGCTTGATGATAATTATTTTGGGTTAAACATCGACAATCGAACGGTGTGCTCTGTCTTTTCGTATGGAAGAGGTAACAAAACATACAGTACGGCATAGTTTTGAAAATACCAGTAAACGATTCATGTGGTTACAAAAACAAGCATGATCCAGCTGTATCACAAGATAAAAGAAAAAATATATAATCGAATATTGAACAGAAAAATGTACATCTTTCTATGAAAGTAGAATCATAATATATCTATATTTGGATACCGTCTATACTAGCGTATAACCTCAATCCAAATGCAAACAACATAGACCCTGATCTGCCGTTGCATAATGCGCCGTCAGATCAGGGTCTATGTTGTTTGTTCTACTGATTAGTCCTTACAAACTGCATATACCCACATCTGCCGGTGCATTATGCAATGGCAGATCTGGGTCTATGCAGTTTGTAGTTGGTATCGGCTTATACGCGTGTAAAGAAGGTAATTCTTACCACTCTGAAACTATCAATCATATAAATTGACTCCCAAAAACTATCAGTCATATAAATTGACTCCCAAACATTGTAACTTACCAACCAATACATCTTATATCGTTCTTACACACTTCACTCACATTAAAGAAATTCATGATGTCTGCCTGCATTATGGAGACAATCACATTAAAAATTATATAATATATGGTGTCAGGAACATAGCTGTCAATACGATCAGAACATGTTACATGGAAAGATGTGTAACGCAGATAGTGCACGATGCTATCGTACAACCTGGATAACTCAAAACATCAATTACTCGAACACTCGGCATTACTTGATAACTCAAAACATCAATTACTCGAACACTCGGCATTACTTGAAAACTCAAAACATTAATTACTCGAATACGCGGCATTACTTGAAAATTCAAAACATTATTTACTCGAACACTCGGCATTACTTGATAACTCAAAACATTAATTACTCGAATACGCGGCATTACTTTAAGTACTCACTCAATGTCAAAACTACAGAAAAACCCCGCTGCCTCACCCCCCCTTACCCCCAAGATTTAAATTTATATATATATATATATATATATATATATATATATATATATATATATATATATATATATAAATGTTGCAGTGTTTAGGTTTTTAAAAGTTATACTGTATCATCGTAGCTTTCATCGACGTACAGAGTAAGTCCTCGCCATTGGCACGTAAAACTATTATCATAGCTTTTATCGACGTACAGAGTGAGTCCTCGCAATTAGCATGTAAAAAAAAGACTTACAGTATTGTCGTCAGCCACGAGCCAAAATCCGCTTACGTTCTCTTTTCAAACGTGGCTACTAAGGTTCCCGTGGCTACTAAGGTTCACT
Source organism: Margaritifera margaritifera (assembly GCA_029931535.1). Taxonomy (NCBI): domain Eukaryota; kingdom Metazoa; phylum Mollusca; class Bivalvia; order Unionida; family Margaritiferidae; genus Margaritifera; species Margaritifera margaritifera. The sequence continues at coordinate 8,294,980 of JAQPZY010001685.1, read as the reverse complement.
CCTTTCTCACTAATATGCCCAAACCCGCTTAACCAATTATTTCGAGCCCGAGTAGAATTTTCTAGGAAGGTTGACCCAACATTATCTTTTACGCCAATTGATTGAGACAATCAGATTTTCTCTTTGAAGGGGAGCCACGGTAGCTCAGTTGGTAGAACATCAGACTAGTAATCCAAGGACGAGGGTTCGATACCCACACATGCCAGCTTGGGTCGGCTGCCTCTGTGTCCTTAGGTACCATTTGCTTGGCATGATATAGCCAATACTGTGTTACATATGCCGTTAAACCCTTACTCCGTCTGCCAAAAAGTCTCTTTCAATCACTGTTAATTACCAATCCTAAAGATGTCACTTCCATTTATATATATGAGCATATTTCATTGGCTTGTTGGTGACGTATACTTTTTATGGATATTCATGAGAAACGAGGAAATCTTATCGCAGGCAGCCATCGGTGAAAAGAGAGCGTGGAGATTTTTGTCCGTGGCTTGTGACGATGGACTAACAGTAGTTATTTACAACGTCTGTCCATTGCACTGAATTCATCATTTCATTAATATAATTTCTTGAGGAGATAACCATTTGTGTAAACCCCTAGCATCACGTGGAGAAAAAAAAAATCGCTCCCGGAACATAGGTCTAGTTAAAGCGGAAACTCTAAAGAGCAATTTATCCCTGTCAATATGTATATTAGGCAATGTGTTCAAGAAGTTAATCGACACCATGAACTTACAATGTAAGGGTCCCGTTCTGTCTTTGATAAAAAAACCCAAACAAGTAATAATAATAATAACAACAACAACAAAACGCAGATTTTAAAATGCTACGAAATTAAAAAGGAATGTATCACTAAGATGACTTTAAATATATGGCATTAGCAATATTATTATGTTATGTATACATGTGCCTGTCGTATCTATGTTATGTACACATGTGCCTGTCGTATCTATGTTATGTACACATGTGCCTGTCGTATCTATGTTATGTACACATGTGCCTGTCGTATCTATGCTATGTACACATGTGCCTGTCGTATCTATGTTATGTACACATGTGCCTGTCGTATCTATGTTATGTATACATGTGCCTGTCGTATCTATGTTATGTACACATGTGCCTGTCGTATCTATGTTATGTACACATTTACCTGTCGTATCTATGTTATGTATACATGTGCCTGTCGTATCTATGTTCGTTACCCATTCAGTGTAAGTATCAAATACACGAGCTGTAAAGAGTATTCATCAAATTAGGTGAAAACAAGACTTCACTTACTCTAGAGGTAATACACGATACTTTGTCATAAGAAAACTAGCCCACAGGGGAGAAAATATGGTGCAATTTGATCGCTTCCTGACAGCGGCTGTCATTCGCTATCGGATAATTTATCAAGGTATTGGAACTTCCCTTGCTACCAGCACTGTCATGCGATAGAAACAAATACAGATTCTCATTAATAGAGATAAAACCTTAATGCTTTCTCCAAAAGGCTTTTCAATTCAACCATGATTTTAATTCTCTAAGGTACAGTCTATTGACTGGTTCCCGCGCTCAACAATGAAAACTTTAATTTAGTTTTGTTAAGATTGACAAAATTTCGTAATTTGCAACGCTACCACCATAATATAAATAGTGACAAGGGGAGAAAGAATGCATTCGATGGAGTGGTTTGAACAACAGTTTTTTTTTTCTCACTAGAAAAGTGCTCCGCCAAAACGAGGCCTTTGTGCTTCTAGTCTTGCTCTGTAACGTTGCCTGGATGAAGTTATCATTCTTCAGACAACTTCAATATGCACTCTGTCTGATTTTCCGATATTTGTCTGATAAAATGAAGCGATTGGTGTGGAACAATTTCAAATGAGATCTAACAATGGAATGGAAATTTGATTATTGCTCGGTTATTGGACATCACCGACTGAATTCTATATTAGCTGTGACCTCATATGGAGGTCTATCTCCTCATAAGAGTGAATCATTCCATTGATTTCATTCACAACAATCGAATGCAAATTGTAATATGACTTTCGGTTAAAAGTACAATGGGGTTCAAAGAAAACATTCTCTCTCTCTCTCTCTCTCTCTCTCTCTCTCTCTCTCTCTCTCTCTCTCTCTCTCTCTCTCTGCCACTGTATAAAGTGCGTTATACTAAAAAAGGAGATAAAATGCAGCCTCCTAAGCCAACGTAAATAAAAAAGAAAGAAAGTATCAAAAAAGAAAGATAAATAAATTTTTCCACAGTCATCTAAAGTATTTCGATGTACCATTTTGCGAACTACACGAGTAAAAGTATATTTGCTAAAATCTTCCGCTTTATGATTAGTTTTTCTCGTAACTGTGGTAAGGGGCGTAGCTGTGGGAAGGAGCAAAGCGATGGGAAGGAGCATAGCGGTGGGAAGGAGCATAGCGGTGGGAAGGAGCGTAGCTGTGAGAAGGAAGGTAGTGGTGGGAAGGGAGCATAGCGGTGGGAGGGAACATAGGGATGGGAAGGAGCATAGCGAAGGTGGAGAGTAATTTGTATGATTTAAATTTTGTGGTGGTCTTACAACGGTTTTTGTTGTCGTTATCATGTGATAGAAACTTGATTAGTTTTCATTCAAATATATTTTAAACCTTTAAACAGAAAGGTTTCACCTCTGTTTGATTTCGTGTCTAAAAATGCCACAAACTTAATAAAAGAGAAATAATTACAGTTGAACACAGCCATTAACACAACTCGTATCGAGATGCATATGTAATCTATCTATCTACACACACACACACATATATGTATGTATGTGTGTATATATATATATATATATATATATATATATATATATATAGAGAGAGAGAGAGAGAGAGAGAGAGAGAGAGAATACTTATATATTTTTACATCAAACATTAATTGACATTTTATATATTTTTTTGCTTTGTTTTTTATCTACTGTATCATGCCGATGAAATGGGAGCTAAGTACATTTCCCAAGGACCCACCAAAGCAGTCGATCTGGGCTGGTCTGGGCGGGTATTGAACCCGCGACCCTTGTATTACGTGTCCGACGCTTTACCAATTGAGCTAGCATATCAAGATGGGCATTTTGGTTTGACCTTTCATGTTTCAACGACTATATTTGCATAATACATAAAACAGTCACGACACTTCCACAAAACTTAAAATAAGTGACATCATTTATTTCCGATTCCTCTAACATGTATAAAACCGTGCTTTGTGCCCAGAAATTATTTTTAGAATACAAAATGAATGAATTACTTGAGATTAGCTTCTTGTGGAGATACTAAGTTTCGATTCAGACAAATGAATAGCCAATTGTTGCGTACCCAGCTATATACTGCATATTCGTTACTCTGTATACGTTAATGATTACAAACAAAACATTTCCTTATTTGATGACTTTGTATCAGTTCTTTCCTACTTTCTCGATACTCAGTTATTATAATCTAACTTTTGGCGTATTTGTTGTTTTGTTTTTTTTTTGTTTCTTTTTTTTTTTTTTTTTTTTTTTTTGTTGTACAAATGTAACATATGCAGTACCTCAGTTCCTTGCAAAATACTATTTATGTCCATAAGATAATTTGGAACTAATGCAAAAGTTGCAAAGCATAATGCTTTCCAATTTTCTAGCTAACACCCACTAAGGAAGGATGGCTGTAATCTCGCATAACGTGTCAGGCTTCAAGTATTAATACCTCCGGCGTGGAATTACCTCTAATTGTCTTAACGTTTAGAAATGTAGGCGCTCGTTCTTTGCGACGAAAATAATTTCGTGAGCTCAGTTTTAATGCATGTTGAGTGCGATACTTGTTAAATATCACACTTCGGCTTGCAAATATGGAGAATTAAACGAAATAATAACAGAGAAAAAGAATTTAACCACCCACTTTATATTGTTAATAGTTGATTGTTCGGGGCAAGTACAAATATGGGATCTATTTTATCCAGTGCCCAGGGCACCTACAAATACAGGATGTGTTTTATCTACTGCAAAAAAGCTCATACAAATACGAGATGTATTCTTCTCCATTTATGTCCTGTAAATTACGGGTGGCCCTCTGGATATTATAAAATGTCCGAATATTATAAAATGGCTGATATTACCAAAAGTAGAATTACTTGGTTTTAGGCGCTAGAGGCCAAACACGCTTTTTTTTCTGCTGAGTGATGACTGTTTTATTTTTGTTATAAAAGAGAGACCTGCAACTGTAAAAGCAGAAACGTTAGATATTGTAGATGGTTAGGCAAAGCAAAATTATGTAGCTAGACAGAAGAGGTAAAAAAAAAAGAATTAATGATAATGACCTGCAAATTATAAGATAAAGACAAACAGGTATCCAGACAAGGCGGACAATCAGACCCAAAGACATGCAAACTTATATCCTGAAGTAAACATTTTTTTTATTTATTTTGGCAATCACATAAGTTTACGCTTCAGTCCACGACATAATATAACTCAAACTTACCTCTGAGTGGCACGAACAAATTAAGAGTAAGGCAATCCTCAATCTGGTTTTTAGTGAACTGAGCTATCCTCAGATTTTGAGTTAAAATGGCATCTGGCGCTGCATCGGCTAAATCCTTTGCACGTAGGATTTTCTGAGGGCAAACTGCCCTAGGACTCCATGCAGACCTAATTCCATCCCATAATTCCAGAGGACTGGTTGGGGGCATAAACCGGAGATATCTTTCTCTAAGAGCTGCATACTGTACGCCACTAAAGGCCTCAACTGGACTTAGATGAACACTAGCGGTGTTGGGGAATTCAACCAAAGCTCCTCTAACTTTCCCATACTTTGTGGAAACCATGGACGGACCTAACTGCTTGATAATAACTCTTGCTGTTATACTTTCCAGAATTGACATAATTATCACACACGACAAGTCTACTTTCACTAAATACATACTTGATGCTGTGTGAATTAAAAAAAAAATCAAAACAATAGTTTCGAGAAGATGTTCGTATTTCCTTATTTCTTCCTCTATATGAACAGGTCGCAATTTAGACGCGTGTAAAGTCTGCTCCCTTGATTAAATATTCGCACTTAATCAGCGCGATGAATTTATCCAAATGTTCTCGCTGATTAATAATTACCTGACGTATTTCCCTAATATGAACGTATCACCATGTACGTCTCACAGCTGACAGCTTCACAGAGGCTTCTAACTCATCTTACTCGATCCATTTTCTCAGATTGAACGACGGCTTCTACGGGCGATTGCTTCCATTGACTGAAGCTAATTCTTAGCCTCGTAGTTGTGTATTTGATTTCTGGTACACTCAAATAGCAGAGTTTCTTTTCGAACTATATTACCTTCCTGAATCTTTTGAGACGCTTTTTAAAGTCCAATTTCCATATAGGAATAAGTCGTAATGTTATTCGGATGCATAAATATGAATATTGTTGTACTATTAGATTTAAGAAACAGGAATCTACAAATATCAAAGCAAAGAATAATCGATCGGCTGTCATAATCGAGGCAGAAACGTTGATTGAATGATAGTCACGACCTTGAGGAGCATCCGTGGCTGAAATATTTGTAATCATCTATACACGGGGATATTTCTATCATACTTCATCTAACCACAATCTGTAACTTATACTCCACATATAAGGAGACATAGAGCGTGCTTAATAAAATGTTCACCAGGAAAGGATGCAGCACAAAATGTTTAAAACGGATTCTTTGTGGGAAAATAACTTCAAAGTCTTCACTTTCGAGCAAGTATATTTGGCAAGAGCCTGCATTGACCTAATAAAAATAACACAGTGATGTACGAATGTATTTATGTACTGTGCGTACTCATAACAGAGCAACAGAAAGTGGCAGATTGATTATTAACGGTACACGAGGGAACCTTGCTCTGTGTTTCCTGTCTGTGTAAGATTAATAAACACAAGATCTGACTCTCAGTATTTGCCCCTGAAGAATAATTATAATTGACTTATACGTTTATAGCCCTTTTTTTATTGATTTCCTTGCTCTTATAGTTCATTCACACGTATCTGAGATTTGTTATTTCACGGTGTATGTACAGTATTATTTTTTTTTCAAAATATAACAAAGGCTTTGTACTAAAATGTATGTAATATAAATGAAAAAGCTTATACATATTGTAGAATGTGGAAGAAAAAAATTCATTAAGATTAATTAAAAGATTAATATTGAAAACAGCGAATATCGCCAAAGAGTAGCAAGGAATTCTAACATATACAAGAATGTCTGATATATATATATATATCTCTATATATATATATATATATATATATATATATATATATATATATATATATAATGGATTAGAAGTCATTAGGGACTTCTTGATGTAGAATAAATTCAGTCAGTCGATATTAACATGCAAAGTTTAGGTGTCTGGGCTTGGAGAAATCATGCTAAAATACAAACACGTATACCAGGAGCTGGTTTCACGAAAGTATCTTATGAATGAAGTCATGCATAAAAATGTTTCAGAAAAGAGCTCTTTCTTAAGGGTGTTCACGAAACGTTTCACCCTTAAAAGATTTCTTAAGATCATTCCGAACTTGATGACATCTAAAAGTTGAATGAAGATCAAGCTCGGAATGCCCACGGCTTTCGCATTGCTAAGAAATCTAAATAAACTAATCACAAAATTATGAAAACGGTGAAGCTTTATGATGATTGTGTTATTGATAATAATAATGACGAAGACGAAGATGATGATGATGATGATAATGATGATGATGACGAAGACGGTGATAATTTATTCTGCCGGTCTATGTGTACGTTACAAAAGACCAGGTCAAAATGTCGTCGTCATCATCATTGTGTTATTAGCATCAAAGTAAATTACGCATGAACATATTCACATTTTACTTTTCCTTTTCTGTGTATCTTCGTTAGAATGTTGTTGGTGGCGGTAGCACTTACTTGGATTTCATTTGCACATTTTCATTTTTCAAGTTATACGACACAAATAGACTTTTCTGTATTATAATTCTTTCAATATTCCACCTATTCATATAAAACAGTAGAATCATTTGGTCGCACTGATATTCATCTTAAAGTCTGATGGAAACTGCGTGTTTATACGGCACAATTATATGTGTTTTAAATTCTGATGGAAACTGTGTGTTTATATCGCACATGCATAATGTATTTATTTTAAAGTCTGATGGAAACTGCATGTTTATACCGCACATGTATGATGTGTTTATACCGCAGACGTACAATGTGTTTGTACCACACATGTATAATGTGTTTATACCGCACATGTATAATGTGTTTTCAGTGATCTTCAGGGATATATATATATATATATATATATATATATATATATATAACTTTTATTTATTTATTTGCTCACTAGTTTTACTTATTTGCAAAGTTTAAAAATCACGTGATTGTGTGTATATAAGAGACTGTGAGACAAAGAGCGCCTAAACCAGCTTATATTTCTTTCTAGTTCCCATAAAATAACATAATACGAGGGTATAATGTCTGCTATCAGGTCGATGAGGTTTACAAAAACCAAGTACGATTCCCTTTTCTTGTGAAAAAATTGGCAGTTGATTATAAGGCAGAGGAGCATAGAATACGTACTTCTTACAGACTAAAGATTCATGTATTCAGTCAAAAAGACGAAACGATCCTACGGGCATTCAATTACACTGCATATAATCTTGATTTAAAACGAGAGAGAGAGAGAGAGAGAGAGAGAGAGAGAGAGAGAGAGAGAGAGAGAGAGCGAGCGAGAGAGAAGCTGATAAGGGATAATGTAACGATTAAAATGATAAAAGTAAAAAACTGTCTTTTCTTCATAAGAAAGTCCTGTAAAGTGTCGACTGAACCATGTTTCTAAAAAGCAAAACTATAAAATTTGGTTTTAGTGACACATGCCATACAAAGTCAAATCAAAGGTCAATCGTGTGGGATTTCATTTTAAGCTTTCATATAAAGTAGGTTAAACTCTTGCTCTCTACATACACACACACACGCATATATATATATATATATATATATATATATATATATATATATATATATATATATATATATATATATAGAGAGAGAGAGAGAGAGAGAGAGAGAGAGAGAGAGAGAGAGAGAGAGAGAGAGAGAATTACAAATATACATCAAACCTGTATGATAATATTATTTATTCGTATTTAAAACTTCTGCTAATGTTATCAAGCTAATGTTATCAAGGATTTTCCTGTAGAATCCAGGGATAGCACTCTCCGCTCTGTTTGGTGTATATTTGTAATTCTCTATAATAACTTCTATATACATTGATTTCTGTAGTAGGAATCCAGATGGACTGTGTACTTAGATGAGAATTAATTACTAGGTCGACATGCGGGTATGTATGCTACGCACGAATGCCTATACCACCAACTTTGTAGCATATTTGTTTGGTGATGTGTGCATGGTCGAGATGGTATAGGGGTTTGCTTACGGGCAAGGCGATGGGTGCCGTAACCTGCGGATCTGGGTTCGAATCTCCGTAGAGTAAGAATTAAAATTCTGTAATCTATATATATAGAGAGAGAGAGAGATAGATAAACAGAAGATAGACAGATAGTATGTGCGCAGTGTCTTTGAATACCACGAGATGTATTATTTCTTAAATAAATGGAAACGAGTTAGATTCCTTCTAATTAAAAATTTTAACAACGATTGGTATATCAACGACACAGCGTGCATACTATACATGTATTTTATTTATACTGCGTACAAATACACATACTTAAACTTCCAACGGAGTTAATATTGACTAAAGAAGAGGTGTATTGATGGACAGAGGTAATTATTCACACCCCTGTTGAGTGTGTCCGCTACAAAATGTAGTTCTGTTGCCGCTATTCACAATCTTATTGGAAATTGTTAATTTGCTTCTTTTTATGCGTTTCAATTTTCAGTCACGTTGATTAAATAAATAAAAATTATGCTTGTGATTTATACATGAAAATTGCTTTAAACAAAGAAAGTAGTACGCTACAAACATTGCTTTACTAACTTCCCAAACAGTGAAAGCATGGCCATTCAATCACCGGCGAATACGTCGAAACGAGTGATAACAGGGCAGAGTGATAACAGGGCAGAGTGATAACAGGGCAGAGTGATAACAGGGCAGAGTGATAACAGGGCAGAGTGATAACAGGGCAAGCGAAATGACGAACAGGAGGTAATTCAAACATGTAAAATTATTTAGAGTTGATTCAAGTCATATTTATACTTGACTTACCATTACTACTGACCATATGATTCATTTTTTATCCTCCATCTCTCTCTCTCTCTCTCTCTTTCTTCTTGGACTTATGATGGTAAAAGTGACAGATAATCCGTTGTTCGGATTATCGCTCACTTTACCATCATTGGTTCTGAGAGAGAGAGAGAGACAGAGAGAGAGACAGAGACAGAGAGAGAGAAAGACAGACAGAGAGAGAGACAGACAGACAGAGAGAGAGACAGAGAGAGGGGGGATTTTGATGAAATTGTATAACATTGTTATTCATTTAGGATATGTAGATTACACTGGAATATCAATATATTTTCTCGTTATTTTCTTTTTTTTATATAGACTAATAAATGGAAATTCATCACTGGTCTAGAGAGTATAGAAGAAATAGTTTACTGTTGAAAACATAATTATACGCGTATTCACAGGGCATGGGCATATCACAATTTGATATACCAACATTATTGGTGTATCAAATTGTTTTATACAAACATTTCCAAAGCCATGCTATTTTTCATTTATGTTTTACACATATATACATGCAAATGGTTGCAAGATGCAAGTGTTCTTCACTTGAAAGACGTTTGGGATCAATATCAAAGATTTAAAACCCACTTTTATCTTGAGTTGATGTGAGATCTCTAAAATCATGCTTCTCAGATCAATGTGACCAAATTTTACGAATTCGTATTGACGTTTGTGATGCTTTTCCAACAATCGTTGATAAAATCTCTTTCCCATTTTTATTTTAGTTGCAATTCAATTACACCAAATGAGGTTTCTAAAAGGTCTTTCACAACTTCACAGGATCAAATTGTATTAAATGTTACACTGGCATAGTAGATACATTTTAAATATTCAAGCATTCGTGTAATTAGGCAGATGGCTATTATCCGAAAAATACCCTTTGGGATTAACTGTTAATCACTCGGGTACACTATACATTTTAAACAAAGCTCAGAGTATACATATCAATGTAGATGATACAGATGGACGGACATCATATCCGACTAACTCATTGGGAAACCAATATAATCTATTTGGTTATTCCGGTTGGACCAAATAGACCAAAAAACACAGGTAGACTTTAAAATTTCATGCGTTGCCACTGAGCACAAATTCTTCGTGTTCCGAAAACGTTTGAAACCGGCAAACATGGCTCGGTCCCTATTATGTCATTAACGTCTTTTGTCGCCTTAAACACTGTAAACACTTGATGAGAATTTGACAAGCAAATATGCAAAAAGCGCGAATTTTGCGAAGTTATCAATTAGCTCAACACATTTCCAAAGAATCTCTTTTTTTCAAAATATGTGTTAGGCTTTATTGAACATAATAAAATACTGCTACAAAATAATGTCATAATGTTGGCACAATGCAGGTCTTCGAATTATTCAGAGGCTCTTCATAAAGTGAAATTTTGTATAGTGCATCTACTACTACTAACACTACTACTACCACTATTACTACTACTCCTGTTCCTCCTACTGCTACCATCACCACCTCCACCACCAATAACACTATATTTCACTCAGATCTGTTTTGAATTCTGTCATTATGAAAGCGTTAAAAATACATTACTCTCTCTCTCTCTCTCTCTCTCTCTCTCTCTCTCTCATTCTCCAACACATACACGCATTTCTCCAGCCAAAAGTATGGACAAAGGGAGACAAATCCCGCAAAACTGTTCATGCTACCTATGGAAGCAGACCTTGTTATTTAATTACTTAAATGGATAACATACCTTTGACCGTGAAGACTAATTTGGAAAAATAAATAAATAATGATAGTGATGAATATGGGTCTGTGTCTTTTTGCAAAAAAATGAAGCTAAAGGGGAACAAATATAAAGATTACTTGATTTCAAACGCATGATATTCTCTGCAATAAACGTGTGTCACACTTTTGGGTTTTTTAAATTGCACATAGTTTTTAAAAAATGTAATATATGAGACGAAACATAAACGGACTATTCCAACTTGCAGTCATATATGCTTGCATGTTACTGTTTGTAATCGTGCATTAAGGTATACTAGTGTCTACACGATTTAAATACTTTTTTTCATTACTTGAATACTGTGTAATTTTGAGGATTACAATCTAATCATGTTCTAATATATATATATATATATATATATATATATATATATATATATATATATATATATATATATATATATATATATATATATCTAAAAAAAAAAATTTTCTTTGTTTAATTACTTATTCTATAAAAAAAAAGCCATCGAGGCTGGTGTGTGACGGCAAGAGTTGGGATGGTTTTTAAATCTCGTTCATCATGAATACTGGTTTAGTAGAATTCAAATTTGTGTCCACCGAACGTAAAGATTTTGTATAGCCAGAACTTGTGCATCAAAATACTTTTGTGTCCCGATTAAGTTTGTAAACACGAGATTCAAGTGCATCTTGGAAGACAGCCTTGAAAATAATAAGAAAGAAACAAGAAAGAAAAGGAAAGAACGAAGGAGAACTAGTAGTAGTAGTAGAAAATGTAGCAAATGTAGAAGAAGACGAAAGCGAAGATATTATCACCATATACATTCCAATAAATTGTTATTTTACTCTCTCAAATATTGGTCCCTTTATGAAAACGATAGGACGAGGAGAGGAACACATACATGAGTTTACAATGAAAATAAAGCCAAGACTCAATCTTCAAGTATTCATTGGAGAATATGAATATTTTGAAACAAAAGAAAATGCTATAAACCCAAATACAAATGCAAATCCATCAAAGGTGATTTTCCAATATTACATGGAGACAACAAATGGAGGAAGATGGATATAGGAGGAGTGGGCGAGGAGAGGAATTTGTGAATCCTAAGTGAGAAAGGTATAATAAAAAATGTTTGTTTTTTGAGAATTTTTAAGAAAACAAATTCTCTGATTAATGTTTTATCATCAGGTTATTGAATAATGTTGTATCAGACAAACTTATTTACGTGGAATAATTGTTTATATTTCATTGCCAACATGACATAGAGACTATCACATGCCAGTTATTTTTGTAATCACGTGATTTCCATATGTGTAATATCCACCTTACCTTTTCTTTTGTGTCTGTAGATGCAGAAATCACAGAAATCACAGCCTTTATGCAGAAAGTACAGCCTATATGCAGAAATCACAGCCTGTATGCAGAAAGTACAGCCTATATGCAGAAATCACCGACAGTATCGACCCCGAGGTTTTCTTTCAAGCATTCTTTTTGATTAAATATTTATGTTTTAGGATAATTTTATTTTAAATACTGTATTGCAATGAACAAATACAGTTACGATATTCTAAATTTACTTTTTGCCTTCCTTACTTTGATTGTAACACAGTTTTGAACAATTTATTTTGTTAGTATTCACGAAGACTAGGGGATGGAAATGCGTTGGTTGGTCGTTGAGATGATGAATACTCAAGGGACAAAGTAGGCAATCATCATTTGCGCAAACCAAGTATGGTGTACTACGGGTATGGCTCATGTATTATCGGACATTATTTCTGTGGGTCATGAATGCAAAAACTATTAATTCTTTTGAGTACGTATGAACGAGCATTACAAGTATTCCAGCGAATCAGGTACGGTCAGCTAAGATTTCTAATCATAATGTATGGAGAATAATTCTGTCCGGAGATCGGGTGTGAGCACAGTTACGCATCATCATTTCCGAGTGTCCATGTATAGGGAACCACTAAACCCACGGATGACATGTGGACCATCGTTATTCTCGCGTATCACAGTGATTTTGAAGTATCAATATAGGCGATCATTATTTACGTGGATTATATATAGATGACCATTTGTACCCATGTGTTAGATACGGACGACTGTTAATTTTACGTATCAAGTATAGACAACCATTTATCAAAAAATGTTGCAAAATGAAACATAAACACATGCTAATGTTCACATTTATATTCAAAACCGAAATCACGTGATCATTACAAACTGCAGTACTCAATCCTAGCAGCAGTGGCAACGCGAGGGTTCGTGGCGCCGGGGGTGGGGTGGGGTGGGGGGCAACGTTCTTTAGTGGCGCCCCTATTTTGTCACAGAGAACGCTTTTTATCTCAGGTTGCCAACCTCTAACCCTTCTCCCAATCTAAGCCCCAGTGACAGCTGCAAAAAAAAAGAGCTCACAACGGCGCCCACCAACCCCTAGCCTGGCGCCTTGGGTAATTTCCTCACCCCCTCGCGACGCCACTACCGGGCAAAGTCTATAATATCAGGACGGATGGAATTCGTAATGTCCAGACTCCTTGATGCTTCTACCATTAGCTTCAGTGATCTGAATCTGCCTTTGTCTTACCAATGACGTTGATTGTTATTGCAACATATCAAAAGGTCTAAAAATGATAAATTTTCTGGTTTCCGAGCAATCCTTTATTTTATTGTATATCTCCAATATAATTTCTATTTACAGTAGTAAAAGATCTATAGTATTTGTTCATGGTGGAACATCTACAAAACTTAGATACCTGTATCTTCCTTTAAAGGAGAAAACCATGTGGACTTTGTCAAGCGTATAACGGTAAACTCCATTTAAACCAAAACAGATATCTGTCTTTCAGAGAATGTTAAGTTTCAAAACACATTTAAGTTTTTAATATAGGGATAGCAGAAGAATTTAGTTTTAATGACTGTCTCTAAAATATTGCACAAGTTGGTGAAATGAAACAAAAATATATTGTATATTTACCTATGATATTTAATAAAATTGTACTTTAATGTTGTGTTGTTTTTGTTTTAATTGTTTAAAAAAGACTTGTTGATTTTTTTTGGCTCCTTCGCCACAATTATCAGCTATGCTATCTGTAGCAATGACAATCACAATATTTTACTGATAATGCAGGACATCTGCCCATAACACTGCAGTCACTTAAGAGTATTTCAATAAATAAGAGTCATATTAAAATACAATGAACACAGAGTGAATTAATAAAAAAATCCCTTCCCCAAAATCATGCAAGCACAATAGAAATATGTATTAAGATGGAACGGGAATAACATCATATATCTGTCATATTAGATATGGGTAGAAGAAACATGGTGTGAAAAAATATTTCTTAATTAAATATGATAGTAATATGGTTACATATCCATTTGCTCTCTTCTATAGAATCCTAAAAAGACACAATCTGCAGGTTAAGATATTACGTCCCGATTCTTACACTTCATTAAAGAATTAAAGACTGCCTCACATGTGTATTGCTTGCTAACAAATCCCTGACACGAATCGGTTTCTGAGATTTTGTATAAAATGGGCAGTGTAAATGAGCATTGTAAATGAGCATTGTAAACGGGCTTTGTACATGGGCATTGTAAATTTGCATTGTAAACGTTCATTGTAAATGAGCATTCTAAATGGGTGTTGTAAAGGAACATTGAAAATCTGCATTGTAAATGGGCATTATAAATGGGCATTGTAAATGAACATTGTAAACGGGCTTTGTACATGGGCATTGTAAATTCGCATTGTAAACGTTCATTGTAAATGAGCATTCTAAATGGGTGTTGTAAAGGAACATTGAAAATGTGCATTGTAAATGGGCATTGTAACTGGACATTGTAAATTGGCATTGTAAAAGGCCATTGTAAAAGGGCATTCTAAATGGGTATTGTAAATTGGCATTGTACAACGTTATGATATTCATCTTCTATTTGGCATTTGTTACAATACATAATATACCTTGATTTGGAGAGATGCCATTATGCCGTCCTTCTTCAGCAGCTAAATTGTGGGCTGAACAACTCAGTATGGATAATACATTTAATAGATGCATTGAGTATTGATACCAGTCAAGGATGAGTATTAAGTCCTCTTGTATTCAACCTTTTTATCAATTACTTGGTATCAGACATCCGATCGAAATGCCCAAATGGTATTTGTTTATTACACAAGAAATATCTCATATTATTGCTGATGACGTTACAAATTCTGCCGATACAATCGGAACTTAGCAAATACAGATTCATATTGTCGAAACATTCTGTGAAAATAGTGGAATGTGTGTCAATTTACATAAAACTGCAGTTACTGTATTCAGAAATGGTGGAGTTTTGACGAGTAACGAAAAGTGGTATTATGGGCAACAAGTCCAAACCGTATCGGGCTATAAATACATAGGACTATATATGGGCAACAAGTCCAAACCGTATCTGGCTATAAATAAATAGGACTATACTTCAATCAAATCTCATTTGGACGAAAGCAAAATAAAAATCTCGCAATTCAAGCAAAAAGTCTCCACATAAATTGATTATTGTTAAAAAAAATTAGGCTAATTTTCTGTGGCAGAAACTTTCAACTATTTGATGCTATGATCACTCCCGTATTAACGTATGTAGCTGGAATTTGGGGGTAAGAAAATTTATATACAATTGAAAAGGTACGTGATACGTTTTGTACTAGATTCCTGAACCTTCCAAGACAGACATACTCCTTCTTACAACGAGGAGAATGTGGATGGTTTCCTCTGTATCTTAGTTTATCATTATAAATGTACTGAATATTTGATTAGGTTTCTCAGAATGGATGATAACCGATATACATGGCAATGTTATATTATGCTGTAAACAAATCTCGTTTGACTCAGGTAAAGTCATATGGGATACGAAAATTAAAGACATACTATTCAGATATGGATCGAGTTATCTTTGGTACGCACATGATGTGGGAGATGAAATGGTGTTTTTACTAAGCATCAGACAACGTCTTAAACATAATTTCATTCAGGATTGGAATTCGGCTGTAAGCAATCACATAAAGTATATCCATGCAGTAAAGTTTATGATACTTTTTATACTCAAGTTTATATGACCATTGGCTCACCTACCCTATTTACTAAGCAGCTATCTTTTCTTTAAAGATAAGAAAAGGAGAAACATATAAAATGGTTTTTAGATTAATTTATTGTCAATCTAGGTCAAAGGTAGATACCCACAACAGCACATTCAATTACAATCTGCATCGCCTAAGTTCCTTGTCAAGCAGCATCCTTAAAAAAATACACGAATATATCAAATGAAAGCTCATAAACACATAATGCGTGACTAGATAAAGCGTTCAGTTGGAACTGACATAGGTGGTGAGCATATTAAGTCTTGAGTCAAAGGGAGATAACTACAACATCCCATTCAATTAAGATCTTGATTGCCTGAATGGTGAGCTTGTAACTCATCTGAATAGTATTGGAAAAGTAGCAACATAAACTTAAAATCTGACTTCATGATCTAAACGGTGCGTAAAACCCTATTCAATAGTTAAGCTAAATCACTTTGCTCTTCTTTTTCCTTGTCATTTAAGGTGAGACCTCCCCTGGGGATGCAAGCCTAAGTTGGAACTAACACAGGTGGCGTTTTTAACAGGTGACACTCGCACCTAGGGAGGTTGAGAATAGTAAGTGCTGTGGTTTTCTCCTTGTACTACGCTGTTATATGCATATACAAGCAACCCACACATATGAGTTGAAAAATAAACACAGAAAAGAAATCTTTAAATTTTAGTGCACAAGAGTTTTCCTTTTTGATTTAGTTCTTCCCATTTGACACAAACCAAAGGTCTTCACCAAGTTAATTTTATTTTCTCATCAAAAACGTTACTCGTAATTTACAGTAAAACCGTTCAAAGCTTGTATGGAAGAGTTTTACTCTTGAATTCTTTGGATTAAAATACTGTTCAGCTGGGCTGCAGAGAGAGAGAGAGAGAGAGAGAGAGAGAGAGAGAGAGAGAGAGAGCTCCTTTAAAAAAGTGTTTATCTTTCCATTAGAAGTTCTATAATCTCTTCCTTTCTATACTTTTAAAGGATTACGTATCTGGATTGCATGAACGTGAGGAAGATTTGTTGAGTTTAGAGGTACATAAAAAAACAAATAATTTAATAGCAGGAAGCGTGTTAGAAAAACAAATGACGGACAAGGGTTTAAGAAGCTAATAAAGTGTCTACCTAAAGCACACATTCTGGCATCTTTCGTGTACATCACAAGTCTTTTGTCTGGAGTCGATTTAGATTTTCTAGATCTTAGCGAATGCATTAATGCAACAGATTAGTTTCTAATTTTAAACTCTTGAAAGCTCTTCTACGTTTACTCCTTACCGCAGTTGTATCTGTGTTAAGTATGTAATTAGGTAAGTAAGTATTTGGGTATTAATGTTTGCATGTATGTATGTACTTGCGTTCGAAGAAGAGACGTAATTCGGAAATTTGTATTTAACATCTATCTATCTTTCTATCGGTCTATCTATCTATCTATCTCAATCCTTGTCTACCAAAAAGTCATATTTTTAATTCAGTTTGCATAAGATCAGGGCACGGTCTTCCATTAAATATGTATGATTTCTTGCTTCATTCTTGTGTATGAATGTTTATTTTGCATCTCGTCCTCTCTCTCTCTCTCTCTCTCTCTCTCTCTCTCTCTCTCTCTCTCTCTCTCTCTCTCCAAATATCGCCTGGTAGGCAGTCAAATATTTTCGGACTGGTAGCAGGGTATGATCATGCCTCTGATTTAATGACTGATAATATTCTTGACAAAAATTGAGTTAAAAGTAAACTTCTTCTCAAATACTCATCTTTCGGGTGATTTTGTTGAGAATTTAATCTGTGTATGGTTGTCTGGAAAATCTTACAAAATGGTGCCAGACATTTTGATTAGGCATCTGTTAGTGAAAACTCCTGTTTGAAATAGAAGACCACCCATTGTATACCACATCCAAAATGATCGGATAAAATGGGCCATAATAGTCTACAATTCAATCAACCCAACAGGAAACGACGAAATCATAATGGCATTGGCGACATTGGACACAGTAAGACCGTTGGCAGTTTCCGATTAAGATGGAATTATACACTCTTCAGTTTGAAGAGCATAGAATGCAATAAAAGAAAATAATTTGAAGATTTGTCCATTGACAGTTTTCATGTTAGCAATATGCTCGCTCTCTGTATGTTCTATTTTAGAATCTGTGATCTTAGAACCTTGAATACACACTATATTAAATTTTTGATTTCAAACTTTTTTCGTCATTTTTATATTGAGAGATAAATACAAAGGAATCAATCTTTGCATCGAACCTGTTATTTTCAGTAAATATGGGCATTATCATTACGAATGTTACTGAAAAATATAGCCAGAAATAAACTTCGACACTGGAGTAGAGTCATATTCAGCCTGGAGGTCCAGAAATCATAATCAATAGTACACTTCGACACTGGAGTAGAGTAATATTCAGCCTGGAGGTTCAGAAAACAAATATTTTGAATCTTGAAATTGATTTCAGTGCCAGGGAAACTTTTGTATTATGTTTTTGCAGATATTTGTTTAGAAAACAAAATATAATTATCCCTCAGGGTACCAGTATTTAATAATTGAAACTGGTTTGACCTCGTGGACACGATTTAATTGAATTTTCATCAATGGCAACTTCTTTTTTTCCAAGAGACAAAGCTCCAAGTTTCAATATTGCTGACACAATTCATTTATTAATTCATTAAGGTGATAGATTAGAAAAAGTGGTGGCGAATTAAGAGTATTTTGCAACATTTAACCAGTTAAGGACAGAAGACAGGAAACAAAATTGCTAAATTACTGATATTTGTAATTTCACCTTTATCAAATTGCTCATGCATATAGACCATGGCAATGTAGAACTCAAAGTGTTCAAGCATTGGGACCATGGCAATGTAGAACTCAAAGTGTTCAAGCATTGGGACCATGGCAATGTAGAACTCAAAGCGTTCAAGCATTGGGACCATGGCAATGTAGAACTCAAAGTGTTCAAGCATTGGGACCATGGCAATGTAGAACTCAAAGTGTTCAAGCATTGGGACCATGGCAATGTAGAACTCAAAGTGTTCAAGCATTGGGACCATGGCAATGTAGAACTCAAAGTGTTCAAGCATTGGGACCATGGCAATGTAGAACTCAAAGTGTTCAAGCATTGGGACCATGGCAATGTAGAACTCAAAGTGTTCAAGCATTGGGAACATGGCAATGTAGAACTCAAAGTGTTCAAGCATTGGGACCATGGCAAAGGAGCACTCAAATTGCTCAGGCATTTGGACCATGGCAGTGTAGTACTCAAATTGCTCAATCATTTGGACCATGGCAATGTTGCACTCAAATTGCTCGTGCATTTGTTCAAGTGTGAACGTGCATAGCGCACTTAAGCATTCATTTTCTTATTAACAGTTGACTTCAAAAACAGCTCAGCATACATACAAAGGTAGTTGCACATGCAAGTCAAATATATCTATTTTTCCACGACTTTGAAAACGAAAATTAAATTCAAATGCAAACGCTACATTTAGGATACAGGTTTTCACAAATTACTTTTGGTACAAAATCAATTGTATAAGGTGCAGAGAATCGCCCAGGAGCTAGAAACAAACACCAATTATGCCTCTAAATATAATCATAATAATTATTGATAATTTGAATCCTAATGTAAATATCAAACTTAATAATTAGACTGACGTCAAAATAATATTGATGACATTATTAAATATGTTTTATAGTGTCTAAATATTATTTATAGTTAATTAGAGAGACAATATTTACATTATCACCTAGCTTATTATTTGCTGCACACATTGATTCATTTTACTTCAATTTAATGATGAATACGCAAGAAATGTTCGACGGTTTGCATTTATTTTGAAATATTCGCAGTTTTCAATGAATAGAAGGCTAAACAAGTGATGATTATAGGAACATGTACAACCTTGATGCTTTCCAATAAAACACTTTTGATATTTAAGACAAAATATTGTTTGGAACTTATTCATTATCCTCTCAACATTATTGTTGGAACTTTAATATGAACACATATTAGCCAAATTTATAATACGCACGTAAACACATCAACTTTAAGTGTTAAATACAGTCGCTCTTCAAAGTAAATACTTTCTGCACCTATTTGAATAATATCTTAATTTAAACGGAACGAAATGAAACATACTCTATGATTACTGTTTATTTTTTGTTTTAATTTATATAGACCTAAATATTGAAGCAATACAATTCCAATCATCGTTCCAGTGTGTAATTCTCTCTTTTTTAAGTTGTGAATTAAATCTTTGGATATGCGAAGGCTGAGAACAAAAAACGTAAAAGCAAAGTTTATTATACACAATATACAGATATTTCACCAAAACAAACAGAACCTGTTTTCTACGATTTGAAATCTCAAACCTCGTTTCGTTAGGAAACTACGTGTATTGTTTTCAACATCGTCGAACTTGTTAATTGGTTATGAATTTTACCATAGCCTTTTGATAGAGCCATTAGTCTTCTATATTCATCAGGTAATTATTGTTATGTATGATGTTTATAAATATTATAAATATTTTAGGAAATTATAAATGTTTCTTCACTTTAATATTTGCTTAAACCTTAATGTTAAGTATTATGTTGACATGTTCAGCTATTGTCCTTGAATTAGGTAGTTTACTTAGTATTTGAGTTCAAGGACGGTTTTGGTAAACAAGTTGTTTATTCCATTTGAAGTCAGGGTTGATTTTGTTTACAGATGAAACCAGAATTTTCCTTAAGAGTTCTGTGTCAAAAGTCACATACACCATATAATATTCTAGAAAATTCTGTCATGTGACCTATCTTTATATATACCATGTTTAGTGTACAGTTTGTCAGTTTCGACCTTACCATCAGTCTTTTAAAGAGTTTTTACAGTTGTGAAAATCATTCCAAATTCAGAGAGAGGAATTATTTAAAATATTCATTGGATTATAAAAGTGCTCATAGACTTTTGGATTTTGGATTTCTAACTGATGATTTTGGGATTTATGTGAACTTATTCAAAGATATTCTGGAGTACTTCATTTTAGCACATTTATACATTAAAGACTACTGGCAAATCTGGACATTAAAGACTATTGGCACATCAGCACATTCACGGATACAGTAATTAATTCAGAACATTCTATATTTAGGACATGTGATTAGGACACTTAGGATTATTGGATTATTTGGATTTTAATTCACGTTACTGTAAGTGTCTTTTGATTGTCATTTTAATTGTCCAAAAATAAGCTGCTTGTTGCTTTTTACTTGATTTCTTGGTTCACTTTATTTCAATTACATTTTTCTCAGACCATAGAGTCGTAACATTATTAGGGTACTTGTTTTCAGCAATAGACATAGGATTATTTAATGAACATGATATGTCTTCGTATATTCAACGGCCTGTTCAATATTTTATAAAATGGGTATATTTATAAAACATGGTTGACAATATTTTATAAACTGGGTATATTTATAAAACATGGTTGACAATATTGTATAAACTGGGTATATTTATAAAACATGGTTGACAATATTGTATAAACTGGGTATATTTATAAAACATGGTTGACAATATTGTATAAACTGGGTATATTTATAAAACATGGTTGACAATATTTCATAAACTGGGTATATTTATAAAACATGGTTGACAATATTTCATAAATTGGGTATATTTATAAAACATGGTTGACAATATTTCATAAACTGGGTATATTTATAAAACATGGTTGACAACAGTGATTCAAAACAGTGGTATTCAAAGAGTGGTCACGTAAGTCTTTATTCATTAGTGTTGAATTATAGAATGTACTTTAATTTTAGTTAATTTGATTGAATTCAAGAAGAAAACTGTGTTCTCCTTACTGGAGATATCATTTAATTTAAAATGAGTGTGTTGCATAACAAATCTCTCAAATATAACTTTATATAGTTCGTTCCGCACTGCATCGCTAATAATATCCGCGTCTGTTTCGCATTTTATTTTCACGTCAGCGTCTTGAAACGTAGCTAAAATTACCGAATTAGTTTCGTGCACGAATGATTTAAACATAATTTGTACTGACACACAGCGCAACCCCATTCATTCGCTGAAAATGAGTGGTCTGTGTACATATAATTGCCCTGTTCGTCCTGGAGTTCTATAAGAGTCCATTTTTATACAGCACTGAGCCTAATGGGAAACGTAGCGTGACACATGTAAAATGACATCATCTGCATCGTCTTTAATTAAGATTCGACTTTCACTTAACAAGTCAGTATCAACAACAAAAAGACAACCAAAGAAAAATTTGCCTAAAATTGAATATAATTTGGGTTTGAATATAAAAAAAGTAAGCAGCTGTGGATAATAATAATAATAATAATAATAATAATAATAATAATAATAATAATAATAATGAAAATGTTTCTGCTAATCTATTTGTCATCTTAAACACTATTTTAAATCATTGCTGAATAGCTTGACTTTAGCGTATTATTTGTGATTTTGTAAAACGTAAATCATGTTTTTATTTATTTATTTATCTATTTATTTATTTATTTATTTATTTATTTGAATCCATACACTTATTTTCAACAACCATATTTAAGTGCCCCAAATAACATTACATAAGTGATATAGCAGCTTTATTTGTATTACACAGTCCACTGATGTCAATAACTGCTTTCATTTATTTAGTTGTAATTAAATATTAAATTCAATTTCTTTTTTAAGCAAGGTAAAGCATTTTTTTTAAATAAAAAAATACATGAAAGATAAAAGTTGTGCCTCTTATTTTAATTGTGAATAACCCTGTTGGTTAATTAGAGAATTATGTACCCCACACCACCACCAGATCTTTGATAACAATTTTGTCCATTTGTACATTGTTTTCTTTTTAAAGGTAACATAATTTTGCCAGTCTGGCTATAAATATTATGAATTTGGCAATGGTATGGACAAAAATCCATGCTATAGATAGGGGAAGAATATTGTCTTGAATGGAGAAAAACTAAAACTACTTTCTGGCCAAGTAAAAATGATTGGCACTGTCAGGGTTCAATGGTTAAACATTTTGTTCTATGTGTACCTTTAATCTATGAATAAGACCTCGACATTATGAACTGCAACTACAGAATATTAAAACATTGTAATACAGACTGCTGTACAGCATAAACTACATCTTGAGAACTAAAAGGTGAAAAGAAGTTGCAATTATTTTACTCTCACAAATTTTGCAATATTTAATTCAGAACAATATTTTATTTCTTTACATTAAGCAAGTTATTTTGAATTCCATAGTGATTTTTATTTATCCACACTCATTATAAAATAGTCTGAGAATATTGATTTCACCTCTGTTCATCCATTTGTCTGTCCGTTCATAAGCCTCGCTGTCTATAGTATATGCTTTGTGGCTATATTTTAATAAAATCAAATATAACTTTTTTTTCATAGCTCAATACACCATGCTCCTAGGCTACCAAGAAATAATTAGATATTAGGAATAACTTATTCATTTTATACACAATTTTCAATTTCATATTTTGCATACAATATATATTATTTTAAGTAAAAATATTTATTATATAGTATATGAATAATTTTGTGAAAATTAAACATAACTTGATTATCAATATGTAATTAAAATATTGTTCATTTGAAACATACCTAGGAGGGTAAAGGTCAGAATAAAAGCAAATTAACAAGCAGCCCAAAAGCCAAGTTTCTACCATGACAATAATAATATTTCCAATTTAATGATGATAGTAATAGAGTTCTTCCAAATTTTCACTTCTACTGATCCGAGACCAGTAAAACACTTATTAAATGGCATCTTGTTGGTCATCCACCCATTACTAAAGTGTTTTATTGCTATTCCACGTCCAGTTGGTTATAAATGAAAAGAATTCAGATTGGATATCCAACTTGATCATTTCATGATTTCCAAACATCTATTCTTGGCTAGTTGAATGCCACGCCTTTAATATTCATATAATGCTACAAGGAACTGCAATAGTTTTTACTTGACTATAACTGTTTGATATATTTGATTTACGGTAGGTTTATAAATATACAATATTATTTTCAAACACGTAACTTGCACTTCTTACAGGCATGGACTGTATGTCAAATGTATTAAATATCAACTGATGTGTTATCTTTGTCAATTGTTATGTAAAATGATTTATTAAAATGTAAGGTTATATATGAGAAAATTACTATATTAAATGTATAATGCACCTCAGTCAAAAGCCAACTCTGTTATTATGTGCTCCACTGAATGCGTTTCAAGTTTTGAAATGAGTACGCTGTTTATTTTGCAATGCTCAGATGATTCCTTTTTCTCATCAGCCTTATCAGAGCACAGTTATCATTGTTTAAACCAAAATTAGTTGTGTGTGTGTGTGTGTGTGTGTCTGTCATATGCACCCTTTATGAATATTCCATCCATATGGTCACAGGTAACTAATTCCTTTCCTACAGACCACAATGTTATAGGGCCATAGACCACAATCTAAATGTTTCTGAAAATGAATGTTATCCCGGTAAAATTGACATATATATAAACTTTCATGCAACAAACCTTGATTCACCTTTTTACGCCATCAGCAATAAATATTGCACTGTTTTCTTTTTGTTGTTTTTTTTAAAAACTGCGGTGTACTGCCACACCATTAGTCTGCAGAGAGGTAATTCCCCATTTTTAAATGTCATATGGATGCATACATTTTAGTTAAAAGTAATTAAAATGAACATAATTGAACAATTAACTTCATACTTTTCATTTAGACTCCCTCTGATTTCATCATCAAGAAATTTGACGTACTGTACCTTGCACCACAGTATTCACCAATGGCACACATCCCAAGTGTTAAATGTTACCTTCAATACACTACCACATCTAGACTGATTCTGTAGACTATAAATAATTATTGCGGTGTATCCATATACAGTCTTAAGCAACACTGATTACCACCCACTTTTTAGCGCTATTTCAAGATTTCCAATGTGTTGACTGTACTATGGACAAATATGATATATCCGTACAAATAATGATATGTACAAACATATCTGAGTTAATATGAGTTAGAGAGTTCAGTCTCATTCTTTTCACTAGCGAACCAAAATACTAATCAAAGTGGCCTAATTAGAAGTAAGTATTTATTCCATTATGTATTATGAACTATAAATGCCATGACAATTCACTCTATGATGGGGTGACCAGTTTCATCTTTTACTAACCTCACAAGCACAGTACAGAAAAAATGGACATTAAACTTTGTAATTTGATTTAAAAAGTAAAACACAAAATCATGTTGGAGAAATTTAATTAGGGTACTAGTACCTAATTTCTGCTAACTCAAACTAGTTAAGATAGGTAATTGTCAGCACCTGCTCAATTAATGACAATGCTTTGCTCACAATAGTTTCAATAATTATGCAACAACACGGTCAAGAATTCTTGCTAATTATTACAATTGGAACTCTATTATGGGTAACGTTGACAGATATCAATTATATTATGAGTTTATATTATGAGTTTATCATGAACTTTATCTTGGACAATAAATGAATAACAACCAATTGGAGTTTCATTTTAAATCGGAACATAAACATTGAAGCTAACACTAAAGCACTTTTCAAGTGCTCATTACAGTTACATGTTTCCAATGTGGCATTACCTCCTTGCCACATTATCATCATAATGAGATAAGCCTCAATTCAATTCAGTTTCATATTTCAACAAACTTTTAAATGGCCAATTTGAAGTTATTTTTAGCAAACTCTGTATAACTATGCCAAAGAACGATTTACTTATAAGGTATTTCACCATCCCTACTGTAAGAAACATGTCATATAGTTACAGTGTACTAATCCTAGGGGTATACACAGTGGCTGAGTGGTTAAGGTTGTGACATAGGATTGATTTCATATCAAATGAGGAAATGAAGTCATCACAAGGACTAGAGAAAATTCAATTAGTCTTTACAATGACATAATCTTTGAGTTAAGATAACTGTTTTTGAAAACAATGATTGCATTTTGGAACAACTGACCTGAAACAGGCTTTAAATGCTGTGAATTTAACCCAGACTGGAATGATTTGTCCTTTGCATTCTCTTCAAATTGTTACCCAATGTATACACATCCCAACATTCCTATACGTTTTGATAAAAATATAAAAACAAGGGTCATGAAAAGTTGTGAAAACAATTAATGACAATGGATCCAACTTGTTATGAAGTAAGTGTTGAGAGTTTAAATACCAACCTTTAGGTTCTGAAGTATGGAGTTGCCTTATTTTACCCCTCCTTTGTCCAGGCCTTCTTTGGAAACATGCATTATAGTAACTTCCACATTCATAGTCACATGTTATCATGAAGCATCTGGCGAGTAATTATTACTATAAAAATTAACCAGTCAGGGAAAATTGTACTATAAGTGGGTCCATGGAACCTTCATTTTATATCTATTGAAGAAATCCATATCTAGCCATAACAGATGTATCAGCTGAACATAGAAGAAACATGTTTAGGTGACCGTTTTAAATATTTCCGCAGTATCATGGTGAAAATAATTTCAAAATTAAGTGTCTCTATCACGAATATACAAGGTCACTGTCCCAATGCTGATTTATTTTTCAGTTGAATTCGTTTACGTTATAGTCTCTGCAAAAAT
Source organism: Margaritifera margaritifera (assembly GCA_029931535.1). Taxonomy (NCBI): domain Eukaryota; kingdom Metazoa; phylum Mollusca; class Bivalvia; order Unionida; family Margaritiferidae; genus Margaritifera; species Margaritifera margaritifera. The sequence continues at coordinate 8,268,291 of JAQPZY010001685.1, read as the reverse complement.
AACTTCAAAAGGCAAATAGTAAACATTAAATCTGATGGCATGCGGGCCAAGTATAGTACATATCAAAGGTTATACTGATTTGTTTCAAAGCATATTTTTAATTATCATGCTATCAATTAGAATACATTCTGTAACAAGTTGTCTTAATGCTAAATTACTATACTGTCTGAATACTTCTCTAAAGGATGCCGTGGAAACATATGACCTCAAAAAATAGGTAACTGCATGGGGATGTTGATTTGAAATGAAATATATCCTTCAAACAAACATTTAAAAAATAATAAACTATTAAAAATTTCTATTTAATGTCTGTTTATGCTGTGATTTGTCTGATGCTCAAAAAAATCTATATGTATATACAAAGAAAAAGACTTGCTGTCAGAAGCGTATCGTGTGACATAATTTTAGTACATGTACTTGTATCAGGATGCAACTGCAAAGAAATCACAAGGGAGGCAACTACATTATGACCGAAAATATCCGAATAGGAAAGCTGATCACTCCTTAATAAACAAATCGACTCATCCACAGATCATGGCGGCATCGAAGAATTTGATGTAAACAGACTACCCTATTTCAGCATGTATTGAATGAGATGTGTTACGCTGTATGTCGATTCAAATGGTGTTGAAATACTTCGTGCGCGAAACGAATTAGGTACTTTTTGATACTTTTAAAGACCCTGACCTGAACATTTACTGAGCTACAGACGGGTGTATCATTCCCGATGCTGTGCGGAACGAACTATAATAAATTGAGACGATTAGCGAGACATACATACATATATATATATATATATATATATATATATATATATATATATATATATATATATATATATATATATATATATTCAACTTAGGAATTGATGCTACACTGACATATTTGTCATTGGCGTAGCTTAACAATTAAATATTTCTAAAATAGTAAGTACTATATGATAAGTCTCTAAAATAACTTTGAAATTAATCAGATGCAGACATTCCTGTTTTTATCTCTAACCTGGAAAATTTTTCTCCAATCATTATATTGGAGCCAAAAAAAGAAATCAGAACTTTGCATCTTACAATTAACTTTCATTGTATTCGTGGGAGATGAAATGTATGATATTTGATGCAGGAAATAATGAGGGAATTATATATTTTTTTCTAGTATTACATTAACATGAAAAATAAATCTTCAGATAGGATGCCTCAAATAAGCCATGTACGAATACAGATTTCAGTCTTTGAATGTAAGCAATATACTTCGACTAAAAATAGATTTAAGATAAATTTAATCTTAAAAGTAGCCTTTGTAACTGATAACACTGTATCAGAGCAATGGCTCTTGTAACTGATAACACTGTATCAGAGCAATGGCTCTTGTAACTGATAACACTGTATCAGAGCAATGGCTCTTGTAACTGATAACACTGTATCAGAGCAATGGCTCTTGTAACTGATAACACTGTATCAGAGTAATGGCTCTTGTAACTGATAACTCTGTATCAGAGTAATGGCTCTTGTAACTGATAACACTGTATCAGAGTAATGGCTCTTGTAACTGATAACACTGTATCAGAGTAATGGCTCTTATAACTGATAACACTGTATCAGAGTAATGGCTCTTGTAACTGATAACACTGTATCACAGCAATGGCTCTTGTAACTGATAACTCTGTATCAGAGTAATGGCTCTTATAACTGATAACACTGTATCAGAGTAATGGCTCTTGTAACTGATAACTCTGTATCAGAGTAATGGCTGTTATAACTGATAACACTGTATCAGAGTAATGGCTCTTGTAACTGATAACACTGTATCAGAGTAATGGCTCTTGTAACTGATAACTCTGTATCAGAGTAATGGCTCTTGTAACTGATAACTCTGTATCAGAGTAATGGCTCTAACGACAGCTTTCAACAATGGTAAACACGTGAACATTAAATGAAAAATAAAAATAAGTTCATCATGCTGTTGATGTCGATGATAATACTGAATATGTTGACGATGATTTCAAAGTCACGTTCAATAATATCCCTTTGTCAGCATTAAAGTCATCATCATCATCTTTATTATTATCATCTGTTGAATATCAGTATTAGTATGGTCGAAATTACTTAACAGTAGAAACGGTCCAGAATGTTGAAGATAAATTGTAAAGGCCCCCTATAATGGCTGTGAAAGAGTTTATATAGCGACGATTTTCGTCCAATGAACTCTTGCAGACCGAGTTTCACACTGGCTTGTTGCCTTGTACATGATATAAAGATACTGTCAGTATAATGATATCCTATACCATTGCCACACACACTATGCCTTGTACATGATATAAAGATACTGCCAGTATGATGATATCCTATACCATTGCCACACACACTATGCCTTGTACATGATATAAAGATACTGTCAGTATAATGATATCCTATACCATTGCCACACACACTACGCCTTGTACATGATATAAAGATACTGTCAGTATAATGATATCCTATACCATTGCCACAAACACTATGCCTTGTACATGATATAAAGATACTGTCAGTATAATGATATCCTATACCATTGCCACACACACTACGCCTTGTACATGATATAAAGATACTGTCAGTATAATGATATCATATACCATTGCCACACACACTACGACTTGTACATGATATAAAGATACTGTCAGTATAATGATATCCCATACCATTGCCACACACACTACGCCTGTTTCGGCACCTCTTTTTCAAGAGTGAATTTCTAACAGAAATAAATGAAAAGACATTTCATAGATTTCCATGTACAGTAAAGAGCAAGTAATGAAAGTCAGCACTGATAGGAGCATATGACAGGTAACATAAATCAGGGTATCAAATAGACTTTCTAGATCATTTCCCAGGGATTTTAGAGGCATTCTAGCGGCACTCTTACATTGTCTTTACATTGTCTGTGACCTTGATGGTCATTTATTACAAAAATATTGCTCCTTTCCTTTTGTCTCTAGAGAGCAGAAGAAATGGTTACCTATATGCTTATTGTTCCTAAGCATTTCTGCATGCATGACACTTATTCACATTCACTTTAATATCTACAAATACATGTTAATCAAAGATCATCGAAAATCCTATTCACTCACAAAACAACAAGGATACGCACATTTTATTGTTGTCACTCATGTTGTTTCACATTTCGTCCAAATAAAGCCCCAAATCTTCTTCTTCTTTATTTTTCTTCTTCTTTTAGTCACTTCTTATTCGTACCTTGACCAACACATCGTAGTCTTTCTTACCTACATCCTCATTCATTACAATCTTGACAATCATGTGTATTGATGCTGACGAAACAAAATTTGGAGCCTATTTTTCTAGTTTAGCGCGGTACCTATGAGGTAAAGTTCTGCTAGTGTAACCATAAATATGATTGAGATATAAACAAAAAATTTGCTTCCTGTTATTTAAGCCTTTCCAATTTATAAGAATAGTTGTTAGAATGTTGTCCGATGCACAGGACTATATGTGTGCTTAATTTTTGTTTATCAACTGACTTTGACCGAATAATAGGCTCTAGGACTTATGATGACTAGAACACGAAAACTTCTAGTCCATAGGAGATATTTGGCAATAAATGATAATCAGCGCGATAAGCTTTGCTCTAATTCCAATGGATGTTTGATACAGTTTGCCTATGTAATGAAGCCATGTGAGACTAAATCATCCTTCACATGATTCGGTTACCATGTGAGAATAAATCATCCTTCACATGCTTCGGCTAATATAGGAAAATTCCACCCAAGGATAAGAATTTGAGTCAGGCAAGAGGTTTTAACGACATTTTCTTATGCAACGTCGATGTATAATGAAAGTTTGTTTTTTTCTTACATTCTTGAAAAAAAAAATGATGGTGGAGATCAAAATGATGTATTGTCTATACTGATGCATCTTTAAAACAGCATAACACCTACTGAAACTTTCCTCACTTAGTGTAACATTCCCACAATTAGTATACACCTTAAATAACTTTTAAACACATATCAGCGTTCAAAAGACAGCGGTCGAGACCTTAGAGGTAATGGTAACACACAATGTCCGAATTGTGTGCCAAATATAGTTGCGAAATGATACTAATGTGAACAGGACAAAAAAATATAGTCCACTCTTATCCATAAGATTAAACCAGAGACGGCAAATATTGACATACTCCAAGATTTATAAATAAAAGTGAGAATAAGAATTGTTTTAAAAACACAATTTCAACAACATTTTTGGTGTTGTTTATTTTTTCAACTAGAAACGGGAGATAAATAAAAACTCTGTACCTGTATGTAGGTCAAACAGTCCTGTGTGCGGGATACTAACTAAAACCGCTTCACGTTTCAGAATGTAAATGTGGTGCAAGCAATGCTTATTTTGATTATTCTGAAAGAATGTTTAACTGATGATGGAAATCAGAGAGTTTATGCCAGTTTGTGTGCACTATTATCGCAGCAGAGGGCCATGTAACGAAAGACATCTGTCATGTTATGAAAGAATAATATAACCTTTCTAATCTAATAACAAAGCATAATGAACGTTTATTGTTCTCGCATTTCTGAACGAAAAATGAGCGTCGAGGTCAAAATGGCTTATGCATTAATGAAACAGCACAACACACATTGAACGTTTCCTTACCTTAAGACAGCGCGTAAAAAGTTATACAGACACTTAAAAATTCAGTGTAAACTTTAGATGACATTTAAACACATATGAGCAATCAAATAACGGTGATTTAGACTGTGGAGATAATGGCATTACACAGCGTCCGAATTGTTCACAAAAGACCAATACAGGTCAATAAATAATGTCCACTCAAGGATTAAAAGAAACATATAAAGCTAATGATATTGTCTTCATTTCAGCTTTGATCTAGAATTGATTTTCCTTTGACAAATAATAAGGAGAAGATGAATCACAAAAGAAAAACACAACAATACAACAAGGGAAATATACCTATTTATTTTATGCTAAGCAGTGAATTACTGATTTTCCGAGTGAAATAATAAAGATATTTTTTCACTGGCCGTCAATAGAGATTGATAACATAATGAGTAAGAAATGTCAAGTCTTTTTCTAAGACCCTTGCGTGGTGTAAAGGTTAAGGTGATCGCCATGCATCCAGGCAAACCGGGTTAAAATCCAGCAATGGATAAATATTTATTTTTCTTCATTTTCTTTTTATCTACTGTTTTACCTTGAATTGGGAAGGAGCATTATGTAACTACTAATATCTACAGATATTTTATGTGCAAATATACACAAAACAGTGCAAAACATAAACGGTAAACCGCTGGCATTATCGCGCGGGATGCAGCAAGAAATCAGCTACTTCAGTGTGTTATACAAATTGCTAGACAATACGCTTGAGCATAAAATAAAAAGAATATTTGCTTGCTCTGAGTGAATAACGGATATATTTCATCTCGTGGGTGAGAAACGTAAGTATTTTCACCCACTCAATGAAATATATCCGTTATTCACTCGTTTCAAGCAAATATCCTCTATATAAAATGTACCAGTCACTAGGTGGATGTATGCAAACGTCCTGTTTGCGGGACACTAACTTCAACCTCTGCTCGGGTTAGGCTGTAATTAATACTGACCTAATTATTATGAAAGAATGCTCAAGTGATGATGGATATTAGGGAACTTTTGCCAGTTTATGTGCCTTGGAATCAAAGTATGCCCAGTATATTGATGTCTATTCATCATTACGAATTTTAAAAAAATATTTTACCAATCAATGAGAGAAAAATAATCAATTATACGTGTAGTATCGTCAGATATTTGCAATCTTGGGAAATGTGAATTTTTGATGCAACTTTGGTCGTCATTTAAGCTCATTTTCGAAAAAACAATTAAATCACTAGCCAGGAAATCTTACACACAAAACATTCGTGCAAGTGGGTGGAAACCCACAATTTCTAACCCAAAACAAACTCGTTAAGGCATTCAGTTTTCTATAGATAACTACACAATACTTTAAGTGTGATCTTTCTTGTACTTACTAGTTACGGTAAGGAGTTCTTAAAAATAGAGTATATGAATTATCTACAAAATGAGGTTCGAGGCCAAAATTCTCATTTATTTTTGTTTGCAGCGTCAAATAGGACTTGATTCAATATAATAAAAATGCAAACATTTCTGAAAATGTGTGTGTGAAAGGAAAACTGAGATCAATTCATGAATGTATCGTTTCAATATATTCAGTTTAGAGCATAAAAATAATTATAAAAACGATTGTTATAATATACTGATCATCCGTAGGGCTATGATACACTCGTTTCAAATGTTTGTGACTAATCTGCAAGAGAGAGAGAGAGAGAGAATCCATAGAACTTTCAGAGGAACAAAGCGTATTTTTTTATTTTGACCTTCAATATTTTAATGCACGTAAAATAAGAAACAACAGCAGTTAATCTACTTATGTAACTAACACTACTTTACCCATGCATTTAAGATACATTCAAACTAAGCTTATAAAATCCCCTCTGATCGGCACTTAAAGGGTTTTTTCCGTAGCTTTGGAATCTCCAGCGAGATGCAGAAAAATGAATGTGAAAAACAGCAAAATATGGTAAGATTGTATTCTTTTAAATCGACCAAGTGAGCTGAAATGTGACTTTGTGGCATAACAACTATAGAAAAGTGAATGTCAAAAACAGCAAAATATGGTAAGGTTTTATTCTTTCAAATCGACCAAGTGTGCTGAAATGTGACTTTGTGGCATAAACAACTATAGAAAAGTGAATGTCAAAAACAGCAAAATATGGTAAGGTTTTATTCTTTTAAATTAATCAAGTGCCCTGAAATGTGACTTTGTGGCATAAAAACTATAGAAATATATCGATTTTCCCTAAGATACTCATCCGTCCTTTTAAAAAAAAAAACACAATGCTTTCAGAAACTTTTACTAATAGGATCATCTTTGAATAAAGTAAGGAAAGCAATCGATATTCACGAAGGGGATCCAACTGTCAAATGAGACGTTTAATAGCTTTCATTACGTTTTTTTCACTTTGGTAAGATGAAGAGTCTGACAATACTGGTTTCTGCCTTCGTTTTGAACCATTTGGAATGTTTATGGCTTAGCATCGGACTGGCTCGAGTACAAAGCATTAATCCTGTTCTTAAGCTTTGATCAAGATAGGACATATTTATGTTTCTTCTATGCGTGCACAAACATCAATACGCATGTTAGAAGAAATGGTAGAGTGGAGGATACAGAGAAAATAATGTGAATTTTTTTAGTCGGAGACATATGGATTTATTCGATTATTCAATATTAAGTTATTAAGAATTTATTATTGTCTGTAGCATTTTTTTATCATAACGGTAATGTCCGACAGTCACATTGTGTATATATGATGTCTATCATATGGTTGACATGTTTGGTTATATGTCCCAGTCTTCTGTGTTTTCATTGTGATTTTTTGTGTTCATTTGCGTCTTACATTATATAGGAAGGTTTGTAAAATAATTTAAATTTCCATAATAACGAGGGAAAAAAGTTATCTTTAGAAAGCATGTCAAAAATTTAAGACAGTTTCTTATACCTGTCTTTTATTAAAATTCAACTTTATTTATTTTACATCTGTTGCACAACAGGTTTTTCTAACTTGTATAAACGCTCTATCGAAGGCTTAGATGTTGGTATAATGCGGTCTTCTATGGTGTAGGAAATTGCAGAACCCGTAGAGAAAACCACCAACCTTGGATGGGCGACCACATACCCTTGCACGTGACCTTTTATGTGTACGTGCCTGTGGGCGACTACATATCCTTGCACGTGACCTTTTATGTTTATGTGCCTGTGGGCGACTACATACCCTTGCGCGTGACCTTTTAGGTTTGTATGTCTGCTGTCTGTTTAAGATTTTAGAACTAAGAAAGCAATACAGGATCGCTGAGGAGTTTTAGATGACATGTAAAAACGATCCTAAATGAATATGAAGTTTATTAGTTGTATATAAAATGCAACAAAAACTGCGAATAGACAGACAAACCTATCGTCACCGATAATTTCACAAAATGGACAACTCATCACCTACGGCTATGGGATGAATTTCAATTCAAACATTACTACAAAACACTCAAAGCAATAATAGGAATATCTAAATTCTGGTGCCGAATAGAACATTGCAGCTCTGCATCAGCGGCAGCATGCTTCGAGTGATGTGTCTTTGAATAACGCAGATTGCAACTGAGCGGAAATACATTTATTTGATGTAATGCATTCGTGGAGGTCACTGTTACAATACAAGTATGTGTCATGTGGCAGACCTTCCCATTGTATTCATCATATCGTTGCGCTCTTTTTGAATATACATATGACCAACTATCCCCTCTATACGTATCTCCTCTCTAGAAACCCCCCCCCCCCCCCCAAAAAAAAAAAAAAAAAAATCGATCTCACTAAAAAGGTCTTTGCTCAAGGATAGGCACATATATAAATATTAACGCATCCGAAAAGTGTGTAACGCGAAGGAAAAGGAAAGATAACGCATAAGAAAATAAACTGTACCTAGCATCCAATGGTAACACGCACTGGCATTCGATTAATTACTTATAAAACTAAAAACACTACCACAGTTAAGTTCAGGTAAGTTGTGCACGGAAACCCTAAAAGAATGCACTTTTCTCTTTTGTCGTATATGCCTACGTATTTACTGTTTTCTCAAGCGTTATGGAATAGTTGGCGTGGCTTGTCGAGGCAATCCCTGTTTTAACACAAATTGTTTTGACATTTTTTCAAAAAGATTCAAATTTCAGGGTTGATTGCAGTTTCTTCTTATAAAATCTAAAACAAGATCACAATGTGACAGGGAAGAAAAGGATGTTAAAAGTACCCAGGAATAGGTTAGATTCCACTATCAATCAATGCTCTCTATTACTTAAGTTTTAACCATCTTGAAATCCAACACATGTAACTTTGTAAAACCCAGCAGTAAACCTTATATCATCAGAACACAACATGCATGCATCATGCGGGTCACAGAGTATTGCAACTGTTACTGGTTGAAGCAAACCCGTCGGAACGTGCTTTTGGCCTTTAGATAACCGAAGTGTAACCAACAATTACATATCTCACCTCTACTTGTACAGGACTCCAGTAGCCATTGTAACATTATCACGCAGAAAATAAATTCAGACCAAAGTGATCTTGGCCCCTTTTTTAACTATAGATTTTTTGCAATCTTTTATATTTACATTAGAACTTCTTTTCATTTTATAATATACAATTTAACCTTTAATTGGCACTATGTTGTTTGTTCTACTGATTAGTCCTTACAAACTGCATGGACCCAGATCTGCCGGTGCATTATGCGACGGCAGATCTGGGTCGATGCAGTTTGCAGCTGCTAGAGTATTATACGTGAGTATAAACGTTACCTGTTCACATGTACAATACACAGTTAACCTGCTCAGAGTATTATACGCGAGTATAAACGTTACCTGTTCACATGTACAATACACAGTTAACCTGCTCAGAGCAATACATGTCACAATATATAATGCATAGTCATTAATATAGAGAGTTTACCTTAGAATAAATTTATTCTTCCCACTACCAACTGCACTGGTCAGAAAGGGTCTTCTGAGGAATCCAGGATATACATATATATCTAGCATGGAAGAATCGATTTGACCATAAACACAAATACTTAACCTATGTTAGTAAAGCATTAAATGTAGGTAACAATGACTATCTTTGGTTTAAAGGGTATGGTTGTAACAGATGCATGCAGTTATCAAGTTTAATGACTTCAACAAAAACAGCAACCAAGGAAGTAACTTTTAGCACAAACTTTCTTCAAAGACACTGACGCATGAAATACAGGTCACAGATGCATCCACTCACCAAGTTTAAGGGTTCTACGTAGGACACGATGAATATAATATGCCAAACATTCATGTGATTGCGATCTATTGGTTTATAATTAAAACATGAACATTACAAATATAAAAGTTAAGCAAATTCAGTGAAATGTGAAATATGGGTCGTATTGACCTACTTTTAGGATGAAAGTGTAGTATTCATCAATATGCATCATCTCGCCAAGAATCATGATTCCATTTATGACAGTATTATACAGTAGTTTTAAAAAACAATCTTGTTATGAGATCAATGCAAAAACTTAACTTAAGCCAGTAAAATGTGAAATGTAGGTCACAATGATCTTCTTTTGAGGTAAGGGCGTGATACTATTAGAGATGCATATGATCATCTAGATTGATGAATTTGGCGTGAGCATTGTTTGAAGACTGAACCCAAGTCAGTGAAGGGTCACAATGACCTACTTTTTTGTGACAAGGATATTCTACTCATAGAAATACACCCCCTCACCAAGCTTCAAGAATGTTGCCATAACAGTAAGTATACAAGCTAATATAAACTAGTTAGGATTTGGATTGATAGATAAACGAAAAAACTTAACCTAAGCCAATAAAATGTGAAATATAGATCATCATGACTTTCTTTTAATCAGTCAGTGACATATAGGTCACATTGACCTAATTTTGTGATGAAGGAATAGTAATCAGCAGGATGCATTCCCTCACCAAGTTGCATCAATCTATTTATACCAGTATGTATACAGGGTGCAAAAAAAAAAAAAACGTTTTGGACATGAGCTAAACGCAAACACCTAACCTAAGCCAGTAAAATGTGAAATGCAAGTTACAGTAACTTCCTTTGTGGTAAAGGTGTGGTACTAACAGAGATACGTATAGCTTGATGATTCTACCTTGAGAAATATATTTAAACCACAAAATGTAACCAAAGTCAGTGAAGCCTGAAATATAGTTCACAGTGACCTCCTTCTGTGATGGTGGTATAGTCGTCATCACGATGCATCACCGCACCAAGTTTAATAGTTCCAGGTTTAACAGTATTTACATAGTGTGCAAAAACTATAGCTAAACGAAAAAACTTCACCTAGAATGTACAACTAATGTGCATTCATATACAAAGTTTACTTCCTCAGCCCCCTCACTTTTGGGTAGGTGCTGTGAAATCCAACACAAACTGTTGTCAAGGAAGAAAGAATGGTAAAAATTCAGTGAGAGTGTACATTCCCTTGTGTTTTCTGCTTATTAATATTTTTATGCAATTTAAACTTCTTCAGTTTAATGGATGATTTAGTTGGTTCAGATGACAATGTTGGCTGATTTTAGTGCATTTTCCCTTTTCAAAATAATGATCAAATTGATCTCTCTCTCTCTCTCTCTCTCTCTCTCTCTCTCTCTCTCTCTCTCTCTCTCTCTCTCTCTCTCTCTCATTACTTACTTTTCTTTTCCACCTGCATCTCTTTCGTCAAGTAATTATATTTTCATTATCAAAAGGCATTAGGGCAAACAATTTAGTGTACAGATAGTGGTACTACCATCGTTTCAATTTCTCAATTCAGTCAACATTGAAATGTGTTTCTTTTCAGAAAATAAAACACTATTATGTACGAGGACATCTGTTCTCACATGTTTGAGAAAACTCTGAATATTGTATCATTTACAACAATGGTGATAACAGTATTTTCTTTTCGAGATTCTGTGCGCTACTTACCTAAACTTAAATATGGCAGTGTTTGTTCTTTTTAATGAAACTCTTCGAACCTCAGTGCGTTTTATCACCGAATGCTAAGTAAAATGTTTTTTCCTATGGGTTAATGTTTTGTTGATGTTGTGGTGGTGGTAGGGGGTCCCGACGCGTTGTCCACTTCTCCTATGCGCTACTTTTTATAAGCGGTGATAGATGTCAACACAAAAGACAAGTCCGCAATGCGTAATTGTTTTGTGTGAATCACGGGATTCGAATCAAATAGATTTTTGTTATGCACAACTTTCAAGTTAAATCAATCCACATTACTGGAGATGTTATTGGAATACTTGATGTTTCAAGTAAGTAAACGTAACGAAGGTTCATTATTTTAAATCATGTCTGGTACACACACACAAAACCCACAATTTGATGCAAATATTCCTTCCATCAAGTAAATCAAACTAGTTTACTGCTGAAAAAAGGGTTAGACTCTCCAGTAATGTGGATTGATTTAACTTGAAAGTTGAGCATAACAAAATTCTATTTGATTAGAATCCTGGGATAATTTATACAGTAAACAGTGATCGTTTCAAAAGTCGTGAAGGTCACCTTTCGTTGGGTAATTTCCAAACTTATTGGCAATAATATGGTCTGTGTTTGAAAAACATTAATTCAAGTTTTGACACTTCTGCAAGAAAATGGCGTCATACCATGATTTATTTCAGTTTATAGCTGTAAATTTAAGATGCAAGGAAATATGTACTTTTTGTTTCTAATGGCGAATCATTGGATCGCAACTTATTGGCTCTATCCAGGTACTCGGAGACGATCTGAATTAACTCCCTTTCCGTCCAGGCAACATCACACCGGCAGATCGCGCTGGTGATACTGATTTTATGTACAGATTTTAGTATGATTCTACGTTTCTCAGTTTGTTATATTTTTGTATCTACAATATTTGTGTGCATGTATATTCATGGAGATCGATATTAAATAAAGTAAATAATTACTCAAAAAGTATTTGATATATTTGTATTAGGGGTCCATTGGTTCGATAACACGCTATGTTTTTACAAAATCGGGAGTTAGCGATCCATTTTTCTGACTCAAGATCATATTAATGGCAGATAGAAGAATAAAGTTGAGAAAGAGATAGGTTAATTTATAAATGCTACGTATCCTTGTGATATTTATTTACGTATCCTTGTGATATTTATTTACGTATCCTTGTGATATTTATTTACGTATCCTTGTGATATTTATTTACGTATCCTTGTGATATTTATTTACGTATCCTTGTGATATTTATTTACGTATCCTTGTGATATTTATTTACGTATCCTTGTGATATTTATTTACGTATCCTTGTGATATTTATTTACGTACCCTTGTGATATTTATTTACGTATCCTTGTGATATTTATTTACGTATCCTTGTGATATTTATTTACGTATCCTTGTGATATTTATTTACGTACCCTTGTGATATTTATTTACGTATCCTTGTGATATTTATTTACGTATCCTTGTGATATTTATTTACGTATCCTTGTGATATTTATTTACGTATCCTTGTGATATTTATTTACGTATCCTTGTGATATTTATTTACGTATCCTTGTGATATTTATTTACGTATCCTTGTGATATTTATTTACGTATCCTTGTGATATTTATTTACGTATCCTTGTGATATTTATTTACGTATCCTTGTGATATTTATTTACGTATCCTTGTGATATTTATTTGTTTTATTAGAGTGAGTAGACTTATGAGTTACGATTTTGAATTACATCAAACAAACCCAGTCAACAGATTGGTCAGAGACAGAACGTGTCATTTTACATGGTTAATTTGACTCGTTCTAAGTTCTTCACAGCACGTGATATATGTTTGTATTATCAATGATTGCAGGCCGAACGATGTACATTAGAAATCTGAGCATAAAAGATGTTCTTATTTTTAACCATTTTTTATTACAAAATCAAGTATCCACTGAAAATGCAGCTGTTCCATTTACTCACTTTTGCAATATCATATACAGGCGCTCTCTCTCTCTCTCTCTCTCTCTCTCTCTCTCTCTCTCTCTCTCTCTCTCTCTCTCTCTCTCTCTCTCTCTCATACATATGCGACAACCTGGCCAAAAAATTCAATACAGCTGACATTGGTATCATGGCAATTGCCGGAAGCACTAGTTACCGGTCAAATATACAGCGCCATCATTCAAAAATGACAAACCTCCTGTGTCAGTAAAATAAGGGAATTAAGGGCCGATTTTTCCTAACCTGGTGGACCAACAGAGCAAAAATTGTACAGATGTAATAAATAAAATGAACTTTATCAATTAAGTTCATACTGTACTTTTGCTCCTTTTCCCTTTAAATTAAAGTTTTTGATCTCATGTGTTAAGCAAGCAATACTGTTAAATACATTTCTCATCTTTATTGGTGAAATTTGTATTCCAATATATGATTAGTATCTCTGGAAAACTTACTAGTGTATTTGCTAGATAATAATTTTCATATTACAGTAACTTATTTACCTTGACTCATGCAATAACATGGAAATATAATCACTAAAAACATGAAGGAAATCGGGAAAAAAAGTTAGTGACATTCATGAAAGTATTACAAAGTTAAAATTGCATGCTTCCAAGTGGTGCAAAATGATCAAATGCTGTCTCAAAATCATAACGCAAAACAGATGAATCTGGGATTTAACACTGAATGTGTATTTCTCTCCAATTTTCAGTCTGCTATTTTAGGGTCGTAGAAGATACGCCATTGACAATTTTACTTACCTTGTATTGGAACGTAGAGATTTAATCTCAGACATTCTTCTGTCTGATTTGTAGTATATTCCATGATCTTTCTCAGGTGAGACAAACTTAGTTCCGAAACGGAGTCAGACAATTCGCTTTTATATTTCATCTTTCGCTGGGGACATACAGGTTCATACTCAATAAACTTTTTAATAAATTCAAATTTCTGAACTGGATTCTTGGGCGGCATAAAACGTAGCGTATTCCCTTTCAGTACCGCATATTGTAGACTAAAATACGCTTCAATGGGGCGAAGAGAAACTTGTGAGGGAAACTCCCTTCGGACACCCCTCAAGGTTCCGTATATTGTTACAACAGTCTTTCCCAATTTTTGATATGGCATGAAGTGGGAAGTGCTCTCGGAAAAAGTAAGCATGAGAGCATTACACAGCAGGTTCACAAAATGATACAGAAGGAAACGTGTACCCATAATTTTGCTTTATATGCATCTATGCAACGTATCCTTGCAAATAATAGCAGAGTCCGCTTGGAGATGAACATTCACATGACACGCTATGTAGGCGGCTGTTGTGCACTGATAATGTAAAGAACTTAAGCAAAGCGAATAATACACTCCCATAGCTTTGAAAAGATACTACATTTATCAAATTACCACATCCAGTTAGATGTTGACTGCCGAAAATCCAGCCATTGAGGCACACAATGTATAGCTGTGCTCTCTTTAGATAGTATTGGATTTCCATCAGCGTTCTATTTTGCAAATCAGTATAATTTTTCTGCACATGGCCCTCGCTGCCTTCAAAATGACGCGGGAATTATCAAATGACTTGTATAGTGGGTACACTGATTTGCTTGATATAAAGAGCAAACTTTTAGATTTAGAGGGCTAATCAATCATTATAGGGCAAGTATGGAAATCATTATTCTGAATCATGTGTCTTTTGACTACAGAAGTAAAAAAAAATCTATTTATCTTAGACATATCGCTTAGTCAATAAGTCAGCCTGCCGTGGAATCAATTTGTGCCTGGATGCTGATTATATATACATTAACTCAACAGGAAATAAGTAATATGCTCATTAATTAATTTGAAAGTATATACATACAAATATTTCCGCTTTCCTTTTGAATTAACAAATGTTTTTCGATGTGAACCTGCACATGGACATATACACTTTTTTGGGAAACGATATATATATATATATATATATATATATATATATATATATATATATATATATATATATGTGTGTGTGTGTGTGTGTGTGTGTGTGTGTGTGTGTGTGTGTGTGTGTGTGTGTGTGTGTGATACAGACAATAACAACTTACAATTACGATGCACAGTTAAAAAAATTATCAGTTTAAAATTTGTTAAGTATTGTAAAGTTGGTAACGGGATGTGTGGAAGGACATTGGCTGCAGCAAGGTCCTATGTCTTAAGTAAAAATTACTCATAGCAGCGTGCATCTGCAGAGATCCAGTATATTGCAACTGTTATTGCTTGTCATATATATCAACTTATCTATTATAATGCAGAATAAATGTACCTAATTTGTTTCTTGCAAGACAATCCTGACATTTATCTAAAGATGTTAAAGCTAGTTAGCATGCTTCTTTGGTCTTACAACTCATTTAACTCGACGGAAGAAATATCTGGGTGTCTTGATGAATAAAACGCATGACTCTTTATATATCAAAAGCAATTCATATCAGGACTAATCAAAACTAAGAGCTTCTTCATACTGATAGAATTAAATTTGTTTAGCATGATACTGGAAATGAATCCTAGACGAAACAGCCAGGAATCTATTTCGACATGATCAAGTTAATATTTTCTCGATTTTACGTTGGATATTGTCGCCAAAGTTAAGAAAATAATGAGCCAACGAGCGTAATTCTAAACAAAAACTGTATTGGTACATACTTATTATTATTATTATTATTAGTAGTAGTAGTAGTACTAGTAGTAGTAGTAGTAGTAGTAGTTGTTGTTGTAGTAGTAGTTGTAATAGTAGTCCTCCTATTCACAACCTCCTTGTAATGTTTTGTGGCCAGTCTTTTCCATGGGATCAACCACTTTCAGTCGCCTTGTATCTCTAGGATATTCTGCAATATTAGTGCTGTTACGGGAAATGCCTCTTTCTGTGGGCATTTAATGCCGAAATATTTACGTTTCCTAAGGGTTGGTAATAGCTTAGACTAATTAAGTACACAATCATTTATGTCATTTCACTTCCAGTTTTATGGTACGTCTTAACTTTCTTACGATATTCCCTTATCCATATATAAATGTTTGTAAATATGAACTTTAAAATGTTCTTGACAGACGTAATCATAACGGGGGTACAAATTCTTTGCATGCACAAAACCTAAATCCACCAAGCATTTGAGCATATCCCGGTATTTGCTTCAAGTATTCGATTTGTCCAACTATGGCTTTCCGTGCAAAGTATTGACCTGACAATTAAATGAAAACAAATAAATAAACAAACGACGTATTGTCTACATAAGTGCTGGCTGATTCCATTTTGAAGTTTTATTTTCATACTTTGCTATAAAATATTTGAATGGCGTTGTAATATTTGCTTGATGCATATGTCAGTTTCGTATGCCATACTGTAATAGTTGCTTGATGCATATGTCAGCTTTGTATGTCATACTGTAATAGTTGCTTGATGCATATGTCACTTTTGTATGCCATACTGTAAAATTGTTGCTTGATGCATATGTCACTTTTGTATGCCATACTGTAATAGTTGCTTGATGAATATGTCAGTTTTGTATGCCACACTGTAATAGTTGCTTGATGCATATGTCAGTTTTGTATGCCATACTGTAATTGTTGCTTGATGCATATGTCAGTTTTGTATGCCATACTGTAATTGTTGCTTGATGAATATGTCAGTTTTGTATGCCATACTGTAATTGTTGCTTGATGAATATGTCAGTTTTGTATGCCATACTGTAATTGTTGCTTGATGCATATGTCACTTTTGTATGCCATACTGTAATTGTTGCTTGATGCATATGTCATCTTTGTATGCCATACTGTAATTGTTGCTTGATGCATATGTCACTTTTGTATACCATACTGTAATAGTTGCTTGATGAATATGTCACTTTTGTATGCCATACTCTAATAGTTGCTTGATGCATATGTCACTTTTGTATGCCATACTGTAATTGTTGCTTGATGCATATGTCACTTTTGTATGCCATACTGTAATTGTTGCTTGATGCATATGTCAGTTTTGTATGCCATACTGTAATAGTTGCTTGATGCATATGTCACTTTTGTATGCCATACTGTAATTGTTGCTTGATGCATATGTCACTTTTGTATGCCATTCTGTAATTGTTGCTTGATGCATATGTCAGTTTTGTATGCCATACTGTAATAGTTGCTTGATGCATATGTCACTTTTGTATGCCATACTGTAATTGTTGCTTGATGCATATGTCACTTTTGTATGCCATACTAACCACAGAAATTAAAAGCTGTAACTTTACTTCCGTCAATTGCACAACAACTTATAAAGCGTGCTCACAACGGCATGAATATTGACGTGATGTGGTCCTTTCAGATGAAGAACTCAAAGGAACCAAAACCTTTGAAAGACAATCGTGTTCCCTTGCAAGTGCAGGAAATAAGGTACGAAGCTAGATCCCAAAGATGCATAGTTAGCGCTGCATATCTTGTTCAAAGTTCAGAAGAATTTTCTTCAATTTTTGAAAATACATCTTACACACATTGTACAAATTTTTAGTGAATCTTACGATATACAGGGACAAATTTTATCATGAAAACGCTATCAGAGATGAAAGAAAACTAATGGTACTGTTCATTGTCAATGCAAAAAAAATATTTACTTTAAGCGATATTATTTGATTTCCCAGTTACATAAGAGGCCCTATATAATTGGCTATATTAGTTCCAGTTCACAAAAAGAGTAGATAAAGGGCAAATTTGTCTGAATGTTCTGGAGAGAAAAATTATAGCACATTGATATGTACGGATTATGGATTTTGTTTTGTCATGTGCTTATGTCTCCAGTCTACGATGTACTATGAAGATGACAGCTTTGGGTCCATGTGTTTTTGTTTTCTTCATTCGTCTGGAAGAAATGGTGTTTATTAACCAGCTAGTGGACTTGACTAGGAACACCGTTTGATCAGAAGCTGATGTGGTCAGGTGGGGGCGAAGGGATTAATGGGGTTGGGGTGCGGATGCGTGTGCGGACTCCTGATGCCGGTATACGGTATATATAGGTAAGTGCCGCCGATTTTACTTTTTTTTTTCGTCAACCGAAACATCAATACGTGTCTTTTCTTAAATGCTAGTTATACAAAATTTGCGTCATAATCTCTGTTTCTCGATGCATAAATAGCTATATAATTGATCATCTCGGTCTTATCAACCCAAGTTTATTGTGATCTGTCTCATATCAATACCTTAGGAAAGAATACAATACACCGAACTACTTTCTCCAGATATAACTACAATTAACAAATGTAAGTACCGTCAGTACTCGCGTATAATCTCGGTCCAAATGCAAACAACATAGATCCTGATCTGCCGTCGTATAATGCGCCGGCAGATCAGGGTATATGTTGTTTGTTCTACTGATTAGTCCTTACAAAACTGCATAGACCCAGATCTGCTGGCGCATTATGCGACGACAGATCTGGGTCTATGCAGTTTGCAGTTGGTATAGGCGAGTATCGCCGGTAAATAAATTACAAATTACAAATGTACACGATTTGGTACTCTCCTGGAACCCTGTACAGTACGGCACATTGCTAGATATTGTAATATGATTTAATCCCAAATTCAAAAGTCTGGAGTTTCCTGGGTAATTTTAATTTCACGTGTCCCTTTTGGCGGGTACGATTGGTCGCAAACACATTTTGGCTGTACAAAACAGTATTTATATAACGAACATATATGTATATGCGGGGACGAGGGAGGATTAATCAAGAATGGGTCTGTAAACAATGCTTGTACAACTGCCGTTCAGTTTCGGCACGTTCTGTACACTGTTTGAATGGGTATGTTGCGTGTAATTGTTTCTTCTCTGATGCGCATTCATGGTTTGTGTAAGTTAAGAACATTTCTCACAAGTGGTTTCTTACTGTCGTCATCATCATCACTGACGTTGTTTCAAGACTTGAGATAAATCCTCAAGCGTCGAAAATATGTGCATAATGTTTTTAATTTTTTTTTTCGTTTACTGTACAATTTATATGAATCACGAATAAAAGGAAGGTATACATTGTATTAGATGGTGTTGGGAAGTGAATGTTTACAGTGTTTCCAGGCTTCGGTAGACTACCTTAAGAAACGTTTGGACATAGTATGCGAAACATTTGTTGTAACGTGTATCGAAGTTAATGTTTAATTTATTCTTTATTTCAACACTTGTAAAATCATACGAAAGTAAAGACACACAAAGGAGAAAATCTCCTTATATATACATGCAAAAGTCGCCGTGGCATGTAAGTAGAAGAAATTTGAAAGGCTCAAAACCAACCGGACCGAACTAGCTAAACTGTACGATTTCTTTCCGCTGATAAGTCCGTATAAGTCTTTTAGACATTTTGAATTTTCAAGAGGAAAAGTTGTTAATAAAACCTTCATCATAACAAATAACAGTAAATTTGTACAAAGTCACTAGAATTGACAGATTTTTATACCAAATCGAGATAAACGAATTTCCATTGTCAAATGTGCTACAGGTCTACTGTGTACATGGAAAGCGAACAATCTTTAACATACATATTCAAACCAGTGGCGTAGCAACCGCCCAAGGAATCCCCGTAACTGAGGATGTGAGTAGGGGGTGGGGGCATGCCCATTGTGGACCAAAAATTCCATGAAACAACTGTTCTCCCACATTGAATTTAACTGAAGCTAGGACATAGCAGACAAGTCTTTCATTTCTGCATCACTTACTTGTTCTACTCATCAAATTGTCATAGTGACGTCATGCCGTAAGACGGGTTTTCTATTGCACTATATATAGAGAATATTTTATTTTTCTACGTTAATACCGGATATATTTCATCGTGTGGAACAAACCAAAAACAAACAAACAAACAAACAAATACGTTATTGAGTTCAATATATCGTTTTCTTTTTTTCTTTCTCCACAAAGTGAAATATATCCAGTATTTACGCTTGCTTCTGAATGGAAAGTTTGACGATTAGACTCATTCTAGCACGCCATCGACAACCCGTCCTATTCGTAAGTTCATATAAATGTCAATCGCATTTATCGGATAATCACAAAACAATTAACGATTTGATAGAACTGTTGATTTAGGATGAACTTATCTGTTGCAATAATTTTCATTTTGACGTTTTGTAAACTATATTTACCCTATCTGACTACAAAAGCAAGTCCGATTGAGCAATGAAACACCCCTGGTTTTACACCTTGTTGTCAAGCTAGTAAAAGGGACATAACTTCGTCAAGAAACAACCGGTGGCGATTCAAATGTCTTTGGCAAAAATGATTTCCATGCCTCAGATGTCATGCAGTAAGCATTTATTGCTCAAGCTCACAAAATTCGTGTTTTCTCGCTGCAGATATCACTTCTGTTGGCACACACAACCAAGCGTCGCGTGGCATAATGGGAAATATTGTATTTTAACATATAAAAATATACGGATATTTTTTTCACATGTGAAAATAATGGAATTTTAAGCAAAAGTTAAATATTTCACCAATAACTTTCTGGTATATTTTGTTCTGTGTTAATTAGCTGAAATTTACATCAAGTACAAATTTACTCTTGTGAAAGTATGCTTTTACTCTACCTCTGGAAATGGTAAATATTTAGACAACATACAAATTTACATGCCAGTGCCAGTCAATTCATACATATGTACGTTTCTATTGTTACGACTCTATGGTCTAAGAAAAATGTAACAGAAAGAAAGTGAAACCAACAAATCAAGTAAAAATCAACAAGCAATTTATTACTAGATAATTAAAATGAAAAATCAAAAAGTCACTTACAGTAATGTGTTTATGTATCCTAATAATCCAATAAGAATGATTGTTCTAATCACAAGTCCTAAATATAGAATGTGTCCTTGAATGTTATTATGTGCCAATGGTCTCCAAAGTCCTGATGTACTAGAAATCTTGATGTGCTGAAGTCAAAATGAAGTAATCCAAAATCTCTGAATAAGTTCACATAAATTCCAAAATTGTCAATCAAAATTCAAAATCCAAACGTTTATGAGCACTGTTAATAATCCAATGAATATTTAAAATAATTCCTCTCTTAGAATTTGGAATGAATTTTCACAACTGTCATAGCTCTTTACAAGACTGATGGTAATGTCGAACTGAACAAAATGTCTACCAAACATGATATATATAAAGATTTGTCACATGACAGAATGTTCTAGATTGGTCACATGACAGAATGTTCTAGAATATGAGTCATCTTAATGGAATTTTAACTGTAAACAAAATCAACCTTGACCTTCAAATTGAGAAAACATATTGATCAAAACAACCTAATTCAAGGACACTAGTTATACATGTTTTTCCTAACAAACATAAAGATTTAAGCAAATATTAAAGTGAAGAAACATTTATAACCTCCCAAAACACATATACAACATTATATAAACATCATACATAACACTATACCTACGTACACTGGTGCATATGAGCGGGCTATTACTTGACGTAGTTAAAAATGTTGCACTAAATATTGGGCACGAATATATTTCGAAGAAGAACTGCACAATATTTCCAAGAAGAACTGCACAATATTAGAAAATGATTTTCATTATGTATGTACGTCACAGGAAAGAACGTTCTCTCATATTTTTGCGATTTTTAAATATCACTTGCATGTTGGAACGATGGTTTCAAAAGGACATATAATTTTTGAATTACAAATATATTGGCAGTGCTCCGAATCAACATATATGCATGTATACACATCCCAAGAAACTATCCTAATAAATTACGACACATTTCATGACTTTGTTAAATAAAATCCGAATTTTAATAAACTTTACTAAATATAGAGATGATATGAAGCCGTTCAGGCGATGACCGTATTTTTTTTATTTTTTTATTTTTTTAATCATATGATAAAGTATTGGGAATCCGAGAAAAAATGATACGTATATTTTGGTGTTTATCTCAGACTACTAATGCATACAGCAACAAGAAAACAAGTCATTATAGTTCAGTTATTTTAGATATACCTGATGGAATATATAAAATTATGTAAAGTCACAATGTCTGAAGTTATATGACAATAACACATGAGTCAATTCAAAGGCCAACAATGTATGGAAAAAATAAATGAACAAAGAATACTTTTTATATTCGTCTTTAAGATTGAATTCAGTTGATACAATCGCATCCTTAAGCAAAATGAAATTTAAACTATGATATAAATGTTTCATTTATAACCGTTATTAGGGAAGACATTTTCATATTGCAATCGGCAATTTTTATTTAGAGTGATGTGTCTCAGGTCGGATTGTAGCACTTTAAATTGATTTGCAATGTGTACACTAGCTGTGTATTGATTTGCAATGTGTACACTAGCTGTGTATTGATTTGAAATGTGTACACTAGCTGTTTAAAGGCTTCTGAAAATGCTTTTCCGTATCTGATATGTAAAAGACTGAAACCTCTGTGTTTAACCTCTGTGTAAAGAAAGAAAAAGGAGATTTGCTCTGGTAGTGATTAAAGACTGGAAGCGACATTAATCCAAACTAAGTAACAAAGCAGCGAGGGATTATTTGTTTGTGTCAATTACATTCTTCTACTACTCCAATATGAGTTCTATTTGGTCGAATTTTAAAGCAAAATCAATCCACATGACAGGTCTATCCAAACTAGTGTCAGCTGTTCACTAAGTGGATTTCCTGAATGGCTACTTCAATCAAAATAAGTATTAACCCAGATGAGCTACATTGACAGGCAAATATCATTACTTTCCGTGATTAAAATTAGTTTCACTCGTGGCTTAGTGATCAGCGTGCCGGACTAGCGACTAGAAGGATCTGACCGGACTTGGCCGGGTCGGCCGCCGCGAAGGGTCTTGGGGCAAAACACTTTAATCCAATTGTCTGGTCATGATATAACTGCTCATGTGTTGATTTGCATTGAAACTCCAAAGACACAAATAAATTGTTCGTTCAGAATGATATAAATCGATAATGCGAAGAGTTTTGGATACAAAAAACTCCACTTGCACTACACAGAGTTTATTCTTAAACTTGTATAGATTTTTGCCATCACTTTTCGGTAAAAGTGAAGTGAGCATTGGGACATAAAATAATAGGTTAATAGTTTTTAATTTCTTTTCAATTCTCTTTAGATAGCAGTTATATAAAGTTAAACACAAATAATACATTGACTAACGGCACACTTTTAACTTCTGTCTAGACGTTCTCAATGCGGTACTATATGTCCCAAAGAAAAAGAATAAGCTGACAAACATAGAAAGCATCGACATAATATTGTTTTTCCTACAATATAATTTATTTCGACGTGCCTCGAAAGTAGTGCCTTGCATAAGTTACTGAAAAAGTATTGTTAAACGCAATCAACTTAGAACGGCTAGAAACATCATTTCGCCAGGAAAATGTCAAGCATTACAATATACAAACAAATATTTTTGTCAATATACAATGCAGTCAAATTGTCTGAAATGATACTGGAATATAATTAATACCATTGGTAAGGAAAAGTGTGATACCATCGTTTCCATTTTACTGATGCGTTTAATAATGTGTGAAGAACTTGCTCATGACAAACGATATTTTCGATCGTTATCAAGGGAAAGTGTTCTAATATTGGAAAATGTATTTGTGATGATATTAAATGATGAGTTTATGTAAATAACAATTACTGTTTTTTTATATTTTTTTAATATATTTTTTATATTTTTTTCGCCAAAAGGGTGTTAGACAAAGAGAAAATCTGTCTCCAATATTCTTTCATTATTTCTTGACAATTATGTATGTGTTAGTCCACAGAATATATAGAAAGTTTAGTTCTATTGCAAAATACCAATTCAATTATACATATGTATATGCACTGGAAAACAATATCACACGAGCGTAGGAATGTGGGAAATAATAATCTGAAATACTGGGACTGAACGAGTCATTCGAGTTATGTCGTGTATTCGAGCAATTGATGTTTGAGTTATTGAAGTTTTACTGTATGTCCACCAGTTTCTTATTAGCTCCCATTTACTGCCACAATATATACAGAATAAGTATACGAAATTCCCGTATAATATATCAGTTACATTTACAAAATAAATCCTTTAAAAAAGGATTAATTAATGTGATTAAATAAATTTCCCTAACCCAGTGATAAACATTCAGTTAAATTCAGATACTTTACAATGATATACATTTTCTGTAAATATGGTATCGCGATAATAATACAATCCTAGTTTCACATGCCAGATAATAGATTGTGTGTTCTATTCAGTTAGTTTTAAAATATTTAGACCAAAGAACAGTGAGCCTACATTTTTTTATGTACTAGAAAAAGGTGGAGATAAAATATAGTTGGCTCTTTAAACTGATCACAAAGTTTTCCTTGCCATTAGGAACTTGCATGGAAAATGGGTTTTGGACCTAACATATTTGTCTTGATTACATTAAAAGTAGTATGTATCATGTCACGTGATCTGATAAAATCTTATTTTTACTGATTCTAACATATTGAAAACAATTAACTTTTACGGCACATATTAATAGCAGTTTTGCGAATTGCGCGGTTCTACATGCTTTCATTCAAACCTACTCTTTGCGTTGTCACTTGATAGATGTCCTCTTATGTGTCTTCTTGTGCATAGAAATAGCAAGATAGTTATTTTGTAAGGGATAAGACGTATGAATGGTTGCGATATGATGATTCCTTGTATGGTATATATTTGTAAATATGTGAGTGTAAACAATTATGATTTGTAATAAAGGATGTATAATACATGTGCGGGTAAAGCTGCCTATTTTGTTCAATATGTCCTGATTTTTGAACCAATATTCTACATTGGTACCTCTAAATAAACAAACTGGATGAATGAAATATTGCAGCACATGAATTTATCTTTGCATGATTCATGTTCAGGATGAACGAAACCGCTGTCAAATTGCTTTACATGCATAAATTCATGGATTGTTTCTAAAATGTCTCATACCTCTTAAATGATCCTATCCGTCTATACGTGTGTATCTGTGCGTGCAATGCTGCACGATTAAGCTGTTTTTAATAAAGATTCACGTCAAGGGACTCGAAGGATTGATTGTGAAGGCGTAAAACATCTTCTTATTTGGGCCCACATTTTAAAGGGTTAAACAAGAAAGTGGTTAGTAATTAAACAAGCAAAAAAAATTTAAAAAAATAAATAAATAAATAAAATGGTATGTATGCATGTATGTATGTGTGCATGTATATATAGGGTTCACTATCCTGGCTACATAGTGTCCAGCAAAAAGGTAGTTGCTGATGTGATGGAGAAGGCGAAAAAATAACTGACGGAAATCGTGAGACGATGCAACTTGGTTGAGAATTGTCTCTTTATTACTTGCTCAGTATTAAATACTATTTCCTCCTATAGACCATAGCATTGTGTTGAAATGTTTTCCCAACTTTATCCTATGTATGACCATTAGTTTATATTACTCAATAATTCTTTATATGTGGGTCTTGCGACGTGACAAATTTCCAAGCTTCAAAACTTATGTGCATTTTCAAGTGAAAATGAATATCAAAAATCAAAAAGTAAACATATATACAACATGAATGCACAAAATTCACCTTGTATTCACTCTTAAAATATCTTCTATGTACTCCAGTTGATAAATATGCCTAAATTACACAGTGGAATAAAAAAGCGACGTCTGCTTTCTCTGGAAAATAGTTTATCCGTTTCAACAGGTTTATGGAACGTGCAAACACTTATGGTTGTTAGTAGTACATATACAATACATATCGAACGAGAAGATTTTATCTCCCCCTTCCTGAAAATTATGTTTTTTTTCTTTCTTTTTACTTTTTTTTTACAGACAACACCCTACCATCCTCTCCAACCCCCAAAGAATAGAACCCGAAACAAATACACAACACAAAAGAACACGCTATTGCATTCATTTAAATAAATTTTAAATATACCTACCTAATTGTCAAGGTTACAACATATGTTTTAACGTTTTCCAAAACCGTTTTCAAACTAATATGCATTGAGCTAACATTAGTAAATGTAAAGATCAAATCGCCGGAAAATGGTTGCCAGTCTATGTATATTCAAACAAAGTCACAATTTACCTAATTGATGTATTAGAGAGACTTTTTCTTTTTCAAGAAATTAGCAATCATTACCCTGATGAGTCATGTAGATATATGCGTTACAGTGAACTGAGAAGCAAATTGTATAATTTTATAACATTACGACGTACCTATTATGAAAAGTAAACTGGATTAAATAGCTTATTTTATAATACACAAGCGAAAGTCAGTAATGTATTGAAAGAAGGCATTTAGCTGTGTCATGGGCTAGGGGAAACGCGTGTGGAATTTAGATCTCAACATTTCTAACAGTGTGCGTTCTAGTCTTGTCACAGGTGTCCACAAATTATTTATTGCTATATCTGCGCTAGAATAAATGTTCAGCGATGCGTAGAATTGTGGCACAATCCGGGAAAACAGAACAGGATCAAACGATTAGAAAACGAACTAAGGCTAAAGATCAGAGGTCATGAAAAAAATCAAAGTTTAAAATGCTAAATGTTATAAAAACAGCGAGAATTATGAAACGTAATTAATAAAATGGAATAAAGACATATTATGAATATTTAATTACTGACAATTCATCTTGATTTGATAGTAGCAGGTCAACAACAACAAAACATCGACTATTATTGCAACATTAAAATGTTTACAACTATCAAATTAAATTCCTCATAGCCTATTTCATCATCGCTTATTGACTTACTAAACATGTTATCAAAATACTGCTCATATTATTGATGGCAAAACTGCGATCTCATCGTGTTAAAACTTTCCCGTATATCAACTTTTCCGTTAAAGCTTAAGCCACAAACCCAAGTAAAACTGCACCACATCCGCAAAAGCCAAAGGGGATATAAATCCTGTTGCTCTTCTTACTTCTTCCAAACCAGCATCCGCAACACCTATTAAACCTGAAACCGCAGCTATGCTCACTTATACCTAGTAAAAAGATCTGTATGCTGTTTTGTACTTTTTATGACACTTCTGTAATATTCTATCTCTTGAACCAAATTAAATGTTACTTTTGTTAATCCAGATCAAGTTAAAACTAACGCCATTGCTAGTATGTGCTAATATTGGATACAATAGTGGTGCACTTGATATTTTTTGTTCCTATTTAGATGTTAATAAAATGACAGCTTGAATTTAGGAGTTGAATAAAATTTGTCAGCATTTTTGCTTGTGTCTCTCACGGTTTTCACGACATTGTTTTCTTTCTTTGGTTTGCTATTTGACATTGAGATTTAATTATCCATAGGCCCAGCGACACTCATTTTTTTAAATATATTTACTTATTATTTTGTTTGGCAGTATTCATTGTGCTATCAGAAAATCGAATCATATATACTCTTTGTATTGTTATGTATGATGTTTATATAATATTATAAATATTTTAGGAAATTATAAATGTTTCTTCACTTTAATATTTGCTTAAATCTTAATGTTTATCAAGAAAAACATGTTTAACTAGTGTCCTTGAATTAGGTTGTTTTGATCAATATGTTTTCTCAATTTGAAGGTCAAGGTTGAATTTTGTTTACAAGTAAAATTACATTAAGATGACTCATATTCTAGAACATTCTGTCATGTGACCAATCTTTATATATACCATGTTTGGTGGACATTTATTCAGTTTTGACATTACCATCAGTCTTGTAAAGAGCTATTACAGTTGTGAAAATTCATTCCAAATTCTAAGAGAGGAATTATTTTAAATATTCATTGGATTATAACAGTACTCATAAACTTTTGGATTTTGGATTTTTAATTGATGATTTTGGAATTTAAGTGAACTTATTCAGATATTTTGGAATACTTCATTTTGACATCAGCACATCAAGATTTCTAGTACATCAGGACTTTGGAGACCATTAGCACATCATAACATTCAAGGACACAGCCGTGAATTCGGAACATTCTATATTTAGGACTTGTGATTAGAACAATCATTCTTATTGGATTATTAGGATTTCAAAACACATTACTGTAAGTGACTTTTTGATTTTTCATTTTAATTATCTAGTAATAAATTGCTTGTTGATTTTTACTTGATTTGTTGGTTTCACTTTCTTTCTGTTACATTTTTCTTAGACCATAGAGTCGTAACAGAAATTGGGGGCTCGTCCGGGATCTGAATTTCTTTAAAGCATATTAGAGATATTAAATTTATCTTTGAAATTCATATTGATTTTGTCTCGGAGTATTTTTTTTGTCTTTGGCAAAGATTTTTAAATAGAGAAATTTTTTTGTGTGAAACCAACAAGCATTTACAATGGCATCTAATGTTCAAAATTTCATTTCAAAACCTACCCAGGAGGGGTTAGAGTGCATGAGAAAGGATGAGTTGCTCGAGCTTGCCAGAAAATACAGTCTATCTGAGGCAAAAGTATCATTGACAAAACAGGAGATAAAGATTATTTTGATTCAGTATTTAGTAGGAAAGGGAATTTTTGATAGCAGTGCTTTAAGTTTGAAGAGAAAGCCTGTATCTGGTTCTGACAGGAAATTAAGGGAATTAGAGTTAAAGAACCAGATTGATTTAGAATGGGCAAAGCTTCAGATTCAGAGAGAGAGAGAGAAGGAAGAGAGGTAGATACAAATGCAGAAAGAAGAGAGGCAGATACAGATGGAGAGAGAGAAGGAAGAGAGGCAGATACAAATGCAGAAAGAAGAGAGGCAAATGCAGATGGAGAGAGAGAAAGAAGAGAGGCAAATGCAGATGGAGAGAGAGAAAGAAGATAGACAGATACAAATGCAGAAAGAAGAGAGACAAATACAAATGCAGATGCAAAGAGAAGAAAGGGAAATGCAATTTAAGTTAAGAGAATTAGAACTGGCAAACAGAGCACACTCCACTCCTTTAAAAACAAGTTCAGGTTTTGATGTTACTAGATATATTAGGTTAGTACCCCCTTTTCAGGAAAAAGAAGTAGATAAATACTTTCTTCATTTCGAGAAAATAGCTGAAAACTTGAAATGGCCCAGAGAGCATTGGACTTTGTTATTACAAAGTGTACTTATTGGCAAAGCTCGTGAAGTCTACATTTCACTGTCAGTACAACAAAGCACTGATTATGATGTGGTTAAGGAGTACATCTTGAAAGCTTATGAGTTGGTACCAGAGGCATATCGACAAAGGTTTAGGAATTGTAGAAAAGAAACTGGACAAACTCATGTCGAATTTGCAAGGGATAAAGAACAACTATTTGATAGGTGGTGCTCAGCCAAGAAAGTTGATCAAGCTTATGATAACCTCCGACAGCTCGTATTACTTGAAGAGTTCAAGAGGTGCATCCATAGTGATGTTAAAACCTATCTTGACGAGCAGATTGTGGAAACTTTGGAAAATGCTGCTCGTATGGCTGATGATTATTCCTTGACTCACAAAATTTCATTTGGCAATAAGTCGTCCTCTCAGCAGTTTTCTGGTAAAAAAACATTTCAATCTCATTCGAGAACTTCCAAATTTCACAACAGCACAACTGTTAGGAATCAAACATCTGATAAGACTGATCAGAAATCCTTATCTCTTCCTACGTGCACTTATTGTAAAAAGAAAGGGCACGTTATTTCTGATTGCTTCAAGTTGAAAAATAAGCAACAGAGAAAAGACAGAGCTTTTCCAAATGCTCTTATTTCTACGAGGTCAAGGTCACGGTCTTGTATTGAAAGCAATACATTTGTTGGGTCAAACAAACCCCAGTCTGATTCTATTTTGGAGGCTTATGAACCATTCATGTCAGAAGGTTCTATATCACTTATTGGTGATTCTGCCAAACCTATCCCAATTAAAATATTAAGGGACACTGGAGCTTCTCAGAGTCTTTTATTGTCAGGTACTTTGCCTTTGTCTGAGGAGTCTTCTTCAAGTGAAAGTGTTCTAGTTCAGGGATTTGAGTGCGGCTTTGTAAATGTTCCTCTCCATTGTGTAAATTGGCATCAGACTTAGTTTCTGGACCTGTGACTGTTGGGGCAGTGACTTCTTTACCCATAGAGGGTGTTCATTTATTACTAGGCAATGACCTAGCTGGAGATAAGGTTGTGGTTAATCCACTTGTAACTGACAAGCCTTGTTTGGATCAGAAAGTTGATCCTGTCGAAACTGAAATCCCTGATTTGTACCCTGCTTGTGCAGTTACTAGAGCTATGGCAAAAAGAGCTCTTGAGAGTGATGTTGATCAGGATATTATTCCTTTAGCTGACACATGTATTGGTCAGTTTTTTGATGAGGTCACTTTTTCCTCAGGTATTGATCAATCAAATGGTATTGATCACAGTGATCCTCTTTTGGCAACTCATTCTCTTTGTTCTAATCAGGATGACAAACGACAATCCCTTGTTGTTGAACAGGAGCAAGATCCGGAGATATCTTGTTTTTTTCAGAGGGCTATTAGTGAAACTGAAGCCACACAAGTTCCAGTGTGTTACTTTGTGAAAAATGGGGTCCTTATGAGGAAATGGAGACCACCTGATGTACCCGCTGGTGACGAGTGGTCAGTGAGCTATCAAATTGTTGTTCCTAAGTCATATAGACAGGAAATTCTTAATTTAGCCCATGAAACTCCTTTGGCTGGTCATTTAGGAGTCCGTAAGACTTATCACAAGATCTTGAATCATTTTTATTGACCGAAACTCAAAAGTGATGTTTCTAAATACTGCAGATCTTGTCACACTTGTCAAATGGTAGGAAAACCCAATCAGAAGATACCTAAGGCTCATCTGCAACCTATTCCTGCATTTGATGAACCATTTAGTAGAATAATGGTAGACTGTGTTGGTCCTTTACCTAAAACCAAGTCAGGCAACCAATACTTGTTGACCATCATGTGTACATCTACAAGATTTCCAGAAGCAATTCCTCTGAGAAATATAAAAACTAAAACTATTGTGAAAGCTTTGGTGAAGTTTTTTTACACTTGTTGGCCTTCCCAAATCTGTCCAGTCAGATCAAGGGTCAAATTTTATGTCTGGAATTTTCCAACAAGTTATGCATGAATTAGGCATCCAACAGTTTAAATCTTCTGCCTATCACCCTGAAAGTCAAGGTGCTTTGGAAAGATTTCATCAAACTTTGAAGAATATGATTCGATCATATTGCTTTGATACAGAAAAGGATTGGGATGAGGGTGTTCATTTGTTGTTGTTTGCTGTTAGGGAATCAGTTCAAGAGTCGTTGGGTTTTAGTCCCTTTGAACTAGTTTTTGGTCATACTGTCCGTGGACCATTGAAATTATTGAAAGAGAAACTTCTTTCAAATGAAGATTCAAAGATTAATCTTCTGGATTATGTCTCTGATTTCAAATACACGTTGTCAAAGGCCTGTGAAGTAGCAAGAACTAATCTTCACACTACCCAGTCAAAAATGAAATTAAGGTATGACAGAAATTCACAGGAAAGGAGTTTTAAACCTGGTGACAAAGTTCTGGCTCTCTTTCCCATACCTCAGAATCCTCTTCAGGCTAAATTTTATGGTCCTTATACCGTTGAAAAGAAAGTAAATGACTTAAATTATATCATTAACACTCCTGGGAGACGGAAACAGAAACAACTTTGTCATATAAATATGTTAAAGGAATATTTTGACAGAGATAGCCCAGCTAATTATTCAGTTAATTTAGTTGTACCTGTCCCACACAGTGAGGATATCAACGATGGAGTACGATCAGACTATAGTGACTCTGGTATAACCAATCTTCGGAATTCAGAAATATTGAACAACCTGTACCAGAAACTTTCACATCTACAACAACAGGAAAGAAATGAACTAAAACAGCTATTACATGACTATGAGCACTTGTTTCCTGATGTTCCAACACGAACAAGTAAAATTTATCATGACGTTGACATTGTAGATTCTGCGCCTGTGAAACAGCATCCTTATAGGATGAATCCTCTCAAACAGAACTATCTGAAGAAAGAAATTCAGTATTTACTGGAGAATGATTTCATAGAACCAAGTAAAAGTAACTGGAGTTCACCATGTATTCTTGTTCCCAAGCCAGATAATACATTCCGTATGTGTACTGACTATAGAAAAGTCAACAGTGTCACCAAAACTGATTCATTTCCAATCCCAAGAATGGACGATTGCATTGATAAAATTGGAAATGCGGAATATGTCACCAAGTTTGACCTTTTCAAAGGATTCTGGCAAATTCCACTGACTGAAAGGGCAAAAGAAATTTCAGCATTTGTAACTCCAGATGGACTTTATCAATATAAAGTCATGCCGTTTGGAATGAAAAATTCGCCTGCAACGTTTCAACGTCTGATGAACATGATAACATTTGGTCTTGATAATTGTGACGCTTATATCGATGACGTCATTATCTACAACAACACCTGGGAAGATCATTTGGAAACCATTCGAAAATTCTTCAATCGACTCAGTGATGCGAATCTGACAATTAATTTGAGCAAAAGTGAGTTTTGCCATGCTTGTGTCACATTTTTAGGACATATTGTGGGACAAGGTCAAGTTAGACCTATGGAGGCTAAGGTCAATGCTATCTCTGAATTTCAAGTTCCAATTTGTAAAAAGCAACTGATGCGATTTCTAGGTATGGCTGGATATTATCGGAAATTTTGTTCCAATTTTTCCAAAATTGCTGAACCTTTGACAAGTTTATTGAGTAAGAAAACCAAATTTCATTGGTCTGACAAGTGTCAGGAATCTTTTGACAAGTTAAAGGCCATGCTTAAGAATGCACCAGTTCTTTCTGCCCCAAATTTCAGCCAATCATTTAAATTATCTGTTGATGCAAGTGATGTAGGGGTTGGTGGAGTATTGATTCAGGAAGACAAAAGTGGTGTGGATCACCCTGTGTGTTATTTTTCTAAAAAACTAAACAAACACCAGAAAAATTATTCCACAATTGAGAAGGAATGTTTGGCTTTGATATTGGCTTTACAGCATTTTGAAGTGTATGTCACCTCAGCTCTTTCTCCAATTATTGTGTACAGTGATCACAATCCCCTTACTTTCATCAACAAAATGAAAGATAAAAATCGGAGATTGTTGAGATGGAGTTTGATATTGCAGGAATATAACATTGACATCAAACACATCAGGGGAAAAGACAATGTGATTGCAGATGCACTCTCACGTGCCTAGAAATGTAATATTGCTTGATGTAATTAAGTCCAGTATCATAAAACATGTTCTTATGTAATTTGGGTTATTGTAGTATTAGATGTATATTCAAAAGAAAGCTTTATTATATAAATCTTTCTTTTTCTTTATGAGGGGAGGTGTTATGTATGATGTTTATATAATATTATAAATATTTTAGGAAATTATAAATGTTTCTTCACTTTAATATTTGCTTAAATCTTAATGTTATCAGGAAAAACATGTTTAACTAGTGTCCTTGAATTAGGTTGTTTTGATCAATATGTTTTCTCAATTTGAAGGTCAAGGTTGAATTTTGTTTACAGTTAGAATTCCATTAAGATGACTCATATTCTAGAACATTCTGTCATGTGACCAATCTTTATATATGCCATGTTTGGTGGACAATTATTCAGTTTTGACATTACCATCAGTCTTGTAAAGAGCTATTACAGTTGTGAAAATTCATTCCAAATTCTAAGAGAGGAATTATTTTAAATATTCATTGGATTATAACAGTACTCATAAACTTTTGGATTTTGGATTTTTAATTGATGATTTTGGAATTTAAGTGAACTTATTCAGATATTTTGGAATACTTCATTTTGACATCAGCACATCAAGATTTCTAGTACATCAGGACTTTGGAGACCATTAGCACATCATAACATTCAAGGACACAGCCGTGAATTCGGAACATTCTATATTTAGGACTTGTGATTAGAACAATCATTCTTATTGGATTATTAGGATTTCAAAACACATTACTGTAAGTGACTTTTTGATTTTTCATTTTAATTATCTAGTAATAAATTGCTTGTTGATTTTTACTTGATTTGTTGGTTTCACTTTCTTTCTGTGACATTTTTCTTAGACCATAGAGTCGTAACAGTATACATCAATCCCAAACCTAAGACAACAATACCAACAACCATTGAGTAAAAATGTTTGCTTGAGATACCTGTGTTATCTTGTGCATGATTCATTTTGTTTTCATGCTCTTGTTTTAATGTTTCAGCTTTTAGCTTTTGTAAATTCTTGTAGACGTTTTCCAAGTTGTTTCCCGAATTCAACTTCACGTGTAGCGTTCTTCTTTTTTGAAGTTATCTTTCGGGCGACTTGTTAACCTTAAGCGTTTTGTACGTTTTTCTCTCACCATCTTCCATTTGTTTTGAAACAAAATAAACAGTTAACGTAAACGTGATTTTAAAGTAGGTTAGTCTCTAATTATTCATCACAATATTTCAACCCAACTTCATGGAATTAAACTCATCTTACAATCACGTTGAACGATCACAATAAGTATATTTTTATTATTTAAAGTTAAGTGAAAAGATAGTCCAAAGAAATAGAGACCAAGACATGCTTAAAATGTAAAATAGCAAAAGATAGCAAAGTTCAACAAATACGATTGCTATTGCAACCCCTGTCGAAGTGAAAACGATGGAAAATGAAAGGAATACAATAAGGAATGCAGCAAGAAGTGGAATGAAGAAAATAAAGAATACCTCGATAAATATTTTAGAACTAAACACAGCAGCAGCGAAATCCACAGGTTAGCTCACTTATCGAGAGTAAGAATTTCACCAGCCATAAACTGAAATATAAAATCAGGTACAATGCTGCAACTTTCCGGTGTTCCATCAAATGACTGAAGGTGTTAGTGATGATGACTTAGATATAGATCGTGATATACCTTATGCTTACTTGTCATATCTTATCCTGAACAGAAGAGACAATGCTTTCATTGGTCAAACACTAGATCCATGAAAGCTAATGATAACAAGTCAAAAAATTTTAAAATCCCATCCAAAAGAGAAGCACAAGAATACAAACTGCAAACTTGAGATTTTAGATCGCATGTTTTGGTTTCTCTTTTTTCCTGAACGATTTCACTACGCTTCAATAGTAACAGCAGTGGTAGCCATAAAAACACAAGACGTCCATTTCATATTTGTTTGCTATTGTCATGTGTCTTGTTTTTTGACGTTCTGTTTTTCCTATGTTCACTTTTAAAACTTAATGTGTTTAAATGTCATCGAGCTAGCAGACAATGCAGACAGAGATAAACCTAATCTAAATAGTAACGACTAGTGAAGTATCTAATGCCATTTGATGTCATGTAATCTTCGTTTAATTGTGCTTGCAATTGATTTACATCATCAATTTACTCATGCGAACATTTGCTTCGACGTAGTGATAAAATGAGAAATATTTTGGAAGAATGAAAATTATTAATGCTAAGCGTCAACCCAAAAAATTGGAAACTAAGTCTTACCATGTCTAAAATTAACTTTATCGAAAAATGCCCGAGTAACCAAATGTAGTATGAGTACATGTAAAACGTGCTCTAATATAATAGAAGGAAACACGATTAAATTAAAAAAATGATAAAATATTTAAAGTTAAACAGGACATGGATTGCAATTTAAAAATCTGATTTATTCATTGATATGTGTGAAATGTGAAGCCTTTTACATAGGTCAGACGAAAAATAAACTTAGAATGAGAATGACAGTTCTTTCGACAGCAAACAAAAGATCTCATATTATTAAAACTTAATAAACATCTATGTAACTGTTCTGGAGCAAACTTTAAAGTCCATCCCTTATATAAAGTGTTTATTGATAATGAACATGTAAGAGAAGAAAAGGAACTTTATTGAATACGCACTCTACAACCAGATCTTAATAGTTCTAACTAATTATTCGAGATTGTTGTACACTATCAATACTCTGATACATTTTCATAACATGACCATAGAAAACCAATATTGGTTGTTTTAATTTGTATAGAGCATATTACACATTGTATCAATACATTGATACACTTTCATAACATACCGTACAGGGCATATATTGAGTACATATATGTACCCCCTTTTTTCCTTTTACTTAGCCAAGGACTGTGACGGGTCTTTAATGATTTCGTCAGTCTTACAAATGTCTTTTTGTATACAAGTGTTGCATACAGATGTAAGTTGCCTTTATCTGGCCCTATAGACAATGATGTAACTGACATAGTTTGAAAATACAATGTATCTGCATGACGACTATGCGAAAGCGCTTGAAGGATATATATATATATATATATATATATATATATATATATATATATATATATATATATATATATATATCGATTTTACTTACACAGTTAGAACTGATAAATGCCACATCCAGTTGCAGCCGTCCGTGCTGCCCAGTTTAATTGATTCTACCACAATGTCACATCCCATTGTGCCCAGCATTTGTTTATTGAATCATCAATGTCAAATTAGTATTTAAAAACATACCTTAAGGTTTGTATTTAAAATATATCTTATTTTGGGTAGTATATCTTTTTTAAAAAAATATTTGTCAAATATCATTATTAACTAACGCGTTAATCTGAGTCGCAAGGCAAAGATAAGATGCACTGCTAATTAGTTTTTTTAGACCTGAATTCCATCATTTGATTTGCAAACATTTTCATATCTCAGCTTTACTCACATAGTTTTGGGTGCCGGGTATTAACTGTAAAAACGGGAATTTTTCGTATTATTATTTTTTTTTTGTTTGCTTTGTTCCTATTGGGGGTGGGGTTGTTTTTTTGTTTTTTTGTAAATTGTTTTTTATGTGCGGGTTATGGTGTTCTCTGCACAAATAAATTGAGTTGAGGGATAAATTGCTTTGACTGGATTTGTATCCTCTGTTTACTACTGTTGTTGACCATAC
The DNA here is from genome assembly GCA_029931535.1 of Margaritifera margaritifera. Taxonomy (NCBI): domain Eukaryota; kingdom Metazoa; phylum Mollusca; class Bivalvia; order Unionida; family Margaritiferidae; genus Margaritifera; species Margaritifera margaritifera. The sequence continues at coordinate 8,230,848 of JAQPZY010001685.1, read as the reverse complement.
TTAAACATAAATTTAATGTCCAAACCCTAGGAATGGTACCATAATTGTATACAACCAAATGTGCTTTATTCAGATAACAATTGATTAGTCTGAGCAATTATTTTCCACAAATACAGCTACTTATTCCGTGCAGTGCCTTACACATGAGGGTCACAGAAACACGCTCGGGCTTTTCCGTCAATGATCGGATAAAACATTGTATATTTATGTACCTTGTTTACCAAACGCCATCATAGCGTACATTACGGGCGACTCGACTGAGGTGACCTATTCTTGTACGAAACATTCATAACTTTTTTTATTCAAGTATGAACTCACTAGAGAACTTTCTTTTTTTCTAAACTTGTGCAGATAATTCCATAAGTTTATCATAATGCTTTTTATATGGTTATGCTTTTACATGGTTACGTTTTAACACGGTTAATCTTTTACATGGATGTATTTTTACATGGTTCTGTTTTTACAAGGTTATGTTTTTACATGGTTCTGATTGGCCTAACGTACTTTAGTGTGTGACTAAGTTCTCCGAAATGTTCCAGCACTTTTCCCACTTTCATGGACCTATTTATGGCGTTGAATTTTATATAAAAGAAACGAGGTGTTCCGTATGTCCCGCAGTGTATAAACTGACACCGGAATTCATGAAATGACTCGGAAAACAGATAATTACTTTACTGATTGCCATTTCGTGAGCAATAAAAATCTCGGTAGATTCAGGGTCTTGATTGATGACTTCATTCAATTGTCTGGAACTTCAATTCTGAATCACTAACCTTCGAGTAACATTATATAATCGAATTATGACCGATATATCGCAAATCGAAATCACGAATGTGTGTCGCGCCTCTTTCTTTGTTAAAATTAGTAATGCCTTTTGCGTGTTTGCAGATTTTCTTTAGAAACTGCAGAAGAGATATGTATGTATTGCGCTTTTAAAGGCGGAATCGATACACTTAATTCTTTTCTTGCCTGATAAATTTCTTGCCGTCTGCCGAATAATGTTGAAAGTAAAGAACTTGATTCTTGACCGTACTAATGTGTTAGACTGCACGGTAAGAAAACATGCTTGTATTGATACATAACACGTGCGATGTTTCATAAGTCAAGTGGAAATAATTTCAGTGTTAATGAAAACTCGTATCTACAGAGTGTCTTGGCATCATTAGAATGTATCCTCTTTGACATCACTAGAATGTATCCTCTTTGACATCATTAGAATGTATCCTCCTTGACATCATTAGAATTTATCCTCTTTGACACCATTAGAATGTATCCTCTTTGACATCATTACAATGTACCCTCTTTGACATCATTACAATGTATCCTCTTTGACATCATTATAATGTGTCCTCTTTACATTATTACAATGTATCCTCTTTGACATCATTACAATGTATCCTCTTTGACATCATTATAATGTATCCTCTTTGACATCTTAGAGGAAAACGAAAGGCGCAGTTAATGTATGGACGATATAATCACTGTCAAATTATTTATCGTAGTCGAAGCAAAACTGTGCAAGAGGATTATGGAAAGGCATAGTCATTTGCAATGTTAATTGTAAGTTCGCAATACAATTAAAATTATGTGGTGTATGAGTAGATACGTCCCAAAAAATAAGGAAGGGCATGATTATTGCTTTATTATTATTATTATTAGTAGTAGTAGTATTAGTATTGTCACTTATCATAAATTGACGCACCCAAGGGTGTGTACGTATGTGTGTTACACTTATACCCTATAGAATAAAACATCCCCTAACCTGGAATATTAATTAATTGTCAATCTTAGAAATCTCTCTTGAAATAAGTCCTAGGTTGAATAAATCAAAAACCTTCAAATAAGTTAGCTGTCGTTAATATTGCTTGATAACATTACAAGTCATTCCAATTAGAAAAAATATTATTTGACATTTCTTTGCAAGCTAGTTAAATTCGAAACATTCTTATATGACAAACTCTCACATATCTGAGAGAAAAAAAAAACAGGTTTGCAGTGTGATTACATAGATATGTATTAGTATTTTATGTCAGATCCCAATACTGAAAACATTCCTGAGGTCATCTGATAAAACATGGCTTCTGAAGATTTAAAATATTTCCAGAATGGCAAAATTGTACATATGATCATAAAATAATCAAAAAAGAAAGCTGAATAAAAATTTTATCAAATCTTCTTAAGAGAATATGAACATAACATGGATCGTTAAGAATTCCCGACAAAATACCAAGTTTGATATAAATTCTTTGCAGCGTGATGATATGCAGTTATTCAAAGAAATTGGTCATTTTACTGACGCCAAACATAGCATGAACAGATATGACCAAAAAGTTGTATTAAGTAGACGGAACACGGGATTAAAGAAGCACGCTTTGTATGATTGGTATGCTTGCATATGAAAAGTAAAAGACTAGAACATAGCTGCAATGAAAGACGATGAGGAAATGTTAGGCTTTAACAGATTTGCATTTCATTTGACTAATTGCTCAAGACAACTAGACATCAAATGTGTTTACTTCCATTCACAAATGTGCCAGTCATGCCAATCATGCCGAGATTCGAAGAGATTATTAATGAAATTGGGGGAAAAAAATTATTTCATTTTCTAAACCTAGCGGAAGCAAGCACAAAGGCTGTCACAAAATTGAACACATTATCGTATTTTGCTAAAACCTTCTCCACTGATACTCAGTATCCAGACTGCCCCCCCCCCCCCCTTTGAATCATGAAGTACATTTTATCTAATACAACACTCGTCACATGATAAAAATGTTGACTATTATACCACAACACATTGAAAATACAGTGTCTCTCAATCTACTTCAAGATGACTACGTGGATTGAAAATACAATGTCCCTCAATCTACTTCAAGATGACTACGTGGATTGAAATACAATATCCCTCAATCTACTTCAAGATGACTACGTGAATTGAAAATACAATATCCCTCAATCTACTTCAAGATGACTACGTGGATTGAAAATACAATATCCCTCAATCTACTTCAAGATGACTACGTGGATTGAAATTACAATATCCCTCAATCTACTTCAAGATGACTACGTGGATTGAAAATACAATATCCCTCAATCTACTTCAATGTGACTACGTGGATAAATACGCTAGCTTTACTAAGAATTTATTCTGCCCAAACATTCAAAGGTTTTTTAAATGCTGGTTTTGCGTTCCATTTAAATGCTGGTTTTGCGTTCCTTTTAAATACTGGTTTTACGTTCCTTTTAAATTCTGGTTTTGAGTTCCTTTTAAATACTGGTTTTGCGTTCCTTTTTAAACGCTGGTTTTTGCGTTCTTTTTAAATGCTGGTTTTGCGTTCCTTTTCAATACTGGTTTTGCGTTCCTTTTAAATACTGGTTTTGCGTTCTTTTTAAATGCTGGATTTGCGTTCCTTTTTATTAATCTGCTTTAATTGCTTCAAACTGATTTTTTCCGCCCGTTAACGACATTTGTTTAACACGGTATTTTCTTATGAAAATAACGACATTTGTTTAACATGGTATTTTCTTATGAAAATAATGACATTTGTTTAACACGGTATTTTCTTATGAAAATAACGACATTTGTTTAACACGGTATTTTCTTATGAAAATAATACTTTCCGTGGTTGTTTTGTCGAACAAATGCACCAATATATATTTTGGGATATGTAACATATTTATGTCTATGATGATATATTCGAAATTCTGTTTCACTGTTTTCATATCTTAGATATATCATTAGTTTTACGCTGGTGCTGCTACATTCTTCAATACAAATAAATGGCAGACCAACGGGCGTGATTGGCTCGAGTAATGACGTTGTTTTGCTTTTTTATCCACCTGTTATAATAAAGATTGAAATATACAACTCTTGGACCTAATGTACTCTTTGATCATTTTGTAAACGCGCGGACGTCCCTGAAAACACTTACATAGTTATGGTATGTGTGTGCGATACGGATACATGGATTGAATACGTATTTGACACCAGATCAACCATGTAATTATTTAAAGTATATTCCAAATACTTGAATACGACTGCATGCTCTAACAGAATGCCGGCGTTTCAAATGACACGAGCCTGTGGAATCATAAAGCAGTCTCGCCAGCATTTTAATTTCAGTTTGTATGTAGTATGGAAGGTCCATCATTTCATTTGAATCGGTCCTTTGGAAGAAAGATGACTGTGTTACTTTCTGGTACATGAGAAGGACTTCACATATTCTTTGCTTGTACCAATTATCGTCAGTTACCTTTTAAGGGTCCAAGGGAAAATAAAGAACAAAACATACAATTCCATCTTTGCAACTATTTTCAATACAATCCGATCAATACAACCAGTGGCGTAGCAACAGCCCAAGCAACCCCCGCAACTGCGGCCCAGGCCCAGTTGGGGGTAGGAGGGTGGCCGCAAAATTCCCATCAAACCACTTTTTTTGGGGGGGGCCAGAATTAAGTAGTTTAGGAGGGGGAGGTAGAATTTCTTGCTGCGCGAATGAATATAACCGTCCCGGGTTTTGATATCTCTAAGAATTGAATTATAATGTTATTGACTGCAGTTTTTGGGGTTATAATTCAAGGTCTTATCCTTAAGAACATCCTCCTAAATTCTTTTGAGAACGATAAGTCAGTGTCAAATCAGAATATATGTGCCAACTTCCACCTGAGGCAATCAGAAACAAAGTTTTCTTTCTTTACGATTGACAAGAAATTAATTTGTTTCTTTCAGAAATCGATCAAAGCTTTTGTCTAAAACATTAAGATACAGACGTAATTTTCCAACTCTCCGGGTAATTTTGGACGGTTCATATAAAACTTATCAAACAAGATTAGTGTTTAACACGATTCAAAATAATGGAAGATAAAGAGCATGAACTAAACAGGATTTATTTTTCAATTTTTCAATGTTGGCTTGCAAGCCGGTACGAATTCCTGCTAATAATATTAACTGTTTTATAACTTTCTTCCCTATTCACATCCGTGTGATATATCTCGTTTTTTCTAGTTTTATTTTGTTTCGTTTTATTCTTCACCTAGCAATTTTATATATATATCTTTCTATCTATATATTTATCTACATATCTGTCTCACAGTCTGTCCATTTGTCTGTTCGTCTGTCCGTATAAAATTATATATATATATATGTGTGTGTGTGTGTGTGTGTGTGTGCGTGTTTGTGTGTGCATGTATGTGTTTGTTTATATGTGTTTGTGTATGTGTGTGTACTGTCATTGACAACTTTATTAAAAACCCTTTATCTGTGATTTTATTATTTTGATGATAATTGATAATTACAATTAGTTGAATGTAATTATATTTTCGTCCAATCGCTTCCGGTTGAAATAAAATAAAAACGTGAAGAAGGGAAAATAGGTAACAATTAAATGATAAAGTAAACTTGGTTGCATCAGGAATGACAAAATGTAATTTACGTTCGACATTTTGTATATTCCGATGGGAAAAGGCCAGTCCAGTAATTCAGATGGGAAAAGACCAGTAATTTCAATAAGAATAATAATCTCCACATAAATATTCTAGAAAATGATATTTACAGATCTCATTTACAGAAATACACTAAGCTGAACTGAAAATCAAGACGTAATCTTGACAGCTTTTAACTATTTATACCGAAAGAATAAACCTAAATCTGTATTTTACATCATTTGCCTGACTACCTGCAATTAAACGCGGACAATGTTCGGTTATAAATAATAAACCAGTCCAATTAAAATTTGATACATGAAAATAAATTATGCTTATAGAGAGCTGTTTGAATCATTACAGTCCTAGGAAAGATGAGTTTTCAACTTTAAAGACTAGATCCTTTTCTCTCAAGGGTATTACACAAGATAAAAAATAAATAAATAAAAAAACAGATTTCGACAATTATACGTTGCTGATCACACTCTCATTACAATTTCGACATATGACGTGCACAAGCGACCAAAACGCTGCAAAAAAAAAAAAAATACTCAATAACAATTTGTCATTAATTTGCTATTTCTACTGATGACGTCATACCCGCTACCATATATCTGAGGGTTGTAGTGATCGCCATTGAGAATTTATCTATCGAGTCAATATAATGTCATATTGTTTACTTTTGGGTGCAATAGTAGGCATATACGCAAGGGATGCACTTTCTTGACTTTTCAAAAGAAGATGATAGAAAAAAGTTTTGAATCACAAGTGTAAATGTGAAGGCTAAGAACTCCTTTATCTTGCACCATTTTCCATAGGGCATTATGAGTGGCATCCAGAAACTAGCTTGGATACTCTAATGAAAGAGTGAAGTTCAAAAAGGATCCTGTGCCTGATATTCAAATCCAAATATGGTGAGGATCCCAGAAACCGACGGGAGAAGCCCTCTGTCCCCCTTCCCGTCCCCCCTCCCCGACACCCATTGTCCTTTACGGGTGCGAGAAAAGACGATTGAGAGAGTTTAGTAGCGCATAAATACTCTCAATTTAGAATAAAAATGTGCCAGTTAATAATACAGTCAATTTTTTTAAATAATATATACATTTATCGACCTATTTTATATATAATTACCAATTCTTGTGTGCACAAAAAAGGGAGGAAGTCTACCGTGGAGTCTGGGGATGTATACAGCTCTACCCCCAGGCCCGACGAGGATTGGGGGGGGGGCGGGGGGCAATTACCCAGCGGCCCGGCGATTTCTAGGGACCCGCCTTCAACTCAGTTATAAAAAAATTAATCTTTGCAGTAAATATGAAAATTTGTTCCTTGCAAGAGTCTAAGTTAAGGTAGATTACTACAGGTGTTATATGCAAAACTGTACACAGGTTTTTATATAAAAAACATTTAAGTAACTTTGGGTCCCATGACTGCTTTGCCCAAGGGTCCGGAACGATTTTATTTTAATCAATAAAATTGTCATCATATTCACCCTATTGGAAACTAGATCTAAATCCCCACATATTAGGCTTACATCTATGTCGTTATTAGCATAATAGCTATAATATGTTGCTAATATAATGCCTATGCAATATAATAATGTGGCTAATATAATGCCTATGCAATATAATAATGTGGCTAATATAATGTCTATGCAATATAATAATATGGCTAATATAATGCCTATGCATTATAATAATGTGGCTAATATAATGCCTATACAATATAATATGTTGCTAATATAATGCCTATGCAATATAATAATGTGGCTAATATAATGCCTATGCAATATAATAATGTGGCTAATATAATGCCTATGCATGATATATTGTGTAATAGTATTGTATATCATAATGACAATCAAAGATTAATTTCTTAGATTTCACTTTCATAATGTTGATAACATTAAGGGCACTAACGGGTAGGTATGTAAAGAGTTTAACGGCACGTCCACACAATGCTTGCTATATAGTAAGTTCTAACTCTAGAGAAAATATTGAAATTTATATTCGCAGCCGTATCATTTGTATCAGTGCAGTATATATATATATATATATATATATATATATATATATATATATATATATATATATATATATGTGTGTATGTGTGTGTGCATGTGTATACATATATATGTGTGTGTAAGTATCTATATGTATATATATATGTGTTTGTGTGTATGTATATGTGTGTATATATATATGTGTGTGTGCATATATGTGTGTCGGAATATATATATGCTTATATATATATATATGCGTATATATATGTGTGTGTATATATATATATATAAGTGTGTGTATATATATATATATATATATATATAGAGAGAGAGAGAGAGAGAGAGAGAGAGAGAAAGAGAGAGAGAAAGAAAGAGAGAGAGATTGTTTTGCACGCAAGTATACTCTGTATATGTTTTGTATCCTCAGACAATATTGCAAGTCGGCGCCCGTCTCTCTCAGTAAACAATGAACTGTATCGTCTTCTTTATCAAAAATTATCATGTTCAGTTTACATTACAACCAGATTTCATTGTGAAACTTTCTTTTACTTTAGTCATTGCTCCAAATGGACAGATTTAATAATGCATACGGTGTATTTAACCCATTATTATGATCGTGAATGCTCATCGTTATTTTTCGTAAAGAAAAATGAAAATATTTATCGTTGGCAACGGCATATCTCAAGCGTTCTGTAAAAATAGTGAAGACGTTGTTACATTACTAGTAAGTTGGTATGCATATAAGTCAATGAGCTTATAACCAGAAATCTGAAACCTGACAAAAAATCTCTTCATGCTATATGATACAAAAATCTGTTCAAACTATATGATACAAACATCTCATTATTGTTTTGTGGGCAGAAAGTACTCTTTATTATTCGACCTTTAGAACAGGTTTCATATTGCTCTTCTAAAGTCAAATTATGTCTCAGTGTAAGGGAAATAAGTATAACTTTAGATCAGTCTCGACGTGAGAACAGTTATCTATCCTAGCCAATAAATCGGATAGACCTTTAAATTCTTCCAGCCTCCGCGAACAATTAAATTTTAATTCCTTGTCAATTATGCGCAATTACAATACTGCCATTCGATCAACCAGGTGTATTAAACATGCTAAGTAGTCCGTTTCATTTAATGATTTAAATCGATTTGTATATATATATGCATGTATATTCACTCAAGTCGGTTTGTATGCATATCTATGTATATCCGTTAAAAGGTCGTTTCTGATTGGTTGCTAGTGGAAATTCAATTTGAAACTTAAGCTTAGAGTTTTATGATCTTCAGTTTAGACAGGATCGAGAACAAAAACAATATCAGCCAGCCAGACTGTATCGATTGCTACACAAAATATCTCAGTTTGTTGGCTTCTTATTTTTTTCTTCTTCTTTATCATGAGAGAAATCAAGTTGAATTCAAACCCTGTCGATGAAATTAATTAAATTATTTGTTCTGCATATTGCATATGTTATGATAATATATATATATATATATATATATATATATATATATATATACATATATATATGTGTGTATATATATGTATGTGTCTATATATATAAGTAAGTGTGAAATATACAAAATTATTGGTGAAATATGTTTCTTACTTTTGTAAATTTATATACTTTTCACATGAGTAAATTGAAGATTTTTCATCATGCCATGCGACGTTTGATTGTGTGTGCCTATAGAAGTTGTCCTTGCAACAAGAAAACGGAGCCTTTTTTGACCTTGATCAACAAATATAAACTACATTACCTTTCATGCATGGACATTATTTTTTTCTGAAAATATTTGACTCACCACCATTTGGTTCCTTACGAAGTTATGTCCCTGTTCCTACCATAAGAACAATGTTAAAAATCAAGTGTGCTGTATCACGGTCAGATAAAGTATTAGTTTACAAAAAAAAAAAATGTAATTTATTGCAACAGATTATGGCTTCCCAAACATACCGTTCTCTCGTATTGCTGATATTGTTTGTATTTTTTAAATTGTCTTTATGATCAGTCAATAAATGCGATTGAAACTGAGATGAACTTTCGAAAAGGGGAGTGGGGTGGAGATTGTGTGTAGAAGAGTGGGTATATTCTTTCAAGCCTCGATTCGGAAGCAAGTTTTGTATATAATAAAAATAAAATGTTCTTTTCCTGCGTGAATACTAGATATAATTAATCGTGCTTCGCCACTTGTTTAAAATAGCACTTTTTTGTACCATTTGACGAAATATATCCGGTATTAACGCAGGAAAAGGAAATATTCTCTGTCTGTCTGACCCCGTAATATATATATATATATATATATATATATATATATATATATATATATATATATATATATATATATTCTTTTTCATCTAGCTGAATAATCTTAACCACTATGGATTTATGTTATGTCTTCAACTGTGTAAACAAGACTTGCGTTACTTGTTTAACTTATCTATTTATCTATGAGTGTGTGCACTATATGATCTATCTATGAGTGTGTGCACTATATCATCTATCTGTGAGTGTGTGCACTATATCATCTATCTGTGAGTGTGTGCACTACTTCGTCTATATATGTGTGTGTGCACTATATCATCTATCTATGAGTGTGTGCACTACATCATCTATCTATGAGTGTGTGCACTATATCATCTATCTATGAGTGTGTGCACTATATCATCTATCTATGAGTGTGTGCACTATATCATCTATCTATGAGTGTGTGCATTATATCATCTATCTGTGAGTGTGTGCACTACTTCGTCTATCTATATGTGTGTGCACTACATCTTCTATCTATGAGTGTGTGCACTATATCAGTTTGCATGAATAACACTTTTATTATGTGTGATAATTATAAGACTGTGACCGATACAATCTTTTGCACAGCACAAGAAGACACGTCTTATTAATGTATACCATAGACATACGCTTCAATAAATTTACCCGAAATTTTCGCTGAACATTCTACCTATGAAAGCGTCGTTTATTGCCTGGCTAGAGCTGGTAAAGATGGTTCATTTAGTACAAAGGCTTTTTCTTTGCTTATTTGCTTTTTCTTTCGTTATTTCGTATGTTTGTTTGTTCGTTTGATATATCAGAGGTAAAGTCATTCGATATTTTTGTTCTGTTATGACTGAATTTGCTAAACAATATTTATAAAGTAGAACTGACATATTGACTGAATACTACGGTAACATCTTACTGCCTTCAGTGTAAAAATGTAAGCTTAGTGAGCAACTTCTCTCACACTGTACATCAATAAAGTACAAACATCATGTATGTAGCGGTGAAGAGGTTTATAAGTTCTTGATCGGATCTGTGTGCTTTCGCCATACCGGTAGACTTATTTGGCAAGGAATATGTTGTGTAAGGGCTTCTGCTTCGGATGCGAAGACTTGCAACACTCGCCCCTTAGCTGTGTTCATTTTTTTTGGGTGAGGGTAGGCTCATTGTGGACAAAGACTCCTGAAAAAAGATGCAAGCTAATCTCATCTGAATTCCTAAGAGTTCTTCTCTTCTCCATTTACAGGTATTGTAACCACTTCATTATCTGTAAGTTCTAAATTCTACGAATTTATTCTTTGTAGATTTTAAATTCTTTTTTCTAATATGATATGATGTCAGCATGGATGATATAGGTGTCTGAAAACAATGTAGGCAACTTTTTATTTTTTTAAATTCTCAATAAGTGAAATTCTTTTTTTTTATTCCTATCATGTAAAATTGTAAAAGATAGGGTATCACGGTGTGCTTGACTTTTGTTAAAAATATATATCTAATAATAAGAAAAATACAGTAATTTTAGGAATCTGATCTTTATTAATTTTCCCAGTATTACTTATAATTATAATAATACATTTGCTATGATAAGTGATATAGGCTACCAACTGCATGCTCTACAATACTTATTTTTGGAAATAGATTTTTTATACTTTAAAAGTTATAAACCTGAATGTTTCGGCATGTATAGTCTAACATTCGAAATGTTGTGTTTATTTGAATTCATACACAACGATCTGAGTACTATTCAGAAATATGTCTATGCTACCTATAAAGTATCTTTTGGCTACATTTTGGGAAATCAGTTATTTGATTATTTACAGAATATATATATATATATATATATATATATATATATATATATATATATATATATATATATGTATATATATATATATATATATATATATATATATATATATATTTCAAATACAGAATTTTATGAAGATAAAAACTTGGTAAGCCTTAATTAAGTTTTAGCATAAAGTAGAATAATTTCATGTTTGTTTTTATATGTAATTTCATATGTTGTTTTGATTTAATAAAGATAATGGGATTTGTATTGCTAAGAGTTCTTCTCTTTTCCCTTTTACATGTTAATGACCACGAGGTATCCTTCGCAACCTTTGCATAATAGATACATTATCAGAATACACTTCATTAAATATTTCGACGAGGATATACAAATCTAAACAGAACATAAAAAAACCCATCTCCTTATATTGCAGTTTTCGGTCATCAGGCCTCATAATTAAGATGTATTGGCACAAATGTAGCTGAATATGCATCATCATCAAACAGCATTCTTTTTTATTATTCTTGCCAAAGTAAATTGCATCGCATGATTAGAATTTCCGTTTTTTCTTGAAGAGCTCGAACCAGTCAAGAATGATGACAGAAACTTAATTATATCTGTCAAAATATGAGGACATCGACAGAAAATATAGCATATTAACATATTTTTTATGCTCGTAGTCATCTGCTCAGGATAATTCTGGGGCCGGAAAGAAAATGGATTTTATTTATTTATGTATAAGAAGTTGATTTATGTTACAAGAGTCTCAAACACAACGAGATCATTCGTTTTTGGCAAAGCCAATAATATCCTTTGCATTGCGTCTTTTGTTACTTGAATCAATTATGGTTTTTGGGACGATTTTTGTTGCTAGTGTTGCATATTGACTTAGTCATTTAATTTCTCTACAAAAAAAACCCCACTGAGATACTTTATTTCTTCTACTAACTTTTTCATTGTTCGTGTCCTATCTTTTCCAAATTTTTTGCGAAATTTGATGTTTAGCCATTAAGAACATTTTACCATAACGAACTTTTCAAACCGTTATATGATAGGCACTAAATCATCATACTTTGTAAACATCAATACAGTGGATAGGACTAGTTTTATACTTTGCAAACATCGATACAGCGGATAGGACTAGTTTTATACTTTGCAAGCATCGATACAGTGGATAGGACTAGTTTTATACTTTGCAAACATCGATACAGCGGATAGGACTAGTTTTATACTTTGCAAACATCGATACAGCGGATAGGACTAGTTTTATACTTTGCAAACATCGATACAGTTGATAGGACTAGTTTTATACTTTGCAAACATCGATACAGTGGATAGGACTAGTTTTATACTTTGCAAACATTGATACAGTGGATAGGACTAGCTTTATACTTTGCAAACATCAATACAGCTGATAGGACTAGTTTTATACTTTGCAAACATCAATACAGTAGATATGACTAGTTTTATACTTTGCATACATCAATAAAGTGGATAGGACTAGTTTTATACTTTGCAAACATCAATACAGTGGATAGGACTAGTTTTATACTTTGCAAGCATCGATAACACCGATAATACTATTTCACTGTATATCTACATCTGCATGTTTTATCACAGAGGTCATGAATAACCTCTGTGATGTGCGGCGTTTGGTAAAATAGAAAAAAAGGTTGACCGAAAGAATTGTACAAGTAGAAACAGTTAAGATAGCAGTAAGAAGGAAGAACAGATTAGCCAACGACATGTTCATCTTTTCAAACCTACACCAATCTGGTTTCCGTTGCTCAGCGGACAGATGTAATATATTCAAACCGACCATACTCATTGAGATTGCTAACGATTACTTGTAGTTGGCTCTAACTAGGGTTTTAGATAGTGAGTTTGTCCAGTCACTGCTTGAAAGATACCAAGTCAGGGGCCTCAGCAGCAACTGCTGGAAAGATTCTCGAAGCGCTACTGACCGGGTTAAAAAGATGTACTTAAAGTAATATTGAGAGACGGAAGCTTGCCTGAATCTCTTACCATGGGTAGACCTGGTACGTCTTGCGGAGGGAGTTAAGATGCCCAAATATCCACGAGGTTGTTGGCTATCTTATACATCATAGGTGGTTGTTCCTTGGTGCGATGCGACTCAGGTGATTTCCACTGTCGATGCTTGAACATGGATGTCACGCTGCTGGTATTTCTATTGCGGTTTGTTATGTAACGGGCAGTTCTTCACTGTACCATCTCAAACTTTAGTATCAGGTCCTAGGTATATGGGCACCACACTGTAGAGCAGTATTATAGAGTGTGTCTAACTAGGGAAAATTAGGCTGCCGATTTAGTCTGTTCGTTACTTACTCTTAGACGTCTTCTCAGGAGCCAACGTGTGCTGTCTTTTTTACTGCTTTTTTCTGTGTTTTTTTCTAAGACAAGTCGTGTGAGATTTCTATTACTAAGTATATAGTCGCATCTTCTGATGAAAGCTTGAATACTTTTAGTGAGTATTTGGAGGTGTCGGATCTCTGTACTCCTAAGATTATACATTTTTCATATTGAATGACATACCCCACATTCTAACTCTTTTGACAAGTCTGTTTAAGTCCTCTTGTAGAACTTTGCAGTGTTTCCCTTATGTCACTTCCCTGTTACAGGCACATAGTCTGGTCCTTGATTTTACATACTCGGAAAGGTCATATATAAACAGGAAGAACAGGATAGATCTTAATATGCTACCATGTGTTACTTTACCTACAACAGGTGCAAGATCTGAGGTGATTCCAGCAACTATAGCTTGATGTGTCCTGTCACAGAGGAAGAATCGTATCCACTGAAGAGTGTTCCCTCTGACGTCGAAGTGATCCGCTAAAGTGTGTTACCTCTAACGCCGTAGTTGTTCGATAGGCGTTCATGAAGGATGCAATCAAAGGCTTTGCTGAAATCTATGTCAGCAAGACCATGTCGTCTACTCTTGTTAAGACATGCTGCTAAATCATGTACCAAGGTTGGCTTAAACATCAAACAGCATTTTATCACCTTTCCCATACAAGCAAGTACTATAATACAAAATATTTAAGATGGTTGTCATATGGAACATTAATTTCTTGAACAAATAGTATAATGGCAATATTGAAATGACATAATGGGAAAAAAAGAACAAGGTAGAAAAAAGAAAAATCCATATCGTGTGCCATATATATATATATATATATATATATATATATATATATATATATATATACACACACAGGAAAATATTTTAAAGCATTGTTAGGATCGAACCGTTTTGTAGTTCTATATGGAACATTAATATCTTGAAAAAATAGTACAATGGCAATATTGAAATGACATAATTGGAAAAAAAGAACAAGGTAGAAAAGAGAAAAATCCATATCCTGTGCCATATATATATATATAAAAATATATATATATATATATATATATATATATATATATATATATATATATATATATATATATATATATATGAAAGTATTAAAGCATTGTTGGGATCGAACCGTTTTGTAGTTCAATATATTTATTTTACTACCAAACCTATAATTTCAGTTGGCTCTTTGGTTAGTTTGGGATTTTCTCTTAATAATAAATCCAAATTTCAATTGAATTGCTTTAGTTCAAGTAATAATATTCGTGTTGGATTACAATACCTGCGACATGAAAACAAAAATAATGTTCATTAGTTTCGGTGCCTTCTCCAGATACACAGACGGGAGTGTCACTTAAGTCTACTCTTTAGAGATGCTGCCGTAAGGAGCTGCAATTATTCCTCAGCATTGCCTGTACAATTCATCACCATGCCAAAAGTTTTTGAATGTATTAAATTTTGGAAGCAGGGATTGTTTTAACTCTCCTAGCGACGTAATATGACGTATATCCTCTGAAATATTATTCCAAGAATTGAATCTGGATGGTATAAATCATTTTCAATAAGAAGCATTCGTGCATGAAACTGAAATAAAGTCAGACCTATTAAGCACTGGATATCGGCGTTTCTCACTTACATAAGGGGAACCAATTCTTGTGAAATAGTGGGCTAACACTATTGATAATCGTATAGAAAGCTGCTTGCTTTTTACTGTACAAAAGATAAATGCTGAGTTTCACCGCTATATGTAGTCATTACTTAATGTAAGTTAGACGACGTCTAACCTTATTTATATGGTAGCCCTTTGTTTGTATGTTTTTAGGCGCTAGTAATGCATTTCACAGGATCAGTAATTGGATACTGTTTAAATAGTTACTCGACAACCAAATACCCATCTTCATAGTTCATACCCTATCAAACTGGTTGGGCAATCAATTGTACTATGTGCGTTGGGGAAGTGCAGTATCCAATTCCTTCTATGTAACTAATGGATTCAGGGAGGGCGGTGTTCTTCTGCCTTTGTTATTTAAATGTAACTAATGGATTCAGGCAGGGCGGTGTTCTTCTGCCTTTGTTATTTAAATGTAACTAATGGATTCAGGCAGGGCGGTGTTCTTCCGCCTTTGTTATTTAATATATACTTGGACGATTTAAAAAGTTCGGTCAGTGTCACGTAGGGCTATATTTGCCACCAAATTCTTTATATCTTAACAACTTCAGTTTTGTGTAAGATTTCCATTGATAAGTCTTTCTATCGCAGGTTTAAGAAAATTATTAAAGATATGTGAACATTACGCATTTGAGATTGATATCATATATAATACACAAAAATCTGTATGCATGGTTTTTCAGTCAGCCTCTTTCAAATTACCATCTCCTCCTTCTGTACTTCTTAACGGTCATGATCTACCATATGTCAACTGTCATTCTTATTTGGGTCATATTTTAAAGTCCAGTCTATCAGATGATGAAGATATGATGAGACAGCATATTTTTTGTACTCTAGGAAACATGCTTGTAAGTAAATATAGGAATTGTTCTTTGAATATAAAAATTAGATTTTGCACAATGTACTGCGTACCTCTATAGACAAAATATAGTGAATGTATAAAATGAAAATTAGTTATGGGTTATAACAATAGTCTTCATTTACTATTAAGTGTTCCAAGATGGAACAATGCCTCTACCATGTTTGTAAATTATAATGTATTGGGTTTTGAATAATTAATGAGCAAGTATATGTTTTGAATAATTAATGAGCAAGTATGTGTTTTGAATAATTAATGAGCAAGTATGTGTTTTGAATAATTAATGAGCAAGTATGTGTTTTGAATAATTAATGAGCAAGTATGTGTTTTGAATAATTAATGAGCAAGTATGTGTTTTGAATGATGACTGGAATATCCAATAATAGAATTATGTCTTAAAATCTCTGTGGAACTATATTTGTTTTAATTTGGTATATAGAATGATGTAAGAAATTATTCTCTAAATCTCTTAGATAATGTTGTTCTTAGCAATGACAGACACATTCTGTAGTTGTATATATGTTTATGTATTGGTAATAAGACACCTGTGATATGTTATATTTAAGAAACATTTACATTTTAATTGCGATGTTTGCACCATGCAGTCTGTATTTGTAATAAGACACCTGTAGTATGTTATGCTTAAAATATATTTACATTTTAATTGAGATGTATGCACCATGCAGTCTGTATTTGTAATAAGACACATGTGATATGTTATGTTTAAAATATATTTACATTTTAATTGAGATGTATGCACCATGCAGTCTGAAATACTGAAGTCTTATATTATCTTATATTGTTACGTTGTTACCATTATTGTACATGATAAGGACGTCATACTGTGCTTGCAAACATCTATAGCATGGATAAGACTATTTTCCTGTTATTTGTTGTCATAAATGACGATGAGAAGAATGTAAATCACCCGCATTGTATTGTTACGTATTCAGTCATTACATGTAAATACTAAGTACATCTCTTGTCCAGTGTATCGACTTCCAACCTGAGAGACAGAACCTTTTATGTCAACTCAATTAAGAAGATTTATAATGATGTACCACCAAAGAAGATCTTGGGCGTGTTAGGAATGCGATTTATGTAACAAATGTATGACTCTATATTTGTAAGAGTTTGTATTTTTACCTCTATATTTTATTGTATATACATTTTAAAGAATTTTAATATCTTTACATTTTATATTTTATTGTATATAGCTTTTAAAGAATTTTAATATTTTTACATTTTATATTTTATTGTATATACCTTTAAAAGAATTTTTAATATTTTTACATTTTATCGTTTACTGTGTATACCTTTTAAAGAATTGTAATATTTTCACATTTTATATTTTTATTGTATATACCTTTTAAAGAATTTTAATATTTTTACATTTTATAGTTTATTGTGTATACCTTTTCAAGAATTTATATATTTTTACATTTTATAGTTTAGTGTATAGACATTTTAAAGAATTTTTAATATTTTTACATTTTATAGTTTATTGTGCATATCTTTTAAAGAATTTTAATATCTTTACATTTTATATTTTATTGTATATAGCTTTTAAAGAATTTTAATATTTTTACATTTTATATTTTATCTGGTAATGTTGTATCTGTTAACGTTTATTTGGAAGGTTTTTTTCCCAAATGTGTTTTATTTGTATGTTTCATTGTTGCAGTTCTTTATCTTTATATTTTGAGAACCTAATTTTAAATCGGCACCATATAGCTAGTATTGTGCTGACATGCCGTTAAGCTCTATACATACGCATATATTAGGCACACTTAATCTCTAAAATCAGTTCGTGGAATACCAAATGTACCACATTTAATATACGATGTTCTAAAGGTCATCACTTTAAAATAATTAATACTCACAGTTGGTGTACTAATAATTACACAGGAAGTAGAGATTTTAAGATGAGACCCAATTTGATATAAAAAAGCGATTTATTCCTTTCCTTTCTTGCTAAAAGTTTCATTGCCTTCACCATAAATTGTCCAAGAAGAAGTCCAAGATATAGTTTTGGTAACCATCAAAGTACTATACATTCTTCAGGCAGAATCCTATCCTTGATGAAAAAATATGATTAAAAATAATTACTTTTTTGACAATTTATATTTTTATAATTATAATACATGCAGAGCATATATATTGTGAGCAACATCTAGGCGCCATTTTGAATTATTATTTCTTATTCGTTTTATCCATGATACTAACTTGACCCATCGATCTTTTTCTCTTTATTTCCATGTGTCAGATTTCTATGGGAAATCATTGAAAAGAGCCCGGATCATGCTGTCACTCAAAGGACACATCCTTGGCCTTTTTGATTGTCGTATCAGTTAAAAGGAGGATTTAGAGAGGCCGAAACTCTGCTGGTTGATTATATCCCAGATGAGTTATTTCAACAGACTTTTCAGAATGCTGTATATCAATAAGACTGCCCCGATTTCTATGAAAGGTACGCAACCTAGAATGTGTCCTCATACCAAATGTAATTAACTACTGTGTGAGTTTAAACAAGTGGAGCTAAATTAAGGCATTACTCCACTGTCTGTCCAGTATATATATATATATATATATATATATATATATATATATATATATATATATACATATATATATATATATATATATATATGTATATATATATATATACATACACATAAATGACAAATTTTATTTAAGTGCTTACACATAAATTTTAGAAAAAAGTTGGATATTTTCTTACATTTCACTCTGAAGAGTTGGCAAAATATTTAGATTACTTAGCAAGTATTGGAAATATGATATGAATGGAATAAGAGCGGAGCTAATATGAACTAATGAAGAAATGTGTGTAAGCTTTTTTTGGGCTGTCGCAGTTTTAAATAAGATACTCTGTCGGTAGCTTCTGAGATTACATGTATACCAATTATGACGTCGCAATGTGACGCATGTACTTTGTATGTCGTGGATTTTTCACTAGTTAAATATAAATAATAATCTTCAAGAGAAAACAATGTTACATAAATGGTGTCACGTGATACATACCGAGTCGAACATTGTCATATTTACACTGATGTGATGTGCTTGTCTTGGATAAATGATTTCTTATACGAAGAAATTACTCTTTTTTTCTCCAGTAAGTATATGTCAGTGATATATTATGATAATAGTAAATGGAATGGAACTCGCCATAAGATAAAAAATTTATGATACTTGCAATATTTTTGCATATGAATATGAATCGATGTGTGGAATGATAAATGGATATGTGGATGAAATTAGGGTATATATATGGAAGTGTATGCCCACTATCTAAACTTTTCAATGAAGGAAATGCTTGAATATTTTACTGCAAAAAAAGCACAAACTTTAATGACAGAGAGGCATAAACCATCCCATTACTTAGGATCACTCAAAAGACTCGCACAATCTCAGCGTGTAGCCTTCTCTTCACCGCAGCCTTCAAAACCTCAGACAGCTAAAAGCTCGAACAAAAATGTAAGGATCGCAGTATTTAGAGTTTTCAAGTTCTGTAATTTGAACTACTTATCGATATTTATACAATCTTTTCAACATAAATAAAATATCGAACGAATTACCGTCTGTACTTCGGCATGCCTTTCGGTTTCAATGTAGGTCGCTAATACTAATACTACCAATACTACTGCTACTATTGCTACTCCTACTACTACTACTACTAATAATAATAATAATAACAAGAGTCCCTCGAAGGGACTGACGCTTTACTGGCTGAAAAGAATCTCCAGGAATTTCAAGATAAGACAAATTCTTCCTTTTTACTGCGAAGTGTTGAAATTATCTTTGATATTCTTCAGGGATAAAAATATTTTATAATGAGCTGCTGTGGTGGACATACTGGATGTCACATGGGGACCATTTTTATTCAGGATCAACAAATGAAGGCATCATAAGAAATCTTCCGCTGGAAACCCATTTTGATATGACTATCTGTTTTAGAGGAGAAACGATAACAAGATTTTCAAGAAGGATGCCATGGAGGCCATATTCGATATCAGATTGGTACCATTTCTACTTAGTACCAAATATACATCGTAAGAAGTCTTTGTTGAAAGCACAATGTCGATGTGACCAGCCATCTAGGAGAAGTTGTAATAACAAGATTTTCAAGATGGCCTTTGTGGTAGTCATATCAGAAGTCGGATCGACACCATTTTCATTTACGAGAAACTGTACCTCATAAGAAGTCTTTATATGTGAACCCCATGTTGATATGACCATTCATTCAGAAGAAATAGTGATAACAAGATTTTCAAGATGGCCACTGTGGCAGGCATATTGAATGCCTGTATGGCACCATTGGGAACAACTCGACATCATAAGAAGTTGTTTAGTAAAAACTCCATGTTGATACGACAACCCATTCAAGAGGAATAGTGATAATACTATTTTCAAGATGGCCGCTGTTGTGGCCATATTGGACATCAGATCGACAACATTTTCATTTTGAGCAACTATAAGAAGTCTTCTGTTGAAAACCCATGGCAATATTACTTTGTATTCAGGAGGATTAGCAATAACAAGATTTCAGAATGGCCACTGTGTTGCTTTATTTGACATCATTTTCATTTAGGACAAACTAGACATCATAAGAGGTTTTCTGGTGAAAACTCCATGGCAATATTACTTTTCATTAAGGAGTAGTAGTGATAAGAAGATTTTCAAGATGGCCACTGTGACGGCCAATGTGGCGGCCATGTTGGATGTTATATATTTGGGGGACATGATGGATATCAGATCAGCACCATTTTCATTTAAGGCCAATTCTACATCATAAGAAGTCTTCTGGTGAAGATCCCGTGTCAATATGACTTTCCGTTCAGAAGGAGTAGCGATAACAAACTTTTAAAGATGGCCTCTCTGGTGACCATATTAGACATCAGATCAGCCCCATTTTCATTTTGGACCAACTAGACATCATAAGTAGTCTTTTAGTGAAACCAAAACGGTGATATGACCAACCGTTCGTGAGAAGGAGTGATAACAAGCTTTTCAAGATGGCCGCTGTAACAGCCATAGCGGATATTAGATCGGTCCCATTTTCATTTCGGACCAACTAGACATCATAGAAAGTCTTTTAATGAAAACCCCATGTTGATATGACCATCGGTTCAGGAGGAATAGCGATAACAATATATTCAAGATGGCCAATGTGGCGGCCATATTGAATGTCCGAGCGGTACCATTTTCATTTAGGACCAACTAAACTATGGGACGAATGAGTATGTAAAGTTTCATGGCAAAACTCTAATTAGTTTAGGAGGATTAGCGATAACAAACTTGTGCTAAGGGATGGACGGACGACTGACGACAGATGATGGACGGACGACGGACAGCAGACCATCTCATAAGCTCTTAATGTTTATGACCAGTAGAGCTAAAATAAAAATCAATCGGTGACAGCATGGGGGTTATTAAAATGGGTGGGCGGTACGTCATAGATACTTTCGAAAGTAAACAAGTAGAATTTAAATAAATCAGTTCTGTTCAGATTACAGCGATACCCATAATGGTGCCCGAATTGTGATGCCAGTAATATAATTTTTCTTCCATTTGTTTTTCCATTCTTGATTGATTTTTATTGCTAGAATTATTAAACAGTGTTCTTATATAATATAAGTCTTCTTTAAGACATGAAAATGTCCTGCTGCTTTGCTGGGATTTCCAGACAAATGTATCAGACGGCAAGATAAATCATTATTGATAATCTCACTTTTGGATTTATTCCATCCAAAGTCTGCCATGTAATTGTGTATATGTTCTGTATTTGTTGAAAATAAACACACACACACACACACAAAACTATATTCATTGACCTGTCCAAAAGATTTCAAGCTACATTACCTCTTCCCCCCCCCCCTAAAAAACCCCCAAAAAACCAAAACAAAACAAAACAAAACCACATTTGAAATATTATCATGACATGATTGTGTGGTTATCCAAATGAACTGTAGTGAAATACTTTGAACAAAGGTACAAATATACCTGCACACCACAGTCAAGAAAAAAGGTGAATCCAAGTGGCAACCTAATTTCATTGAAGCTTGGCAAAGCATAGTGAAGAGACCATGTCCTCTCATTGTCCACTCGTTGCTATAAGACAACTTGAGCCCGACCCAAAACCTGGTCTCCCTATCAAAGTGTAATAAACTCAATGACAAATGAAGGAAATCATCCAAACACAGTCCATGCTTACAATTTGGGGAAATCGGGTCTTATTGGTAAATAATACTATTTTTTAGATAACAACACAGGGATTTTCCGAACATTAAACAGGGTAGACCAGACGAACTGAGTGGACTTTATTGGTAAGAGTTTTACATCTTTAGACACTGCATAGAACAAGCTCTTAATATTATTGAAAAATCTGTATTTATAATGAATGCTAATTTGATAGTTGTGATATCAAAATATAGGCCTGTTTCCGATAGGTGAAGGGGGTTGCGGTGGCTTAGCGGTTAGCGTGTCGGATTAACGACCGAACAGGTGCGGGTTCGAATCCTACCATCGGACCAGCCTGGGTCAGTTACCGTGGTGTCCTTGGGCAAGGCACTTTACTCTGATTGCCACGGTACTTAATAACCTACTTGTGTTGCTGTGTCGTAAAGTCGATAGGTGAAAACAATCGGTGTACACAGGTCTTGTTGTTCGATTTGCCCATCAGTTATAGAAAACTACAATTGTAGAATATCTCAAAATAAATTGGAAACGTTGGGAAGGAATGTAAATGTTTTATTTCCAATACAATATTTGTCTTTACAAAAACTGGCGCTCAAGAAAAATGTCATTTCTTATCAAAGTTAAATGACATAAATGGGATAAACTTAGAGTAAATGGCGTTCCTATGTAGCTCAGTAGGGAGGGCGTGGGATTCGTAATCCTAAGGTCGTGAGGTTCGATACCCATCCAGGCCAGCCCGGATCGGCTGCCTCGGTGCGGACTTGTGAAAGGCAACTTATTTCCCATTTGCTCCGCGTGATATAGCCAATAACGTGTTAAAAGTGCCGTTAAAAACCAACCAATAATAATATATTTGGCATACGCTATGATACGCGATGAGATAGCACATTTACAAACATTCCGACACGACCACTTACTTGCACGTACAAACAGGGAAACGCTCTTCGTGTAAAAGTGCATATAATCTCAAAAAGTAAATATAATTTTTTGTAGAAATCTTTTTTTTGTTGTTGTTTTCTCAGCATACACATATTTAAAAAAAGCAAATAACATATAGTACAACAGGAAACACATGGTGCTTAGTACAACAGGAAACAGACGGTGCTTAGTACAACAGGAAACACACAGTGCTTAGTACAACAGGAAACACACGGTGCTAGTTATGGTTTAGATATTATTTTCTGCACCAGTACTTAATGCACTGTATTTTAAAAGCACAAAATAATAATTTTTTTCATGAACCTAATTCTTAAATGAGCAAGTGTGTCTTTGTATTTAATTGTAAACGTACCTAAAGCTACTACCATTGGCGCCTGAGCAAATCTCCATATTGCTTGTAGTACATGACAACCGCACCCCACAAACCACCCATTAATCTTTTATATCATGTGTTCTAATGTTAGGAATGCGTGTGAAGTGTTATGTAACAAGATTTTAAAAATGTCACTGTAATTGCAATTTTTGAATAATTAACCTTTGACCCCATCCCAGGAACTCTAGAGGAGAAATCCCAAAGTATACCCCTTTCGCAGAGGGTTATCAAGTTAACAACTTTTGTAGAAAGTTTGGTGCATTTCTCTCCTTCAGTTTAGGACGAGATATCGTTACTGAGAGAAGGACGTACCGATAGAGCGACAGAGGGTATCACATGTTTTTCCCGATTAAGCTTTGGAATAACAATGTACCTAGTGTTCGCATTTATGCCGTCACGTCGCTTGTGGTGGAAATAACTCAGTTAGCTGTTCGACTGGAAACAATTGAGGAAAATTAATAAGAAAGAATCTACTAGCTTAATTTACCGCTAAAATAAATAAATATTCCGTAATTCTTTACGTGTATTCTTTTTCTTCTTCTTCTTCTTGCTATTATTATTAGTAGTATTTGAACTCTTGTCCATTATCCGGCTATACCATGCTCTATACATATTTCCTTGGTACTTCCATGTATAACTTTTCTATTGTACATTTTGTAAATGGCATTGATTTTTCGCCATGGTGTCCCTCCCTTTTTTCCCAGCCTGGAATTAGGTCAATACATTTTGGTCCTCTGCGTGATAGGCATGTTAATCTCTTCTTTGATTTTTGTCATACAACTTTGTTGGGCCAATGGCAGGATACGATAGATATGTATTTTACAAGTTTTAAAACCGTTTAACTTTTCTTCTTTCTTTCTTTTATCCTTTGTTTTTATATTTCCCCGTTATTCAAATATGTAGGAGTCAAGAATTTATCTTGGCTCTTGTTTAAGTGTTTTGTGAATGTAAATTGTTTTTTCCCCTGACAAAGAGCTTGTTTAGCTCGGAACGTTTGGGAAACTGGTTTGTATTTGCACCGTTATCAATGATTGCGTCAATATATATATATATATATATATATATATATATATATATATATATATATATATATATATATGGAATGATTATTTTATTTTGGTGAAGTTGTCAATGAATTGTGCTGAAGCTCGACTGGTTACAAGGAACCAATAAATAAATAATGAATATGATTAAGTCTTTATTGTTCTTTGTTTGTTTCTTTCTTTTCTTGGTTTTAACGGCAATTTAAACGCATTATTGGCTATATCGTGCCGAGGAAATTGGAGCTAAGTTCCTTTATTAAGGGTACACGGAGGCAGCCGACCCGGGTTGTCCGGAATGGATATCTACCAACTGATCTACTGCAGCTCGGTGATTAAGTTTTTAAAAAGAGTCGTTTTTTTTTTTTTTTTTTTCATTCTTTCTTAGGGGGGATTCTGCAAGTGAACAGGGCCTATGGCTCGAATAAGGGATCCATGGATATGTCGTCCATGACGAAAATGTAATATACTGGACCTGGAAGAATGTGGTGGTGGGAAAGAGTGTGAGTATGGTGTGAGGGGATAGGGGAGGGCAGTTAATGGCTTTCATTGAGTAATGTGGATGATCTATCTGTTGTCAATAGGTCTATGTTGTAGTGTCATATAATGACAAAAGACAGCACTGATGGGTACATTATTTCAACTTGGATTATGCTAACATCTTAATTCAACTTTCACTGTGGTACATTGTAACTTCCAAAACTGTTATTTTTTACCGTTATGGAAATTCATAAATGTCATCAAATAAATTGTTCGAATGCAGAGAAAGAAACATAGAGTTGAAATTATGCAATACAGAATGATGCCGTATGTACGATTAAAATTTGGCAAATATATTCACTCACATGGAACCTGAAGATCTTTCTAATCAAACATCTCTATAGATTCTGTCATTAATCAACATTACCTTGCAAGTTAAGATTGGAAAGCTTTGTATATTATACATGTCACCGTTTTCCTCGTGTAGACAGACAAACATATTTAATATATATAAGATTTCTAGTATGCTACAGCGACTATGACATTTTTCACTTGGTTGGAGTCTTTAATTTCTCACGAACCTTTGATTCTTAGATCTTTCGAACAAATAGTTTTTGCTGTACCTTAAAATTTGTATATGTTTAAAATGTTGAGTAATATGTTTCCTTTCAATTTACTGCATCACAATTGTTTTTAATTACAATGGACGTCTTAGGTACGCTTTACCTACGAAGAAGACCTACCTTTGCTGTCCATGGGTACAAAGATGTTGAGGCCGAGACAATCTTCTTCCTGCCGTTGTATTGTCTCCACTTGTCTCATGAAGTGACGCACGACCTGATGGGGCATTGTCTTCATTATCTCTCTTTCACGGGGGCGTTTCTGTGGACATACAATGGACGAATTTTGCACAGAAACATCTTTCAAACGTTTCCATTTGGAAGGAGAAATAGGCGGCATAAATCGTAGAACATTTCCATGTAATCCTTTTAAAGATGCATAAGGAATACCAAAGAATGCTTCTATCGCCTTTAGCTTGTATTTCTCAGGGAATTCTACAAGAACCCCTCGAACACGACCATTGCCAGTTTCAACAAAAGTTTCACCTGGTTGTCGTATAATTAAAGGTGCAAAGCAACTTCCAAAGCAACATAGATACATGCAACTAAAGTATATTGTGGTACGGCTTCCCATTTTGACTGGCAAAAGTAAGATATAAGTTCAACTGTTACAAAGGCGACAATAAATGTAGGCTTTCTATCCCGGAAAAGCTATTGTGAAAATTCCAACAACTGCAGGCGTTGGGGACAAAGTTAAGTTGCTATACTGAATGTTTAAAGCAAAGTAGAAAATTAAAGATATGAATATGTTGAGGTCACTATTACACCATGGAAAGCAGAAACGTTATATCACATTAAAGACATGGATTCCAGAAATGATTCGTCGAAATGTGATGATATAGAATAACGTAATCCAGTTTTGAGAAGCTCGGCTATTATTTAATTGTTAGACCAGAATACCTAACTGTTAATGAGAGATTGAAACAACCTTAATATGTAATCACGTGTCTTTCAGAGTTGCTTCTCCTTCATATTTCTTTTAATGGTATTTATTTGACGTTGCGAACTTTATTTTACTCTTAAAATGCGTGATTTTCTTCAGAATCTGGAACTTTAGAATGTATCCTCTCTTTATGACATTGCACGAGATATCCTCATAGTCTTCATCAGCGCAAATACGGGAATAAACCATCTCCGATCCAGTCGTTGTCAGATTTAATTGGTGAATTCCCGAATGAGTCCAAAAAAGTCACCTCTTTTCTGTATAATCTAGGTTATCTGTAATGCTATTCCTTTTTAATTTGTAAAATATGGAAAGCATTCTTCGTGAATTGTATGAAAAGTCGACATTAAAGACACCTGAAAACATGAAAATGACAGTGTGGTAAAATCACTGAAAATAATTATATTTTTATTGCACAAAGTCCACCATGAATTAATCTAATTATTTTGCATTCATTATATTCGTGACACATACGGGCTTAATTTACAACGACAGCATGACAGTTCCAATCATGCCATATCTCTTAGCTCCAGAAGAAGAAGAGCTGGTGGCGTTAGAATTAATAGGTTTCCGTAGTTAAATGCTGATTTTCCATCCATCAGATGCTGCCCTCATTTCTATGGAATTTTTTTGCAAATAATGCCATGACGCTATGATGATCAGAATTCCCCTCACTCATCATACACGTCTTAACAAATTCACAGCTAATGAATAAAATGTGATCGACACAAAACTAGACGAACACGTATTTGAAATCTTAGATTAGCCAACACCATGGAATTTGGCAGTTATTTTCTGGCGAAAGATGTGACTGAAGTAACTACGAATAATAGCCTTTCCAAGTCCTCGTTCCCAGTTCTCGTCTAAATGTATAAATTATATTCAGAATACATATATTTCCACTTCCATGGATTTTGTTCTTAAGGTCACATAATTTTTTCCTCTGCGCGTACATCAATCACACATTGCAATAGCATGACTGACCAGGAAGTGAATGGAGGCAATAATCCGCCAACTCAGACCGGACTTAATTGCTTCAAGGTCTTATTTCCTCTTCTGAATACAGTTTACCATATCGAACTGATATTTCTTGGCAGACGAAATACTTTTTGATGGAATTCGATGCGGCCACCTCTATAATTGCGCAATAAGTACCAATAGTTCATCGTTTAATCGAAACTAATATCAACAGTATTGTGCTCTATAAAGAAATATCCAGTCGGTTGCTTATTTATAAATATTCAAGCTAAAACACTGACATTTAATTTTAGATCAATTCTATAACGTAAACAACATAAAAACGATTCTTTTCTCCACGTAAATAAAAATTAAACGTGAATTATGTGTTCTATGACGTTCTTAGCAACATGGGAATTAACCCAAATTGATCTGTACGGCCTTTATCTCATAAACAGAAACTCTATACATTGTTTATGAATAGACGTGCCAAAGTAGGAACGGTAATTACCAGGTTTTTAACGAACTTGGCAAAATCTTTCGTGTATATTAGTCGGGGTGGTCTTTTGATAAATATGACTGACAATATTCTGCATAATTTTGCGTGTATGATTACTAGATATGGCCTAGTGGAGACACATGTCTTATTGCGTGTATGAATACGAGATATGGCCTAGTGGAGACACATGTCTTATTGCGTGTATGAATACCAGATATGGCATAGTGGAGACACATGTCTTATATTTACGAAAGTTTGTATCGAATTTGTACAGTTATAATGTTTGGTACATGCTTATGTTTGCCTAACAGTCTCTTATTTAAACACAAACATAGTCTATTGTCTGGAAAGAGTCAGCAAACAGATTTCATATGTGAATGATAATTTGTATTTAAGGCAACTAATAGGAAAAATTTACTTTAAAAATGAGATAAATTATAGTATCTTATATTTCATAAACCTATTCATACAACCTGTACAAGACACTCAATGTATTAAACTTAAAGAAATTTTCGAAAACAAGGTTTCCCGAAATTTTAACAATAGGTTTGAAATCATTGTTCATTATCAAAGAAGTCTGTTGAATTTTAAAAAATAAACCAGACCATAGTTCCAAGACAAATGTCTCTTCTAATGAATAGAAAGTGCTGAAAGTCTTGCCTAGACATGGAAGCGTATTGTACTTATTGTACCGCTTACTTCAAAGATATATTGAATAGCTTATAGAGTGTTGTGAATATAGGCATAAACAGAGACAGATATAGATTTACCTAACTACCTACCTTTATGTCTTTAAAGAAGTGATATCAGTGTATCCCCTTGTGAATTTTTAAAAAGATGTAATCAACACTATTGACATTGTGAAGTAAAGCCAAGTGTTCACGTTTGTGCGGATGAATAATGAGATACATTTTACTAAAACACAAAGATATAATTTTAAATAATGGAACAAAATACTTAATTCTCTTGACATAAATACATTACCCATTGATTTAAACTCGCAAAAAGCCATCTGTTGTCGATATAGTTGTTCGACGTAATCGATGAAATTCAAACAAGAATCAACACTGAAAGTTATTTTCTCATTATGCTAAGTGCTAGAGTTTTAGCGACTACATGACTGAATACACAAACATACACGACTTCAATTAATTAACCAATTGCAAAATTATTGAATTCGGAAGGACAATTGCTAATCACTAAACTTTAAGATATCGGACTGAAATACAAAAGAGCACATGTTTATCGGATGCAGGGCAATTTAGTTTTGCGAAAAGTTGCTACCACTTGACTTTCGCCACAACAGCACCGTACTCGCTGCTACATACGAAATGAATGACTACAAGTTTGGAATTGTAAAATGCGTGTCATCTGTCTATATACCTATCTAAATATGTATCTTTTGTCCCTTTATTATTCCATCTATCTATCTCGCTATCGATGTCTCTATCTACCTACCTACCTACCTATCTGTCTATCTACCTACCTCCTTTTCTATCGATCTATCTATCTATGTATCCGTCCATCAGTCTATCTATCTATCGATCTATCTATCTATCTATCTATCTATCTATCTATCTATCTATCCGTGTATCAATCAAGTGGTGACTAATGCTGGTCATAGAAGTATAGCTAACAGAAGGTGCCAAAAACACCGATATTTATTTTGTTGTCTTTTCTCATTGTCTACAGTCAACACTTCAAAAGAATATGAACAAAAGAGATAATTATTTTAAATTAAATTTACGGGATAATATTTGACTTAAATAGAGACATACTTTAAACTTGAACGGACGATGTACATAAGTTATGGAGACCATATGATATATGTTTTAGACACGAATTTAAGAAGCCTCAGCCTCGTGACGTAAAAACAAATGTTTATTTCAAGAGTTGTGGTCTCCAATCAGATTCAATTTCCGGTTATCTTACTTGTTTTTTGCTTCAATATTAATTCAAGTCCTGAATGGACAGCCAAATATAAAGATCGTATAGTTCGAATTTCTTTATTACATTTATTTTGATTCCCATACAGCATGTCATACCATAAAAACACATACTTGCTATGAGGTATATAAGTAGACATTCGAATATGAAATTGTCAGCCACATTCTAAAATGGATCACGGATATCCGGATTTAAATGTATGTAGAACTAATATTTTTATTATTGTCTGAAAATTACAATAATTGAACGCTACTTTGTACTTTTAATAAAAAAATAACATTAGTTAATGGCGTAAGCTAGGTTGCTTTTTCTTTTCTTTTCTGATTAAAGAATTAAAAATATGATTTTTTAGTATAAGTGCATTTATGAGGTGCCAATAAATCTAAGCCGACACAATTACAATTATTCGGCGTTCTTGCTGAGCACCATGCTGTAATAACTGGAGCAGAAATGAATAGCACTTGATTTATGCGGATAATGTTCACAGAATCGTGACAAAATGTTTAGGCGAATTATCTAACAGGGTTTGGGATTTACTTTGCTTTAGGAAGCGCAATCAGTGAAAAATCTTAATTTTTTCCAAATTTAGTTCTTTTCAAGAACTTATGATATAGAAAATACAAATAATTTCATACAATTTCCTCACCAGTAAAACACAATAGTTTTTATAGGAAAGTCAAGTCTGTAGAGTATTTGTAACTGAATATGCCCGCTTATGATTTCAGTTTTAACCTGTCAAGAAATCATGGCATTTTTCTTTAACACTACCTCGAAATAGAAATAGTTCCTCGCTATTTCAGGCTTGAAAAATGAGTTGTATCCTATAAATTATTTCCAAATATCAGGTCTCATTGTGATTAATACTTGTCATTCAAAAATAATCTATAAGAAGCAAACAAGAAAGCAAAGTGTCATCACCAGACATTCTGAAAGCTTTTCATTCAAAGTATAGATATGTGCTTCGATTTGAAATATGTTAATGACATCTCTGGGCCGAATATTAGAAGAACCATGTAATTATTTTTGTTGAATATTTACTTCATATATTGCACGCACAGACCCCTATACACCCTCGACTAAGCATACATCCCCAAAAATGGATGGTACAAAGTCGCTGATATAGGCATTGGTGCTTAGCAGACATACTCAGTACAATAGACAATAGGGGTTGGTGCGTAACCCACGAACCCGGGTTCGAATCTCGGGAGAGTACAAACTAAAAATAATCTAACCTGTATGATAATATTCTTTCTCTCTATATAAAAAGTCACTACATATTATCACACATCCCCCTGTAGGATCCAGGGATAGCGCTTTCCATCTGTTTGGTGTATATTTGTAACTCTCTCTCTCTCTCTCTCTCTCTCTCTCTCTCTCTCTCTCTCTCTCTCTCTCTCTATATATATATATATATATATATATATATATATATATATATATATATATATATATATATATATATAATGAAATGAGAGAGATGAAGGAAATAAATAGGATAAGGAAAGGGAAGAACGGAGGGATAGTGTTTGGTGTGATCCGGTCGGTAAAATTTTAACTGTAGACATAAAGCATGGAAAGGGAATCATATGTTTGTGAATCTGTTTGTGTTCATTACAAATTTCAGCCCTTCCTTTTTTTTGAAAACTGTTTTTTTTTCTGCTGTATAAAGTTCGTTGCCAGTTAAAAATGTATCAGAATCAATATAACTATGCATTACTGATTGTCTATTAAAAAAAGCTAATTTATTGCTTTGTTAAAGAATCTGCGTTCAAAAAGAAAACGATGGTCTTATTCTACTGGAAATCATCAAGAACAGGAGGGATAAGCGATAAGAGGACATCTAAATGAATCATAACTGAGTGAACTGCATTTTTTCTTAATTGCCTTAATAACACAGAATCTCGCCTATTACCAAATGCTAAATAATTGGGAGCGGAAAGTTTGCACTGGGAAATTTCTTTTTTGAAGATGAGTATAGATGAACAGTTTCTCATGGATTGTGGCAGATCGTTCCATTAGTCATTCAATATACGATTATTTTAACAAAGAACTTCTACATCGATATTGAATGATATTGTTCATGTTTCTCAGATTATAAGACACTGCGTCTCATGAATAAGGTGGGAATAAATCAGTTATATAATTCGGAGACTAATTGCTAATAATTTTATACAAGCTACAGAGATTTTGTATGTTTCACCTTTCTGCGAAAGTAAGCCATCCAGTTTTTAAAAAAAGTGCTTCTCTGCTTGCAAATTTTGGTAGTCCAGAGACTAATCTGGCTGCTTCAAGTTGTAACTTTTCCAGTTTTTTTTTTCTTTCGAATCTCAGTTAGTACAGGAAGACCATATTTTAGAAGCATATTCCATAATTGGACGAATGTAGCTCAAATAAGTTATATTCAGGGAATGCTTAGTTGCGAATTTCTTTTGATAATTTATATTTAAACTTTTTTAGTTGTCCAATACGCATTGATGCAGAATTAATCATATAATCAATATGGTTGCTCCAAGAACCATTGGATGATACAATAATTCCCAGAGGTCTATGTGATGTAACAAAACGAATCTTTTCACCCGCAAATTCAACTTCAGATTTGTATTTAATTATTTGTGTTTTGGATGGATTAAATTAACAAGTCAGAGATTTGGCATATCCGATAATTCTTTAAGATCATCGTTTAATACGCTCTGAATGAAAAGTGGATCCTGCGATATAAACATCGTAAAGAGAAATCGTCTACAGATAATCTAATTAGTGATTTTAACTTTCGACTATGTTATTGATATATATTACAAGAAAAAGTACGAAGACTAATAGTGACCCCTCCTTAAAGTACACCTTAATCGAGTCGTCCAAACTTTGAGAATTCGTTTCCTACCATACTTCTCTGAGTCCTGTTAGCTACGTAATAATAGATCCATGCCAATAGATTGTCATTAATTCCATAATTTCTCAGTGTAAGTAATAAACCCCTGACTACACTCTATCATAAGCTTTGGATATGTCACAGACTCTAATGCATGAAATTTCACTTGGGTCTATTGCAGATGTCATGATAGATATCCATGAGCTGATATGTGGTTGAATGACCAGGTATAAAACCAGACTGATATTTGTAAAGAAAACCATTTTCATAGAAATAAGTATACATATATTTAAAAACCAATATTTCGAAAATTGTCTTAATGTTACTCAAAAGGGATATGGGTCTGTAGTTGGACGGAATCGATTTTTCATCTTTCTTGAATAGTGGCACCACTTTGGCCATTTTCCATTGATTTAGAATTTTTTTTTAAAATTTAGTGACTTATTAAAACGTAGTACTAGTAGTTAGTAAATTGACAATTCGTTTTCTTAAGTATGAAGCTGTTGATATCATCTGGATCAGAAGCTTTGTTATTTTGTAGTTGGTAGTTACGTATATAATCTCGCTTTCAATTAAATGGATTTGATTCAATGTGTTTCCAGTGGCGGACCCAAAAATATCGTTGGGGTGGGCGTAAACAAGTAGGCGAGAAATCTGTGGGCTGGAAACCTCCGCTGGGTCCAGTGGGCGAAGCCTCCGGAAGCTCCTGCACCTTAAGAGTTTCCAGGGCATAATTTGAACCATCTGTAAAGAAAACTTACTCTAGGAAACGTTCTGAATGTTTCGCGCAAATTTTATTTTCTTGGGGAGGTGAGGTTTGGGATTGAGTCCGGCTCCGCTCCCCCCACCTCTTCCTGGATACGGAAAGGATTTGTCGACGATCCAGTACATTCTTTTGTAATAAATTTCATTAGACTACGATAATATTTTGGTTTAGATTTAATCTTTTACAGACAGACGAGCGTCCATGTGTTAGAAAGAAAACTTTTATTGATTCTCTTGTCAAATT
Source organism: Margaritifera margaritifera (assembly GCA_029931535.1). Lineage (NCBI taxonomy): Eukaryota > Metazoa > Mollusca > Bivalvia > Unionida > Margaritiferidae > Margaritifera > Margaritifera margaritifera. The sequence goes on along the minus strand of JAQPZY010001685.1, from coordinate 8,196,575 downwards.
ATTTGATCTATTTCTTTAATTTTTATATCTTGTTATGTGATGAAGGTTGTTTGATTTTAATGATGTTTTTCTCAGTCTTTCTATTATTCTCATGTCTCATCTTAAATCTGAGTTGAACCATATTTTGTACCCCTGGTCTAAGTGTGACTAATTGAGAGAGAATTAATATGCTGTTGAGAAAACAAATTTATTAAATTATAAAACAATTCGCACATCTCTTCGATGTATTTATATGAAATAAAGGCTTCATTCCATGTGTAATTACCATATAATCTATTGAATATTTAATAACTGCCATTTTTACATTGACAGACTTTTCGCTTGAATGAATAGATTTTAGGATAATCAAGTTTTACGCTGACAAATGTGACTGCGTGATCACTAATATGTTCTTCAACAGGCAGTGTATCAGACTCGATTATATCGTCACACGCTGATACGATAATTGCATCAAACAGTGTCGCTGTATGCGTGGAGAAGCGAGTTGGTTCAAGTTGCTTTGTACTAAGAGATCGTTCGTTTTTTTTTTTTTTTTCATTGGCCTAGGACGATTGACACTCAGCTCACCCGTGTTAATAATATATAGGAAGTTAAATCGTTCGCAGCATCTATGGCGGACGCAAATGTGTCCCAAAATTAAATGCTTGAGTTTGGAGGCATGTATAAAAGTGCAGAGTAAAATTAATTTAGTTCTAAGAAATAGTTGTAACCAAATCATCCAACAGCCAATATATTCAAGATCTTGTATTGTTAAGCAGTGAACGAAGTGTATAATATTCAATGTCTAAAAGTGCAAGCTCAAATACTCTACTTTAGATATGTGTTATATTAAAATTGTTGTATATTATGAAAGGAGAAAACAGTGAGGAAAAAATAAAGCCCATATACAAATAACATTATGTTCTGTAAAATATACAATATGAACGGTGCAATATAATCTAAACAAATGGGGAAAGCACTGCGACATACAGTTACTATCAGGCCAGTAGTAGTTTATTTTTTGTGGAATAGAAAAATACTCATAGAAGACAAATTCCACACGGCCAGGAATAGTTTGATTCTCTTTGATCGACTTCAAAACAAGGAGCTTTAATATCAATTTTTTTGTCTTGATTATCATGGGACTTTAATATCAATTTTTTTGTCTTGATTATCATGGGACTTTAATATCAATTTTTTTGTCTTGATTATCATGGGACGTTAATATCAATTTTTTTGTCTTGATTATCATGGGACTTTAATATCAATATTTTTGTCTTGATCATCATGGGGCTTTAATATCAATATTTTTGTCTTGATCATCATGGGGCTTTAATATCAATTTTTTGTCTTGATCATCATGGGACCTTAATATCAATTTTTTTGTCTTGATTATCATGGGACTTTAATATCAATATTTTTGTCTTGATCATCATGGGACTTTAATATCAATATTTTTGTCTTGATCATCATGGGACTTTAATATCAATATTTTTGTCTTGATCATCATGGGGCTTTAATATCAATATTTTTGTCTTGATCATCATGGGGCTTTAATATCAATATTTTTGTCTTGATCATCATGGGGCTTTAATATCAATATTTTTGTCTTGATCATCATGCGACTTTAATATCAATATTTTTGTCTTGATTATCATGGGACTTTAATATCAATATTTTTGTCTTGATCATCATGGGACTTTAATATCAATATTTTTGTCTTGATTATCATGGGACTTTAATATCAATATTTTTGTCTTGATCATCATGGGACTTTAATATCAATATTTTTGTCTTGATCATCATGGGGCTTTAATGTACGTTTGTTTGTCGTATTTGTTGTTGTTGTTTTTTCCCAATACGAGAAACATGGCAACATACAGAAATGGAAATAACTTCGCCATTACATGCTAAGTCACTCTGATTTTAAGAACACGAAGAAACAAGTCATCTAGAGATGAAATATAACATACCCCCCTCCAAGTCCACAACTTATGTGAAGACTCCTAATGAAAGAAACGTAAAGAACACTCTAAATATTTATATTAAATATCCTACAACCCAATGGCCAATCACCCTTAATTTTATACTAAATATCCTACAACTCAATGGCCAACCACCCTTAATTTTATACTAAATATCCTACAACTCAATGGCCAATCACCCTTAATTTTATACTAAATATCCTACAACTCAATGGCCAACCACCCTTAATTTTATACTAAATATCCTACAACCCAATGGCCAATCACCCTTAATTTTATACTAAATATCCTACAACTCAATGTCCAACCACCCTTAATTTTATACTAAATATCCTACAACTCAATGGCCAACCACCCTTAATTTTATACTAAATATCCTACAACTCAATGGCCAATCACCTTTAATTTTATACTAAATATCCTACAACCCAATGGCCAATCACCCTTAATTTTATACTAAATATCCTACAACTCAATGGCCAATCACCTTTAATTTTATACTTAATATGCTACAACCCAATGGCCAACCACCCTAATTTTATACTAAATATGCTACAACCCTATGGCCAGCCACCCTTAATTTTATACTTAATATGCTACAACCCAATGGCCAACCACCCTAATTTTATACTAAATATGCTACAACCCTATGGCCAGTCACCCTTAATTTTATACTTAATATGCTACAACCCAATGGCCAGCTACCCTTAATTTTATACTTAATATGCTACAACCCTATGGAAAACCACCCTTAATTTTATACTTAATATGCTACAACCCAATGGCCAACCACCCTAATTTTATACTAAATATGCTACAACCCTATGGCCAGCCACCCTTAATTTTATACTTAATATGCTACAACCCTATGGAAAACCACCCTTAATTTTATACTTAATATGCTACAACCCAATGGCCAACCACCCTAATTTTATACTAAATATTCTACAACCCAATGGCCAGCTACCCTTAATTTTATACTTAATATGCTACAACCCTATGGAAAACCACCCTTAATTTTATACTAAATATGCTACAACCCAATTGCTAACCACCCTAATTTTATACTAAATATGCTTCAACCCTATGGCCAACAACCCCTAATGTATGCTAAATATTCTACAACCCAATGGCCAGCCACCTTAATTTATACGAAATATGCTACAACCCAATTGCCAACCACCGTTAATGTTATACTAAATATGCTACAACCCAATGGCCAACCACCCTAATTTTATACTAAATATGCTTCAACCCTATGGCCAACAACCCTTAATGTATGCTAAATATTCTACAACCCAATGGCCAGCCACCCTTAATTTATACGAAATATGCAACAACCCAATTGCCAGCAACCCTTAATGTTATACTAAATATGCAAGAACTCAATGGCCAACAACCTTTAATGTATACTAAATATTCTACAACCCAATGGCCAGCCACCCTTAATTTATACTAAATATGATACAACCGAATGGCCAACCATCCTTAATTTTGTACTAAATATGTTACAACCCAATGGCCAGCCACCCTTCATTTTATACTAAATATGCTACAACCCAATGGCCAACCATTCTTAATTTTGTACTAAATATGTTACAACCCTATGGCCAACCACCCTAATTTTATGCTAAATATGCTACAACCCAGTGGCCAACCACCCTTAATTTTATGCTAAATATGCTACAACCCAATGGCTAACCAGCCTTACTTTTATCCAATATTTGCTACAAACCAATGGCCAACCATCCTTAATTTTATGCAAAATATGCTAAAACCAATTGCCAACCCTTCTTGATTGTATAATAAATATGCTACAACCCTATGGCCAACCACCCTAATTTTATACTAAATATGCTACAACCTTATGGCCAACCGCTCTTAATTTTATACTAAATATGCTACAACCTTATGGCCAACCATCCTTAATTGTATTCTACTTATGACAAAGCAACCTCAATAATACTTGTGCTACACTTGATTTCCGTGGTAGCATTGCAAAATTATTAAATGCGGAATGTTCTAAGTATCTAAGGCACCCCTACGCTGCTTGCGTGACATGTGTACCAAATTTGCTGGAAAATACAATGAAAACTTTGAGGGATATGCGCCGGAAACGAATATGTTTACGGACAGACAGACGGATTACGGACAGATAGACATAGAGAAAGCTATACTCTTTACCCCATCCGCCGTATTGCATACATGGTGGTGTTGGTGGTGGTGGTGGTGGTGGTGATGGCGGCGGGGGGGGGGATTGCGCAACAATTGTGGCTGGTATTTTCAAATTTGATATAATAGATTAAAATTGTATTAGAATTTACGTCTCCCACGTGCAATTCATTTTGTTTAAAACAATATTTGTAAAAACTAATAGCTACAACTCATAATATCTCAGTTTATTGTTATCGTAATGTCTGACGTGATAACCTCGCATTTCAAAAAGGAAATTTAACTAACAAAGAACACTAATTAAAACTGCATTTTACAGCGCACACACACACACACACACACACACACACACACAGCCAGTATATAGCATTAAGACATAATTTCAGGCCAACCTTAATCTATATAACAATATATGCCGCCACATGTCGTTTGGTGGATCAATATTTCGCGGTGCATACGTGTATTATTCTACATTTTAATGAAACAACAATAACAGAATTGGTACTTGGAAAAGTACGAAAGAGAACGCGAGTAACATGGAACATAAATTCAATCCAACTAAAACATTTTTCTCTTCTTTCATGCTTACAGTTGGATACAAATTTGATCGGCTATTCTAAGAACGAACCAACAGGAAATTTTGCCGAATTATGTCTTGCCTGCTTCGCCTGAATAGTACATAATCCAAAATCTCGGCATAGCCAGTTTAACAAGAAAAATAGGTCACTACAACCACAATTCACTTTGTATGGGTGTTAACATAAGTGATAAATGTGAATGTAAACATGAAATTGCATGACCATACATGCAACAGTGTCTTGGAAACTGAGCTACAAGCAATGAAGTGTGTCTGGCTTAATCTGCCAAAACAATTATGATCACCACATACATCTATATATGAGAGAGAGAGAGAGAGAGAGAGAGAGAGAGAGAGAGAGAGAGAGAGAGAGAGAGAGAGAGAGATAGAGAGAGAGAACGGTATATCGCGGCTCGGTAACAAACTGAATAACCCCAACGATCCCATTTCATAGTAAATGACTTGCTTTATCTATTGCTTTGTCAACTGCGGGTGAAAATTGCTTTACTCCTTGGTGAATACGTTACGTTGCATTAAAACGATTTCATCCCATAAATATTCTTTAAATATCACAGAAATTAACGTGAAAGCATCATAAGGTCTAACTGCTGTTCACGTCCCAGACTACACATTGAGGCGTCATGTGACCATTTTACTCATAGTCATGCTCTATGTTTAGACGGGGAAACCCCGATGTACGTCTAAACTTGACCTTCTTTCAATGCAATTTCTGTCCTTTTTACAATGAACTCAATCTTAATTTCACGAATTTTTGGCATTTCGAGTCAGACAAAAAAGTTAAATTCATGAAAATTTAAAAACAAAAAACAGTGCTCCTTGAAGTGTCGCCCCTAATTTTAGGTGCAAACATTAATAATGAAAATTTGCACAAATTTATTTTGAGACGGCCCTATAAAGTGTCCGAGGTATTTGCGCAGACACTATAAAATCCATGTCTGACTGTAGAAGGACGTCCATGGAGTAAATAAGAGCAATCTATTTGAAGGAATGTATTTTTAATTTCCTTTTAGGGCATGCATTTTGATATAAAGCGGCTGCTTTCTATGTTTCCGTCGATCCTCTCCGTCCTCCCCTCTGTACATGCACAGAAAGCGGGACATGATATCATCGATAATAATAGATTCTTGTCATGTACATTGCTTTTTTGTTTTACTTCGTAAGAGACGAGGACACTATTTTGCCATGATAACATGACCTTGCCTTGCATCAAGGTGCGAAAGACATTCCAAAATTGTAGGGCGTACCATTTTATTTACAACGTACTTTCCTGGTACACCATTCTGTTATTATGGTGTACCTTTCTTCACGAAGGTGGGAAAGACAGTCCAATAAGGAAGTATTCTTTAACTTCAGTAAATAAAAACAGCTCAGCCCCAACATACCCGTATGTAAAAAAACAGTCTAATAAAGAGGACTCTTTTGCGTCATCAAAAAAACCCCATTACTTTGTATCCATAAGTGCAATCTGAAATACCCTCCATTCAATACGTATTATATATAAGTTGTTATATTCTTACGAAGGGATAAAGCGGTGAAGGGAAGATAACGTCATATACGTTTAATTGTCTCTTATACAAGGAGATAGTTTATGCACAGCTATGCATAAATCTAATTCAAGGGGAGAGCAATTCTTCAGACAGCTATGCATAAATCTAATTCAAGGGGAGAGCAATTCTTCAGACAGCTATGCATAAATCTAATTCAAGGGGAGAGCAATTCTTCAGACAGCTATGCATAAATCTAATTCAAGGGGAGAGCAATTCTTCAGACAGCTATGCATAAATCTAATTCAAGGGGAGGGCAATTCTTCAGACAGCTATGCATAAATCTAATTCAAGGGGAGGGCAATTCTTCAGACAGCTATGCATAAATCTAATTCAAGGGGAGAGCAATTCTTCAGACAGCTATGCATAAATCTAATTCAAGGGGAGGGCAATTCTTCAGACAGCTATGCATAAATCTAATTCAAGGGGAGGGCAATTCTTCAGACAGCTATGCATAAATCTAATTCAAGGGGAGAGCAATTCTTCAGACAGCTATGCATAAATCTAATTCAAGGGGAGGGCAATTCTTCAGACAGCTATGCATAAATCTAATTCAAGGGGAGAGCAATTCTTCAGACAGCTATGCATAAATCTAATTCAAGGGGAGAGCAATTCTTCAGACAGCTATGCATAAATCTAATTCAAGGGGAGAGCAATTCTTCAGACAGCTATGCATAAATCTAATTCAAGGGGAGAGCAATTCTTCAGACAGCTATGCATAAATCTAATTCAAGGGGAGGGCAATTCTTCAGACAGCTATGCATAAATCTAATTCAAGGGGAGGGCAATTCTTCAGACAGCTATGCATAAATCTAATTCAAGGGGAGAGCAATTCTTCAGACAGCTATGCATAAATCTAATTCAAGGGGAGAGCAATTCTTCAGACAGCTATGCATAAATCTAATTCAAGGGGAGAGCAATTCTTCAGACAGCTATGCATAAATCTAATTCAAGGGGAGGGCAATTCTTCAGACAGCTATGCATAAATCTAATTCAAGGGGAGGGCAATTCTTCAGACAGCTATGCATAAATCTAATTCAAGGGGAGAGCAATTCTTCAGACAGCTATGCATAAATCTAATTCAAGGGGAGGGCAATTCTTCAGACAGCTATGCATAAATCTAATTCAAGGGGAGGGCAATTCTTCAGACAGCTATGCATAAATCTAATTCAAGGGGAGAGCAATTCTTCAGACAGCTATGCATAAATCTAATTCAAGGGGAGGGCAATTCTTCAGACAGCTATGCATAAATCTAATTCAAGGGGAGAGCAATTCTTCAGACAGCTATGCATAAATCTAATTCAAGGGGAGAGCAATTCTTCAGACAGCTATGCATAAATCTAATTCAAGGGGAGTGCAATTCTTCAGACAGCTATGCATAAATCTAATTCAAGGGGAGAGCAATTCTTCAGACAGCTATGCATAAATCTAATTCAAGGGGAGGGCAATTCTTCAGACAGCTATGCATAAATCTAATTCAAGGGGAGAGCAATTCTTCAGACAGCTATGCATAAATCTAATTCAAGGGGAGGGCAATTCTTCAGACAGCTATGCATAAATCTAATTCAAGGGGAGAGCAATTCTTCAGACAGCTATGCATAAATCTAATTCAAGGGGAGAGCAATTCTTCAGACAGCTATGCATAAATCTAATTCAAGGGGAGGGCAATTCTTCAGACAGCTATGCATAAATCTAATTCAAGGGGAGAGCAATTCTTCAGACAGCTATGCATAAATCTAATTCAAGGGGAGAGCAATTCTTCAGACAGCTATGCATAAATCTAATTCAAGGGGAGGGCAATTCTTCAGACAGCTATGCATAAATCTAATTCAAGGGGAGAGCAATTCTTCAGACAGCTATGCATAAATCTATTCAAATGGAGAGCAATTCTTCAGACAGCTATGCATAAATCTAATTCAAGAGGAGAGCAATTCTTCAGACAGCTATGCATAAATCTAATTCAAGGGGAGAGCAATTCTTCAGAAAATTACCATTAAGGCCAATATTAGTTTATTTCTCATCAAAGGGACAGCACTTTTGCAAAACAAATTTCATCAGGCCAGGTATAGTTTGTTTCCCTTTGATCAATTTCAAAACCTGGCGTATTAGTATCAATATCATTGTCTTGAACACCGTGATGTAGTATCTATTTTTTCCAACATAAGACACACCAGAACCGGCAGTACTGGGAAAATGTCACTATCACTAGATAACTAGGAAAATGTCACTATCACAAGATAACTGGGAAAATGTCACTATCACTGGATAACTGGGAAAATGTCACTATCACAAGATAACTGGGAAAATGTCACTATCACTAGATAACTGGGAAAATGTCACTATCACTAGATAACTGGGAAAATGTCACTATCACTAGATAACTGGGAAAATATCACTATCACTAGATAACTGGGAAAATGTCACTATTACTAGATAACTGGGAAAATGTCACTATCACTAGATGACTGGGAAAATGTCACTATCACTAGATAACTGAAATTAATTTTTAGAGCAAGAAGAGAACTAAAAAAGACAAAACAACAAAATAGGACTGATGTTGTTAAATTGATGTACAAAATAGGGCTGATATTGCTAAATCGATGTACAAAATAGGACTGAAGTTGTTAAATCGATGTAAAAAATAGGACTGATGTTGTTAAATCGATGTACAAAATAGGACTGATGTTGTTAAATCGATGTACAAAATAGGGCTGATGTTAAATCGATGTACAAAATAGGACTGATGTTATTAAATCGATGTAAAAAATTGGGCTGATGTTGTAAACTCGATGTAAAAAATAGGGCTGATGTTAAATCGATGTACAAAATAGGACTGATGTTGTTAAATCGATATACAAAATAGGACTGATGTTGTTAAATCGATATACAAAATAGGACTGATGTTGTTCAATCGATGTAAAAAATATGACTGATGTTGTTAAATCGATATAAAACACTGTAATAGATGAAAATTGTACTGAACACCAAATTATTGAACAACTTTCACAGGAGACAATGCTACATTTGTAGCTGATGCTCCGGCCACATAAATTATCTTGCATGTTTCTTCTTATAACGTGCTGCTTATCTCTCTATGTTAATAAACCCATATAATTGTTCAATTACAGACCTTGAATGAGGTGCATTGGACATGTCACGTACAAGGAAGCATCATACTGACTGATGCGAAGCGGAGGCCTGTTGGTGCATAAGTTTAAACAGTCACTAATACAAAAGTATGTATGTGTACAGTTTTAGATACTATTTAATGCAGAGTTCCAATTTTACCTGTAATAGAATGAGGAAAATAAAACCGACATTTTAGCTGCATAATTCCTAGAAACTGAGGATGTGACGTCATGTCTACGTCAAGTACATTGCGACAGTGCGATATGTTGATTTGCTTATCACATGACGTTGGGTCGTCCAATGAAAAGCCATCCCATTCACGAATCAGTTTATAATTTTGCATATCATACGCGTACAATAACATCCTGTGATGTCACATTGTCATAATGACATCAAACAAAACAAAGGTTTGACATCCTTAGCTTCTGGATTTCATTTAAATACTCTATACATCGGTTTTATCGAATACAATCAGCAATTTTTACTTTGCAATAAATAGTGTTACATTTGTGCTTTCTTCTATTAAATGATATTGATGAAACACGTGGAATAGTTTTAATAGTGTTACATTTGTGCTTTTTTCTATTAAATGATATTGATGAAACACATGGAATAGTTTTAATAGTGTTACATTTGTGCTTTTTTCTATTAAATGATATTGATGAAACACATGCAATAGTTTTAATAGTATACTAGCCAATGCTAGCAATAAGTAGACAATTATTAGACTCATGTCATAATTTCATTCCAAATGAAGACTAATTTAAAGTTCTTCATAATTGACTTACATAACGCCCGAATTTGACGCTGCTTAAATTAGATGTTTACACCATCTCCATGGAAATCACCACGTATCGGTTTTTGATATAATAGGCACGTGTGAAATGTGGACACTCATTTTTTGTCTCACATTTTTGTAACTATTGCAAATACAGGATATTTTACAGAGTGGAAAATGACAATTTTGTGTTCTCTACAAATAGTTTTCATTTTATATCTATTGATTTGTTCAGCTTACATCCTTTTAGCGATTACACTTGAAAACAAATGTCTTTATCAATATATATATATATATATATATATATATATATATATATATATATATATATATATATATATATATATATATTGTAAAAAACCTAGAGTGTGTGATATTTGTATTTACATTTCCATTTATAGCTTTGTTACATTTCAGTAATTATTTGTTTGATTATGGGGAGCTGGTGCTGGGAAGATATTTCTCAACCCGAATAATCAGCCAATTTCTAGGTGCAGACGTCATATTGTACAGTATTCACGAGACTTTATGACAGCATGGATTAGTTTCGTCAAATGGAACCTCTCTAATTTCTTAACGTAGGGAAGTATCTGGATATTTTTAGGTATACGTGTTTAGTAATTTGACATAGGAATAGTTCTTTGTATTGGGTGTTGGGTAGTGTTTGTATTGCATGGCGTGAAGTACTAATATTCGACGTTTAAAGGCTTACTTAGGAATCATACAAATGTAAAACTCGAAAAACTATGCAAGTGTGAATTTATTAGAGTTTCGTGTTATGTGGTCATTAGGTGGTTATATGAAAATTACTGTAGTATTTGTGCGTTTAATAACATTTCAGTTGACAGCACTTGTTGTCTTGATGTCGTTGGAAATAGGGGGAAACATGGGCTATCAAGCCACACTCATGCAGGTGTTAGATTGCTCGGTATGAGACCCAGTGCGTGTAACACTATAGAAATGGATTTGAAAATCTTCCATTATAAAATGTAATGGAAAAAATAAGATATGCATTCATGCGAACGTATACATATACAGCTTGTAAATATTTACATAAAGAATACTTGTCTTTAGAAAACAATGTTGTCCTATCTTGCAATTGATAAACAGACTTTTCTGTACATTATTATGTTTTAAATATACAACAAACTACGCATCACACTGGTTGACTATATCGATTGTTATATCCAACTATTCAGCGAAACCACCACACATTCATTCATCCAATCAACTATTAATTCATCGATCATTCCATATCTATGGATCTATCTGTCTATGTTTTATTTTATTTTTTTCTCCTAAAACATACCTTGTCGGGATTTTACATATTCCCCTTCATTACAACCTTAATTTATCTTAAATTGTTTTGTGTCCTGACATTTCCATACATTTGCTTACTTAAATACACGCAAATAAATAACAAGCGTTTTGTAAGTAACATATTTTGAAAGACAAATTACAAAATTATTAAGTTTATCAAAATTGTTATTTCCTAAAACAGACATACGCTTATAAAATTAAAAACTTCGGGTCATACGTTGGAATCTATTGTATAAATCATTCCAGAATTATTCAGTAAGTGGACAGTCATTGAATAAATGTTCAACATCTTATATTCCCTTCTTACCAATGCAACATTTATCATTATCACGCCACTGGATTTTTTGTTCTCCAAAAATGGTTTATGACAGTATTTGTATTAAGAAATTTAACATTAAACCTAATCAGTTTGGTATCTTTTGCACAAACTTTAGCCAATAAATAACAACAAAATGGTTCATTCGTCTTCACATATTGCACACGCTAACTGTCCGAACCAATTTTCATGTTTACCATTTGGCTATCAATCTCTCTCTCTCTCTCTCTCTCTCTCTCTCTCTCTCTATATATATATATATATATATATATATATATATATATAGTTAAAGGAAGAAAATGTATTTAATTTGCATTTAATTGTATAATTCGATATGCTGGTCTATGCATACAAGCTATTCCAAAAGATAGGGTTTCGCATTGAGATATTTTAGTCTATAAAAATGGTTTACAAACAAGAGTTGCATCCTATGCTTTAAAATAAATAAAACAATATACATACACACACACACACACACACACACACATATATATATATATATATATAGAGAGAGAGAGAGAGAGAGAGAGAGAGAGAGAGAAAGAAAGAGAGCGAGAGCGAGAGAGAGAGACGCAGAAGTATAATAGGGGGAATGAACTGATTGAAATTATAAGTCAACAGCTGGTATTGATTGGGAAAGTCTTTCTGTATATAGGGTTTTCATATGATACTTAATTTAAGTACCAACTACTGCTATCAGGCGTACATTGGATACAACTATTTAGACCCGAGTGGGGTAGTAACAAGACATCAAGTGGAACCGGAGATCACACAGCAACTGTAATTATATTTGACTGATTTAAAATTTCCCGAGGGATGTCTTCAATCCATACATAACACGTCGTTACAACACGATTGATTTTCTCACTAAACGATTTGACCCGACTTTTTTCTCATCCTAAAGCTGATAATTATTAGCTAGAGCTTGAAGATTACTTACTTGAACCCGGGCTGGGCGGATATGTCTTTTATTATATTAACAATCTCTGAGCTACGATCTAAGCATAAATGATTGATAATGATAACTTTAAATGATTATTACTGATAAGTTTAAATGATTATTAATGATAAAGCAGCTTAAGCGGAAAGTCGAGTCCAAATTCTGTTAAAGTCTCTTCATAACATTTATTTTGCCTGAATATATCAGTTAGGTCAACGCGTCTTTAATTTAATTAAATGTATAGCGAAATCCATCGCTCTCTATGCTTCCAACAACTTTAAAGAAAAATTATGATCATTATTTGATTCAACCGGTCAAGTCCGAAAACATGATGGGAATATAGTCTGTTACTCTGACTCACTCTACTATTGTCGGTACCGAAAATAGTTCATTGGGCATTGTTTTCAGGCTAGTACAAAATAGTGTACAACTTCATGCTTTTGACATCTTCTCTGTACGTGTTACCGATCCGAAGTACTCTTATAACTTGAAAAGCTCATACGGATATCTGCTTCCAAGATAAACAACACAGCCTTAAAACCACCATGCCATAAGCAGAACAATGCTGTTAAATGAGGACAATATGGTGCTATTTTTGTCACTGTTGGGTGTCCACTTTGATTCATATACGGGCGTCCGCCGGAAATGAGGTATCAGCCATTATTATATTCGAATATTTTGCAGCAACCCCTTGAACTCAGTTGCAGAATAAGGCCGCTCGGAAAGCCGATAGATGTTCATGCCCCTTACTCTGGAAATGTCTTAAGTAAGAAATTCAAATTTAAGCTTATATTACCATAATCAGGCCTCCTGGAGATCATAAAACTCTGAGCTTGAATCTGATATTGAGTTTCCCTATTAGCCAATCAGAAACAAGCTTTCAAATGTACGTCATCTGTGATTGGTCACAAGAAAATATCAAGCTCAAACTTAATATTAGCAGTTTTATGATATCCAGACCGGATATTGTGCTTTGAGTATATCTACGTCATTAAAAGTCAGCATATTAATGCAGGAACGAAAACAAGAAAAGTCAGAAATTTCCAAGATTTAATTCTAATCAAAGTTAAAGAAAGTCAAAATATATGGACTCTCAGCTTCAGGCTTAATTTGTTGTTCAAGTATTTTGGAAATACAGGGTCATGTCTGTTTCATATATGCCTTTAGATTTTGATTTGCTTCAAGAAATGTAGTAAATCTTAAAGAAATGTATTAAATCTTAAAGAAATGTAATAAATCTTAAAGAAATGTAATAAATCTTAAACAAAGCTACCGCTATTTCATTTAAGTTGCATTCAACTTAAAGAAGATTTTACATGAGTTCTCATTTCAAACGAACTTTATAACTGAGTCGAATGATTTATATATTTTGCGAGTCTTGGAAAACCGAAGATTGAAATTATTTGATGAGTTTCATACATTTCGTTAAAATTAGCACAAAGGTAAAATTCTATTTACTGTATCACATGACAAAATCGCAGAATAGTGAACTGAAATGACCTTGAGAAACATTGGGATGCCTATGTTTTTACGCCTTTGCCTTAAAATACGCCATGACGTCATTTGTGTCGTCATTATACATTTATTTCCCTTTTAGGGGGATATATTAAGATTTGTTCACACAAGGCGAGTCATATGCCACGACTTGTCACTGGTTAACAAATCTTCATATCTCCTCCTAACATGGGCAATACATTGTTTATAGTAATGAATCAAACAACACAGGGAAACACGACTAACCGAGGAAGACATAATGTTTTGTTTCCTGACACGTGACATTTTGTGTGTCAATCATTGACACTGACTTTTTTATTAGGTATAATAATAGGTGTTATTAAACGTGTGACATATAGATAAATCATGATATGGGTACATACACCAATATAACGCAGTATAGATATTCTATTTTAAACTACAGGGACTCAACACATGTCCAGTCACTATTCATGCATACGGAATGATATGTGTAACCAGGGTTCATTGTTTTTCGGTTAATTGCTTTCCGAAAGAAATATTCATTATTTTTTCTTCACAGATCTTGTAAGATATTTTCCATTTAATGTTGTAAACGATTCCGTCATAAAAGGATACCTACGACAATGCCTAGAGCATTTAGTAAAGCTCCGCCCAAACCATAATATTTTGCTGCTTGAATTATGTTATATAACAGATATAAACATTGGGAAGGAGGAAGGGGGCTGATATTTCTTTGTCATAATCCTCATTATTCATTCTTCCTACAAGATTACAGTACATGATCTTTCCGAAGTTTTTACAAGAAAAATGCTACTTTGTAGAAAAACTAATGTCTAAATGAATTGTTTGTTATGCCTTGCTTTGGAAAAGGATTTTTAACACGCACATGCGTATAAAAGCATTCGTTAAATGCGGTAAAATTAGCACCCAGCAGAAATACCCTCTGTTCTGTAGTTAACAGTGACACATTTGCAAATGAAACAATATAAACATAATTCCATGTATATGAGCAGGTTTAAGTCCATATTGTTTACATATGCAAGGTACAATCTAATAATGAGTAAATAGCGTATCATTCAGTCATTATATTTGTTTATTTATCTACACTGCTGTCTTTCGTTCTTCTATTTCTCTCTTTGCCCGCTCTTTCTCGTCTCTTTGCATGATCACCCTTATATATTTCAAAGAATTGTGAACAAAAATTTAAGCTGTAAAAATCAAATTTGAGATAATCTTGTACAATTGTTTTTGTTTGTTTGTTTGTTTTACTGTCTGTATCTAGCTGAATCCAACTTATATTTTTACATTTTATCTGACATATGATGTTATTCTACCAAAGCGTTTTAACTTACATTTAAACACAATTTATAAATGAAATCACTCACGCTACAATCAAATTACACACTACATTAATAATTCATAGCTTGACTAATACAATCTGCTGTTTTACTAATGCAATACACTCATTGCATTTTAATTTTTCAGCATAGTATGCATTTAATACGAGGCATATGCTATGGAAATAGGATACTTTAAATGGATTCAATCAGAGATCCCTTCCAGCTGAATAAAATAAAATAAAAGAAGAATACATGACTTGGTCCAGAGGGACTTTTCTTAAAGAGAGGTTTTTCGTAAAATAGTATGCAATCCTTTTGTTGAATAGCTATGGTTAAACATAATAGTAGTATTCAGATGTGGTATTAATATCACATTTACTGTCACACAAATGGCTCATTTGGTATATAGGATATGGCCATTCCCATTTAAAACGTTGCTGCACGAAGCGCATTAAAATAAATTGTTTTCATCAGATTTAATCACATTTGAGAGGGTTTCATCAAGTTCCAACGTATTAGCCAGATGTAGGATTTGCTCAGCGCCCTTTCGCATTGAAGTGTGTAATTGAAACTTCGAAGCTAAGCATATTGGATGGCTTCTGGCACAGAGCTTAAAGTGCCCCCAACTGGGACATCAATTTTATTAATTTCAGTGTACCAACAAATTAAAGTGAGTGTAGATTCAGTCTATGTGCTTTTTGTCGCTGGGGAGATGGAGATACAGTAGTCACTCGTTATAAGAAGTCTCAATATAAAACGACCCCTTTTACAAGACTGGTATGGTAATGGTTCCCATTACATTATGTAAGAGTAATACTATGTATAACCGACCCCAGTATAAGGCGACTTCACCTATAACAAGGTACACTTGTATGACTCCGTTTAGCATCGTTATAGTAAGGAATCAACATCAAAATATGATGCCCTTATGTCTCGAGATGCCTAAATCAACATATGTAGGATTCTACTAAATTAATACTGAATATTAAGAGCGGAATATTCTAATAGTACAAAAGGAAGCTATTACAAAAAAGGATATAAACTACTGGAAATATAATATCAAAGGATTTTATTGTAGAGCGTGTACATACAGGCA
Source organism: Margaritifera margaritifera (assembly GCA_029931535.1). NCBI lineage: Eukaryota > Metazoa > Mollusca > Bivalvia > Unionida > Margaritiferidae > Margaritifera > Margaritifera margaritifera. The sequence goes on along the minus strand of JAQPZY010001685.1, from coordinate 8,179,902 downwards.
ATACCTGTAAGTCTTTCTAAGAGTTCGTGCTAAAATGTTGATAAATAAATATAATTTATTTAGTAATTTTAATTTGGAGGATATGCCCTTGTTTCATTGCTGCATTTGCAATTTGTATTGATTTAATTGAACATGTTTGATTAGAAGTTTTGGAAAGCTTCCGCTCAATATATTTTTTTCTTTCTGTTTCGTACATTTGCGATATCTGAATTTGATTACCATGAAGATATGTTGAGAGTACTGCACTTTAGAACGATAAAATTAGTTATTAGTATTTCAATAATGTCAAGACTTTTTATTTTTTAATGTTTAATTAGTCGCGTTCCATATAATTTTTAAATGTCACGAGAAAAATTCGTTTCATATATCGACAAAACATTCAAACGCCTGCCAACCAAATGTTTCATGCCGGTTACCCATATCAAAATACAGTCATCCACCAGCTGCGTACGAAGTGACGAGATTCACCAGTTCAAAATTTATCGAAGCAGATGATGCAGTTTTGAAATATTACACGTCCATAATCAATCATCCGACCGATATTTAATCTAAACGTCATCTTTCCATCAAAAATAGCGTAAATTCAATTGGAAAGCTATTGCTCTTATTCTAACAGTGAATAAATAACACGCAAAAGCTGGATTACTTGCAAACTGGGGAGGAAAAACACACAAGGGAAGAAACAGTTTTTGAACTTTACTCAATTAAATGCATCAGAAATAAATATCCTGTTCACGCATTTGAACTTTAAGTACACAATACATCAAAGAAATATCATACAAATTGCTTGAGGCAAAAAACAATTATAATGGGTAATGTCACTAAAGCTCAGGTTTTTAAAATTAATTTTGTCCACGGAGAAAGCTTTGAAATATTTTCATTTTGGCTTAAAAAAAAAGTTTGCAGCAGATTAAAATATTTTGGGCCAGTGGATCATTGGGGAAGGGGTATGCAATTAAAATGGTGGGTATTTGCCTTTACGAGCCACGAGATCAGCTCTAATTTAGTCTAACATTTAATAATACCTGCTTGGTGGTGGGGGGGGAATAACAGTTGGGCAGATATGTGATAGAAACTTACATGAAAAGATAGTACACTTTAAACATTATCTTATTTGCAAAGCATATTTGTACACATTATGAACCCAGTCAGGCATGAAAATGCAACAAGGCATCGCTGGTTAAAGATATTTTCGGCCCGAGAAGTTTGAGCGAGACGATAAACTTTTTCATGGAAGTGTTTGCCATATTTTGCATAAATTTTCAACCGATTTGTCGACTCCTTAATTCCAAACGAAAGGAATACATGTACGTGTAACTCGTGTTAAGTGGGTTTTTTTTTTATTAACACATATAATTATTCTTTGCATATAGTTACAAGCTTTCATTAGGCGAGAGCTGCACATAATGGCAATTTTGTATAAACATTTCTGCACTAATTTTTCTCAAAGTATTAGAATGATGATTACATATTTCTGTTTGAGAACTTCGAAACATGATATTGGTCGTTTTATAATCGCAAATTATCGTTTTTATGGCTCTAATGAGTCACCTCTGTTAAAATTCAATTTGCGACAGTACAATTATCATTAACGTATACAAATTTTAAAATATTCATTTTCTACAGTATAGTATGCATATATATATATATATATATATATATATATATATATATATATATTATACTTTCACATTTTTCTTTATAGTTTCTACTTCCGTGTGTTTCTGAAAGATAAGAAGTGGAAATAACTATTTTTGCTTTGTATCCTTATTATCCGGCAGGGAGTTGCCAGATTTATATATAGATAAGTGACGTGACTTGAGTCATACAATAAGAACAAAAGTGTTTTTGTCTTAGTTGGTTTAAATCTTTGATTGCGATATTGGCATACATGTAGATTACTGTATTATCAAGATGAGTCCATTATTAAAAACCGTCCATGTGAATTTGCTACTAACGCTCTTAGATGACCATGTCTGGTTTGGTCAAGTTTGGACAAGCATTATTTTTTTCTTTCATAGTGCACATGCATTTTACTTGCTATAGAGAAGCTGGCCTGCTTACAAGTAGCGAGAATATCAAGGAAAAATGTAAACTTTATTATCCACCAATATTCCCAACAGCGTGGAGGAAAATATATATGGTTGTTTGTTATTCTAAACGTATCGTAATTTCCTATTCTTATTTCATTTGACTTCAATTATCATTGTTGCAAGATTTGTAAACTGCTCTTTATCAGAGAGAGAGAGAGAGAGAGAGAGAGAGAGAGAGAGAGAGAGAGAGAGAGAGAGATCTGGTCGAACATAGAGAAATATTTGGCAATAAAGACGATTCAAAGCTTTTTAGAACATATTTGTTCTGTTACACCTTTAATTGTCATCGTCCGATAATTGTTTGCGGTCATGTGTGAATTATTTATTAACGCTTTTCTCAGATTCCTGATTTAGCAGATGAATTCTGCTATGATCCCTTCATCAAAGAGGCCCCCTCCCCCCACACCAAATAAATAATAATAATACAAACAAATAGTTATGACCTGAAGGCATTACTACACTAATCAGGTTTCTTATCTATTTCCTTCATTTTTCTACATTTTTGATGAGATCCAGTGCATTAGTCACATGTTCATATGCATCAAGACTATTTATGTTACGTCCTGACTTAGACAAAAAGACTATTTATGTTACATACTAACTTGGACAAAGAGACTATTTATGTTACATACTGACTTAGACAAAGAGACTATTTATGTTACATACTGTCTTAGACAAAGAGACTATTTATGTTACATACTGACTTAGACAAAGAGACTATTTATGTTACATACTGACTTAGACAAAGAGACTATTTATGTTACATACTAACTTGGACAAAGAGACTATTTATGTTACATACTGACTTAGACAAAAGACTATTTATGTTACATACTAACTTAGACAAAAGACTATTTATGTTACATACTGACTTAGACAAAGAGACTATTTATGTTACGTACTGACTTAGACAAAAAGACTATTTATGTTACGTCCTGACTTGGACAAAAGGACTATTTATGTTACATACTAACTTAGACAAAAAGACTACTAATGTTACATACTAACTTGGACAAAAAGACTATTTATGTTACATACTAACTTGGACAAAAAGACTATTTATGTTATGTACTGACTTGGACAAAAAGACTATTTATGTTATGTACTGACTTGGACAAAATGACTATTTATGTTATGTACTGACTTGGACAAAAGGACTATTTATTTTATGTACTGACTTGGACAAAAAGACTATTTATGTTACATACTAACTTGGACAAAATGACCATTTATGTTATGTACTGACTTGGACAAAAAGACTATTTATTTTATGTACTGACTTGGACAAAAAGACTATTTATGTTACATACTAACTTGGACAAAAAGACTATTTATGTTATGTACTAACTTGGACAAAAAGACTATTTATGTTATGTACTGACTTGGACAAAAAGACTATTTATGTTATGTACTGACTTGGACAAAAAGACTATTTATGTTACATACTAACTTAGACAAAAAGACTATTTATGTTACATACTAACTTAGACAAAAAGACTATTAATGTTACATACTAACTTGGACAAAAAGACTATTTATGTTACATACTAACTTGGACAAAAAGACTAATTATGTTATGTACTGACTTAGACAAAAAGACTATTTATGTTATGTACTAACTTGGACAAAAAGACTATTTATGTTATGTACTAACTTGGGTAAAAAGACTATTTATGTTATGTACTGACTTGGACAAAAAGACCATGTACTAACTTAGAGACAACATGTTCAAAAACTCAGCATTGGTTATGTGGCATTTTCTGACAACAGTTGCATTTGAATGAAATGACTAGAAATTTTAGCAAGAGACATTTCCGAACCCGGTCGAATCATATCTATTTGCTTTGTCAACCTATGCAAAAGAGAAGAGGCTGAACACAATACACATTTTATTTTCTATTTGGTCTTTAATTCTGCTTTTTTTTTTTTTGTTGCATTCACGTAACATTATGGATGTCAAATCTCCAGGACAAGTCAGAGAAATGCTATTGATGATTTTCTTAGCGACTACAATAGGATGCAATAACAGCTGACTGGTGCAATTACTGTGGTGATACCTAAAAGAAAACATTTCTGTGTGGACGATCTGTCAACTTGATTAATTTGGATTCATTTGTTATCTTGAGCATGACATTGTTGGTGGAATTTAATATAGTAAGTATACTTGTAGCTAGGTTGCTTTACGATGTGATTGGGATTATTGGTTTGTAACAAGCGATAACTTGGTACTGTACTCCAAGAGTACAAGTGATTCTAAGCATTATTATTTTAAAGATTTCTTTATTTGTAGCACAAACGAAGACTGTACTCGAATTTTGTCGTTACATTATGGAGTGGAATCACGCGCATCGCGCTTTGAGTCCATCATATATACAACATATACGTTGCTTGTTTGTTTTTAATTTCCAGATACGTACGTGTGTCTATTAACTACGCGACCCACCCTTCACACTTTGAGAAATTTCAGCTCATAGGCCATGAAAAGATATGCGAAAATCCTTGCCCGTGTGGATGTAGGCTGTTTTAAATCTAAAGTAAATATTTTTTGCGTGGACCTCTTCATCCTATTGTCAGTCGCATTAATTCATATTGCAGTATTTTTTTCTAAAAAATTTCCTCTAAATTTCCCCCTAAGCACTTAATTTTAATACACTCTGACTTAAATGATAAGATTTCTTGAATCGCTTAATTAGGCGTGGTTATAATATATTAATTTAATAAAAATGGACAGAGAACAATAGACAACTATGCCGTACTCGTTTCTTGCTTTATTTATTATGTCATCTTTATTATTCCTTGCATAGATAATAAGTGTTCTCTGAGAAAATATCAATGCTATAACTTTACATCATTCACAAAGCATGTATTTTACGATTAAGCATAAAATGTTTTGGTCTAATGACAGTATTTGTGTAAGAATCAATACTAGTGCGCAACCTTATGTTTAATCTGTGTAAAATAATTCATGTTTTCTTGTAATTCAACCAGCCCTTACTATTTTGACTTCATTTATGTTTTCAATTCCCAAAAGAGTTTGTACCGACAGGGTAAACAATAATCTACTGTGGCTATAGGTAATTTTTCTGAAGGCCTCTCTCTCTCTCTCTCTCTCTCTCTCTCTCTCTCTCTCTCTCTCTATCTATATATCTATCTATCTATCTATCTATATATATATATATATATATATATATATATATATATATATATATATATATATATATATATATATATATATATATATATACACAAATTAATGACGGTGCAAATGCAAAACAGTTTCCCAACCTTCCGAGCTAAACAAACTATTCGTCATGGGAAGAAAAAACTTACATCCCTCTCCCAAAAAAAGCACTAAACAAAAAAGCCAAAAGAAATTTTTGACTACATGTTTGAATGGCAAGGAGAAATCTACAACCAAGACATAAAAAAATAGAAGAAAGAAAGAAAGAATCTTAAAACGGGTAAAACTCCATGTCTAGTTTATGCTGCCGTCAGGCCAACAAAAGTGTATAACAACAATCAAAGAAGGGATTATCGTGTCTATCGCACAGAGAAGCAAAATGTTTTGACCTAATTCCAGGATGGGGAAAAGGACGGAAACTATGCATGGTGAAAAATCAGCGCCATCTACTAAAGAAATTATATCCCGGTAAAGCTGTGCATAGAGGTACTAAAGGAAATATATAAAGAGAATGGTATAGCAGGATCATGGAGAAGAGCTATACTACTACTACTACTACTAATAATAATAATAATATACATGTAAAATGTTACGGAATATTTACTAGGGTAAACTTTATTATCGTAAAAATAGCGTACGTCTGATAAACTGATACCCTGGCTGTAATTTTGATAAGATTGCATTTAGAAGGTTAGATTTTTTTCATTGTAGTATCCAGTATCGCTCGTTGCGTGTTCGTTCTGTATCGGTCCACCCCCGGTTAGAATCAATCGGTAGAATCTCGAGGGACTCGACTGAATGCCCAGTTGAAGTGTACTGGCTGGCGAGTTTCGCGTTGATTTTGTTGCGAATGTGGCTCTTGCAGTATTTATTCATTTTCTGAAATCACCGGTTTGGCCAACATAATGAGTGGCACAGATCTTGCGTGTCTGAAAATAGATTACATTTTTTGGTTCAACATCCTAACTTCTAATTGATAGTGAAGCTAACTCCTGTTGTCGAATTTCCGATCGGTTTGGTCTCGGACATATGTTAGAAAATTAGGCACCGTTTGTCTTTGCAGCAGTATGTGTCTAAATATGTGGTCTTTTTGACATTACCTTGGCAGGCACCAGATGGTCCTTGAGATTTTTGGGACTACTGTACGCAACCATAGTAACTTTTTGAAATTTGTCCTTTAGACGTTCAGAAGATTCGATCTGTAGCCAATGCTTCCGAGTGATTTGTTGTAAGTTTGGAGCATGGCGGTGGAAATAACCTCGAAAGGGGACGCGCTTGTTGGTTTTCTCGGTTTTATATTTCAGGAGGGCTCCTCTATTGAGGAGTCTATTTTTGTTAATAGCCTCATCAATGTAGCTCCTTCTGTATCATCTCCTTCTAATGTGCCCATTGAGCTCTCCGAAACTATTTTCAAAAGGTAGAAGCATCACACCATATGCGTTTGGTGCGAACGCATATTCCGTAAGAAATCTTTTTTTCTTATTACGTGGTGGGGGTGGCAGCTGGTCGGAAGTAGATACTGATACGAGTCAGTTGGTTTAAAATACAGATCAGTTCCTATGTTCCCCTCCAGAAGGATAGATTGAATATCCAAGAATATGTTGGACCTGTTTAATGACTCTGACGTAAATGTAATCGTTGGATGAAAGTTATTGGCAAAGTAAAAAATATTTTGAAATTGTCGCCCGTTTCCATCCATTTTGATTCTATGTCGTCAATGAAACTGCACCGGCTGAGAGGTGTATAAGGTGCCTCACAGAGAAGCTTTTTCTCGAGTCTTCCCATGAAAATATTGACATACGAAGGTGCCATTTGAGTGCAAATTGCAGTTGCATTAATTTTAAGGAAGTGATGGTTGTTGAATACAAAATTGTTATAAAGTTAAGATAATGTGTTACAAGATTTACCAAATAGTACGTAGAAACAGAAGGATCAGGTCGACCATTCCATGCTCTCTTGCAGGCTGTGATACCTTCCTCGTGTGGGATGTTGGTGTATGAGGAACAGACATCCATTGTGACAAGGAGAGTGTTATCTGTCAGGTTAGGTATTTTGTTGTGTTTTATTGAGATAGTCCGCAGTATCTTGGATATATGAAGGCAGTTTTTCCACGAAAGGCTGAACGTGATAATTTACTAATTCAGGCATTGTTTCTGTGGGATGGTGTTTCTGGTAATGATTGACTTCCCTGGGTTCCTCCTTTGTGTATTTTAGGGAGTAAATAGAATCTCCATTTTTGTTGTCAACTACTAGGATGTAAGTCAGTGTTTTGTCATCAATGTAGGCTGCGTTATACATGTCTGAAAGTTGTGTGTTCGCCTCAGCGATGTAGTCAGACGTATTCATGACAACAACGCAGGATCCCTTGTCTGCTGGCTTGATGACAATATCTTCCCTCTCGCGTAGTTTTGCAGCGACTGTTTTTCCTGTCTGGGTAAAGTGTTCTTTTTGGTATGACTCTGTTCGTGCGAGTTAATGTTATTTTCCACTCCGCACAAGAATGCCTCTAGAGTTCGAACTTTAATAGTGGGTGGAACATAATCGCTGTTTGAACATAATCTATGGAGCAAATCGTTATGTTCATTGGATTCTCCAGCATCGGCACTAAATTTTTACTTGAGTATCATCTCCGTGCAAAACTCGCGAAGTCTTCCTTTAAAACCAGTACATTGTACATGTTTTGACCGTGGACAAATGTTGAGGCCCTTGGAGAGAAAACTTATATCAGAGTCAAACAACATATATATATATATATATATATATATATATATATATATATATATATATATATATATATATATATATATATATATATATATATATCTGTGTGTGTGTGTGTGTGTTTTGCTGCAGAAGGGAGGGCGTGCCCTTGTCTACAGTCTTAATTTTATTTCCGTCGATAAAACATCTCCATATTGAGACAGCTGTTGGCTGTTATCCATTGCAAACTTATGACGATACAGTGACTGATATGTGAAATTTGCACCTAACTGACCATCTGCCAATTTTAATTGACCTATCGCCAGAGCAAAAATAACCACGTCTACTCATTAGCATAAAAATAATATAACATGCAAGTATTTTACAATTTTATGTTGACAGTAACACCGTGAAAATAAAAAATAAAAAAATCCCCGAAAAATATTGAAGTTAGTTTGAATTTGTATGATATATAGTGTTAGTCAGCGAGGTGACCGATATACGTCCTGAGTGTCCGACCGGTTTACAGTGGGACCGTAAATCACCTGATGCCTTATATCTTTGCCAGCGGCAGTATTGGTCAGCGTTCCACAGGTATCGGCATATGCTAGAGTTTGACTGACAAACGGCGATAAGTTATAATTTAATGTGTTTAACTTTTGACAGCTGTTTATCGCTCGACAGATTAACAATAGATTGTTCTTGTGAACGATAAAATCCGAAAATTAACCAAATATCGGGACCGGATTTTTCTGTGGCTCCATCTATTGGGAAGATAACTTGCTACCATCCCTCAATCAGTCTCTAGGATGATCTACTCGTACGTTTGCAAAACTGTCAAAATAAATTTTCAAGGTTTTCTGAAGATGTCAATGCAGCACAAATTTAGTTAGGTATGAATAAGTATATCCATCCCGTTTGGAATGAAATTGTCCAAACTTTTCGCTTCAAATGCATAAAACAAATTCAGTTTAACCAACACTTTGATTTATCCAACATAGTTAAATTATAGTCTTTCCTCCGCATCATTAATATAAATAAGCCGAGTGTTGTATTTATTTGTCTTTATACCATTTGTTTTCATATCAAGTACAGACCATTAGAGTGTTTTAATAATGAGCTGTATTCGCAGAGTAAGGATTATATGATACTCTAGAGGCGTTATTACCTCTTTGAATCATTACATAATTCAACGTACATGGTTTTACGTGTATGGACAAAGAAATGCCATCATATATGGTCTTCACTTACAATACGCGAAATAAAGTTAGAAAAGTCAGTAGCCTTCAGCTTATATCCTATAAGTATGATCTTTACAGACGGCAAATAAGTCGATGTAAACAAAACGAAATAACAACATCGGAGATAACATTTTCCCTTCAAACTTAGCAACTTTGAATTGCATTGCTTGTCATAGGAAATGAAAATGTTCGAGATATGAAGGAAAAATATCAATAAATTATCAAGGTCGAGAAGATGCTTAATTTGGTTTCCTTGTACAAATTATAACTATGTAATAGGTTTTTCTTCGCTATAAACGAAATGTTTCATAATAATACTCAACGATTGGAGAAAGAAAAATTAGAAATTGTCATACGGTTGTGCGAAGCAGTTAAAATTCTTATTACTTTGGTAAGTTGATGACATGGTAGATTTAGATCGGACATAGATAAATGGGAGAGTAGATGGAATTGATAGTAAAGATAGTAACGAAATTAAAATACAAAGCGTTCCATTATATCATTCAAGCAAAAATGTCGAGTAAGTCCAGATTAAACACACTGACCAAATATATGTCGAAATGGAATGTATCTGATCTGTCGAGATAAAACTGAAATGTTCAAGAAAGTAGTCTATAGCACATTCTGCCTATTTAGATAATGTTCTTTTCCATAAGCCCAAAAAAAAAAAAAAAAAGTTGTGTGAGTCATAGCAACATGTCAGATTTTGCATTACATTTTAACTGTAACTAAACGATTTTAAGCAAGATGCACTAAGTACACCAACAACACTCAAACTATGTTTATAACAGAGCCAATAAAAACTAGAAAGTAGTATAATTGGCCACTGAAAACATTTCGACATTTTGTAACAAAGAAAACGGTTTTATAGTACAAACGGAAAGAGAACGTGTGTTTATAGTACAAAAATTGTTATTTGAAAAAAGACCTTTTATTTTGTAAATTATAGTACATGTTTTCTAAAGGGAAGATTTTCAGTTCAAACATATCTAGATACTGAACCCAACAACCACAGGTATGATAGACTAGAGGTGTACATTATAGGGAACACGCAACTAATTCAGTTCCCATAGACAATAATGATAGTACTTTGTAAAATGACTATACTTCTATACCTTCGTGTTACGGGGTGGGGATGAAACTTTTAAAGCAATAACAATTCTATGCTGCACGGCTTGTGTTTGAGAAAACTTCCCTGCATCTGCCCACTATCACAATCCAGGACTGTGAGATCTCCCGTTTTGCACTTGGGAGTATCTTTGCGGTGACAGCAATAAGTGAAAATGGTTTCAGGCTCAAACCTGGTACTTGTACGTCCGGTCGCGAGTTAAACACCCTAACCACTTATCCGCCGCGCCTCCCAGAAGTTAGGTCTGGAACATGAGCACTATATTAGCAAGGAGTCGAACTAATTCGTCCTCTAATATACTTTGCAACCATGTCAGTTAAAATTAACCAAACATACCATCAATATTCCGATATAAAACAGAAGCACCTCAACCTAAGATGAACCGCACTATTTCATGCCAATTTTATTAGCGTATTGGTACGCGCACGAACCAACTATAAGCTGGGATATGTTGGGCGACTCCGTGCGTACTGTCTACATTCTGCTTTTTGTCATATTAGTTGAAAATATCAGTGAACATAATATGGACGTATGCATGTATTTTTTTGTAAAAGAAACAGCTAATTTTCTGTCGTAAGTAATATTTTGGAAGATCATAATTGCAAAGCTATGAATATTGGTCAATACAAATTTATAAAATGTAGAAGGAGGAAATAAAATACCCATATTTTCCTACAAACTGCATGAAAGCAGATACATGTATACGTATAAAGCCGCCTTATTAATGACGATTACCTGTAAGTAAGACAGATCCCTCAAAACGGGCATACCACATTAAAATTTGTAGGCACATGTCTTCTCCCCGTAACTCTAATTTGAAACAAGCAAGACACGCTTTTAAGACAAAAAACAGTCCTCTTTTGTTTATTTATTAAATATATCTGTGTCGCGAATTTGTCTTCTTTTTTAATGTCGAAATAAATCGAGTTACTCGAATTGATGTCTCGGTGTACCATGTACGTAATCCACTTTCCGGCCAAAATAACGCGTTCCTCTCGTTATGATCGTCTCTGAAACAAATTGCATCAAGAGCCCATCGCATATAAAATTCTAAACTCTCGTTGTGTCGGAGAATTGGAAAACTTGATATACGATCCATTCACGAAAATATTATCAAAATCAAAGATGTTGTCAGGACTTTAAGGCTTCCAGATTGTGGCCTAATCCTTCTTGTTGCAAATGAAAAGAAAGAATCAGCAACAGAAAATTAGGAGTTAGAAGGGAAATTGCACATGAGGCTTGTTGCAAAGATGTTGAAATACAGCGAACGACGGTTTACTGCGAACAAACATTACCTGACATAATCATAATATGACCACAATGATAGAGGACTGACAGTCGTTCCCACGGATTAGAAAAGTATATAGTCTATTTAAAAATATACCTGTGATTGACTCACGATACGTTAAAGTTACCCATTAACCGGCGTTTCTACAGATTTCGAAGAGTGGAAAAGATAGTAATACAAACAAAATAATATCCCTCCAAATCTAGTCATTCAAACATAAAAGTCAGCAACAAAGTGTGTCCTTAAAGCCCGGTAATCGGCTATAGTTATTGTTAAGATAAAACTTGATAGGGTTTACACTGAGAGAATGGATCTCGGTCAACAAGCAGCGTCTCGGTCGATACTTTGATTGCATAATACATTACTTATTGACAGTATGCTTTATTTTCTCAAGCATATGGAAATAGTGTGCCGAGGTTATTCATATTTCCTCAATAATACAACAGCCCCTTTCGCTCTCAGCATTCTAATCGAAACCATTCTATATCCCTTTATTTAGTTACTTTCCCAGAGAAATGACCCAGTAATCACTATAAGTGATGAAATATATATAATCTACAGACTGGTTATATTTGTCCTTTTGGACTAATGAAAATTGTACCATACTCATTACTGTCATTAACACTGAACTCAGATTATTTAACAAAGGTATAGAAGTTATTAAATTCGATTGATGAAAATTATTCATGAGCAGGCACAAGATACAGTTAATCATAAGACAAAAGTTACTTTTTCTTTCCGTTCCTTCATATTATATGCGTTTTTGCATTTAAAGCAAATGTAACAAACGCCCGTTTTTTTTTTCCATTAACGTCAGACAACACAGTGCTTTTTGTGATTCCTTTTCACGTATTAATACATAAAGCTTTTGTCCATGTGAGACTGTTCTCTCAGGTTTTAATTAAGTGTACGCTTCTGGTACATGTGCCGGGGCATATACCTCTACGATACATTATCTCTATATATAATAAACTACATATATATTCATTATCCAAAATCTCAATGCACAAATCATCATCCCAGGCTACTATGTAAATTAGTATGAAATAGGAGAAGCCTAAATGCGAGCGCAGCTGAATGACTTCCTTAGCATCCTGTGTATTCTGTCTGATATCCCTTATACCATTAAGATTTCTTGCACTGCGCCACGTGCATCTTTATCCGATAGGATAGGAAAGCATAGTAAGTTGCCGGGAATATCCTGCGATCTTGAGTTTTTCTATGTGTGTGTGTGTGTTCCAAAAGTGTTTGACTGGTTTGAGAAAAGGTATACAACATTGCTCTCTTGGAGAGGGAGATCGGGATCATACTAATTGTTTCGAGGTTTTGGGTTTTTTTTTCCAACGCTCAACTCTGTTCCCATTTGTTTGAAAATCTTCCGGTTGGCGATATTTTTGAAGCATACATTTTGAAATATCTGCATATTGATATATCCGTTTTTATAAGAGCTCGCTATTAAATACGGAATCATTCATCGCTGACAAGTGCTAGCAGCTTTGCATGATATGTGCACCAAGTTCATTTACTAGCCATCGATCTATATCTGACAATCTTGTATTGACTTCATTTGGACCCATCCCCCACTTTCGAAATGAACCTAGAGTTCCGAAATTAATAAAACCGTAATAAGATGGGACGAACACTCCCTATGTTAGTGACATGCAATATAGAATATGAAATAGGGAAAGCCTAGGAGAAGCGAGAACAGATCTAATCACATGTATACAGATTGACCTACAGCATCTTCCAAATGGGCGCTCCGCCATACAGTGGAGGACTTCACGGGGATAGCAACAACAGCAATTAAGAGTTATGTTAACTATATGCCAGTTTATCCCGCATTGAACGCAGAAGTAACATTAAATTCTTATAATTGCAATCCTGAACTCAATTATGAAACTTGTATTTGCTTCTCCTGTTTTATCTTTCTGTGTTCCTCTTTTGACATCGAAACCTTTAAGAGAGGAATATCCTTTCTTTTTGAATCAGTTATTTTGGCATTGAAGAATTTCCACAGACCCTTGTGCCGATCCATTTTCCAGATATAAAAATGACAGTCTCCAAGTTAGCGAGTTGAAAAAACAAAACGAAAGAAATATGTGTTTATATAGGTTATATATTTTAAACCATGAAGCCAGTTATTTCTGGTTGGAAACATTTAATAATACCATCAGTTGTCGATTTGGGGTGGTGTGGGGGCGTAGCTTAATAATCCCTTGATCTCACAGAACCAGTATATATATATATATATATATATATATATATATATATATATATATATATATATATATATATATATATCTTTTATGATTTTATGACATACTTCGCAAGTATTTATCATACCTAGCGGGGGTTTTCAAGACTTATAATCACTTTTCACTGCATATCATTATCCGTAGAGGAGTCTAAGGGTTTGTATTAAAAGCCAATGAAATATTGTTAAAGTTAGTGCGTGTTTCGGACTTGTAAGTGTTCTGCAATATAATGAAAGTTTGCTGTCGTAGTGCGTCAATTCGATATAAAAATCAGTCAGTGTATCGTAATTTAACTCGCTGTAAATCAAGTGAATTACAGCTGTGAAAAAGAGCTTCTAGAAGGAATTTAAATAGAAAATGTGTCAGATCGATTTAGAATATGAGGGAAATTGTGGCTTGAATTTTCCATTTTCAGCACCAACATTCAAAGAATGACGATGATGCAGTTTCGTGAAATTTCTCTTTGGTTTAACCAGGCCACGATTTCACTAAAAAATCTAAAATTTTCTTCATGAAATTGAAGTTTTTCCAATTTTGTCTTATATTCGTTGGTTTGGAACTATGAAATCTTTTCTGAATTTTAAGCAAGCATCAAAGGTTAAAATACAGTCATAATATCCTGCATTCTCCTGAAAATAGCTTTCTTTAATTGATGTAGAAAAGTTAAAGTCTTACTCAGATTTGAAGAGTATTTCAACTTGCATTTCAAGGATAGGTTTGGTGTTTCATGACACAAGTGGGTTATTTAGTGCCGAGGCAATTGGAATAAAGTTCCTTACCCAAGGAAACACTACGGTAGCCGACCGGGCTGATCCGTTGGTAGGATTCGAACCCGAATCCTTTCTGTTGTGAGTCCGCCACATTAACTATTGAGCCACACGGCTCGTGATTCCAGTAGGCGCATTTTACGACACCTAAGTGAGCGTATCGGGCCTATTGTACATACATGAAATCGCAGCTGGTATTTCAAGTGTGCACTTCCAAACTGAAAAGTTGTTTGAAAACAACAACAACAACAATGTTTTCTTATATATTTATTATTTCATAAGGATTCCAATGTTTTTATAAATATCATAAGAAAGATGATGCAAAATGTCAATTTGAGGGACGTTTTTGAGAAATATAATGAAAATGAGGCCAGGTATTGATAAGTGCGATTGTTTTAATAATCTGCATAAAACAAGCATTGTTCCTGAAAATGTCTGGAAATATGCCAATTGATTATAGGTGGATATCAATGGATTTGCTCTCTCTGTCTGTCTGTCTGTCTGTCTCTTTCTGCATGAAATATATATGGTAATAAATCAGTCTGTATCGGGACAACCGCAAGATATTAATAGTCTAGTAAGAAACCGATGACAAATCTCCAGTATCTTAAAATATGACATTTTATACAGCTGTTTGTGTGTGTCTGTGTGTGCGTCTGTGTGGTCGTGTGTATGTGCATATGTCGAAATTCTACGGGTAATAGTTTAACAAGTTTACACTCGCTTGGGGCCTGCTCAATTTGATCTAAGTTTCGCTCACAATCTGTGCGTGAAATTTCTTCTGGAGAGAGAGAGAGAGAGAGAGAGAGAGAGAGAGAGAGAGAGAGAGAGAGAGAGAGAGAGTCAGACATACAGAGATTGTTTTGATATTTTCCTTGACATTCCAACAGTTGTTATTAGACTGAAACTGGGTCACGACGTGCCAAAATTATAGTAGTGCTTTGGACGTTGACTTTGAAAGGGACGAAAATTCTTATCGAAAATAAAGATGCCTGTTTTCTCACATACAACCACTGATTACGTATGATTTTTTTTTTTAAATCTGACTTCAATTAACATTGTGAATAGTGCCATATCTCTATCATACCGGTTTAGCCATTCATATCGCTCTAAAAACAAGGGAGTCATTCATATCGCTCTAAAAACAATGGGCCTGCATGTTTGGAGCTGTGAAGAAAAATCAGTTTTGCAGAGAAGGTCATAAATTAATAAAGCATTGTAATTTTTATTTCGATTATGTGGTGTGGTTTTTTTTTTTTTTTTAAAGTGGCGGTGTCTTCAACAGTCATTCCATTATTGTTGTTGGTATGACTCCAAATTAAAGAGAAAACATATTTGTACATGACATTTCCTAATTGGCAAATACAAAAACATGTACTGACTCATAAGAAATAAATGTGACATAAAGCTTATATGATATGGTTGTCTGTCAAAACCCTGAGAAAAGTTGATCAGCTGTTAATGGGCATAATAAAGGACGTACATATATAATGACAAAAATCGATTTTTTTATATAAACATATATACCTAGTGAGACATACATTTTTCTATTTAATTGTGCTGATTATCAATAAATGTCATAACTATTGACTATTATGAAATAATTACTTATTTTTACATTATTTGCTTCTGTCGCAAAGAAATGCTTTTCGCACCAGGTTTATAACATACTGCAAAATGGGAAGGGGTATTGCCACTGAGATTTATCAATTAGCAAACACGGTGTGTGTTTTTTTACACCATGTTTTTAATTAAACACTCTGTATGTTTTTGCAACATGTTTTTAATTAATCAAAGAATACATTCTTATTGTATTATTGGACAAACTTAATTATAATTAAATGTTTTATACTAGATTTACATTAAAATATAATAAAGAGTTTGATTGAAAAGTTTTCATTGAAAATATGGATTGGGAAATTAAAGTCATTACTTTTTCGGAAAACTCCATTGTCTTCTCTAGAAGACTCTGTATCATTATCAAGTTTGATGTAATTGGTAAAACTAATCAAAAATCTTAAAACATTTCAACAACCTCTTTCGGATAGCATCCCTGTTTGACGCTGTAAACAGCCGTAAACACACGTGAATATACAATATACGTAATGTAAAACAATAGGTAAAACATTGCCATTTTCAAGGGATTTTACTGGAGAAACAAGGCCGGTGGCTATTGTTTTCATTTCCCCAAGTTTATTCCGTATCATTCATTGTTCAACATATTATGAAATTAAAACGACTTAATCACCCTGTCAGTTTTCATCCAGTGTCTTTAAACATTCCTCGATAAAATGTATATGATGATGGCGGTCTTCGTGCATACAGTTCACTTTTCACGTGGGCGATTCTTTTTTCAAAGTACCAAGGAACAGCACATATACTGTTATTTCCACGTATGCTGGAATCTGCTTTTGGCTATTTGACGTGTTATCAAATAATGCGTTTACCGTTGGACGGAAAAACTTTAAAAATGATAACTGATACTAGTGTATGCTTATACGCTTCGAATCTCTGTCTTTCTTCTCACCATTGTACTAGGTATTTATCCCCCTCCCCACCAGTTAATTGTGTTCTCCTTATTTACGATGTTTGGCGTTGATTCTTTGCCTTCAGAATGAGCAAATTAATACGATAAAATAAGGCCTTTTGCCATCAATCATGTATTTATTTGCATTCTAGCGGAAGGGCTTCGAAATGAGTTATGAGGACCTGCAAACTGACCCTATGAACTGTACATTTAGCATTAAATCTGTTCAAGCAAAATTTACAGTATATTGACTGATATCTACGGGAAATCTATCCTGAAAATTGCCAGACTATGCTTCAAGATTTTAATGAAAATAGTTTGGTGTATATAACATTCTACATGCAATTTATATATACACTGTTGCATGCATCAAACAATATACAATATAAGGCTCTTGGTTATAACATAAACACTATGTAGACTATATTCTGGTATTGTGCTAGTGGATTTTAACTTTACCAATACTTTTTCATTTAAGATATATGAAATGTAAGAATCTAACATCAACATTAGATGGAAAAGGCATTTGCTAGTTTACTCCTGCGGTAGTCGGCTGTATTTTACCTCAATAAGTCGTTCTAAATAATGAACAGCAAAAATTGACCTGATCAGAGAGAAAAAAAATCAACAAAAAATATTTGTTCCTGTTTAATTTACTATGTATCGCGAAAGGATTTATAATAACTGTATAAGAGTCTTTTTTTCTTCATGTAATATACCTCAGACATAAGTATATCATAAACCTGGAGAAATCACAGACCAAAGAAAACACCATGCAGACATAACTATATTATAAACCTGGAGAAATCACAGACCAAAGAAAACACCATGCAGACATAAGTATATCGTAAACCTGGAGAAATCACAGACCAAAGTAAACACCATGCAGACATAAGTATATCGTAAACCTGGAGAAATCACAGACCAAAGAAAACACCATGCAGACATAAGTATATCGTAAACCTGGAGAAATCACAGATCAAAGAAAACACCATGCGGATATGTTATATTAGGGATGCATGATTGACCTAGATAACATCATGGCCCTACCGCATTGGACAGCAACGACATGGGAACTAAAGGGGAGCGATGAATTAAGTCCAGTAATTTATTTTTAAAAAAAACAGCACATTTTCACATGTGTTTTATCGTGTTGTCAAATAAAAATGTTTTTGCATTATTCCAGTCCGTTAAAGATTCGGAATATTGTACTGGTTTTGATAAATTTAAAACCAATAATACCACTTGTCCACATTGTGTCTATGTAATCCTGCCATCCTGGGTCGTATCCGTATGACTAGTCACGTGATCATGTGTACATTAAATGGTTACTAAAAGGGTCAAAAGGTTACTAAAAAGGGTTAAAGGGTTACTAAAAATGTGAATATTGCGTATGATTACCGTTTCTGACACGAAAAGTCGTTCAAATACAAGCACTTATAGCGATTAGTAGTTTCAATTTGGTATAAGGCAATTCAGTGCATATCCATCAGGTCAAGAGAAAATGAAAGTACTAAATGATACTGCCTGCAATATGTGGTATATTATAACACAAAAATGACAATATACGCTCAAAGAATGTGAATGTTCTCAACAATATTGAAACACAAGTAAAATTAGCCTCATAAATTACGGTAACGTTCCTCAAACATAGGGACATATTTTTTATTTGTTTTTAAATTCGTGTAATAAACTACAAGTAATTAGTGATTATATTTATAACTTTATTTCTGTACAGTTTCAGTTCAATTGTTCTTCATAAATAACTGAAGAAAAAAAAAAGCAACATAACTCTTCCTCACGAGCGTTACCATCGTCCCCGCTATGTATCTAATAAAAGCACAAAGTTACATTCAGAATTTGATCACATACCATTTGACCTCGAAAGGATGGCGAGGGGAAAGGTGAAGTTCATGAGTCTACTGTGTACATATGCGTGTCATTGTTATAATTGACTCGTGAAACGCATGATCGCATTAAAATAAAATTCTGAAAATTGTGAGCTAATTCCCTTTACCATCAATTATGATTACAAACAGGAAACCTATGGATGAATATTAATATGAAAATGGTAAAATCCAGCACATACTAAATCTACATCATGGATCCTCCATCTGACCTCATACGTTACTATAAATTCCTGGTAAAATTATAGATAAGTAGATGAGATTAGGGTCTATACTTACCTTGAATTGGCACATATAAATTAAGTGTCATGCATTCTTCCGATTGTGAAAGTGTAAACGGAGCAATCCTCTTGAAACGTTCAACACTGGCCTTGGGAAATACCTTCGATAGAGACTCTTCAACAATAACCTTCTGGGAGCACACTGGGCGAGTTGAAAAGGCCAAGCGAATATATTTCCATTTCTCAAGGGGACTTGTAGGTGGCATAAATCTCATCCGTCCCTCATATGTTGTTCCATATTGCATCCCTCTGAATGCTTCTATAGGCTTCAATTTGGGGTTTGGAAATTCAACAAGAGCTCCTTGAATATCCCCATACCTGGTTTTGATGGTACGAGTACCCATTTGCCTCGTGAACACCCGTGACTCGTATTTACGGATTTGTAGGAGAACACAGACTATGCAAAAAGTAACAAATGCAAAAGATATTTCGCACATTCTGTTAGATTTTGTAACAAATTGCAACCTATAGATTCTTCATCTTACGAGACCTTCATTCTGACTGATGAATTTACGAAACGTATCAGAAACAAGTAGACGAAATTCAGAATTCCCGTACAAAACTGTTATGGACCCATATCTTCTAAGAGAACATACCATTTATTTACGCCACATGAACACTGGGCCTATTAATTTTTGTAACTTTGCTTGTAGCCAATTAGAGTAGCAAAAGTATCTGTTGTGATAACATAATTAAATCCGCTCAGAAAAACACGGTTTTCTGCCCCAAGTCGCATTTTCTGTCAGCAAAGATCATTTACAGAACTTGGCACTCTAGTTATACAGTTTATGCATACGTTCCAAATTAGGCAAAACGTGCCAGTGGGCAATGTCTAATTCTAGCTTACGTGCGCTTGCGCTGAATCAGAATTAACACGTTTAATCAAAGAGGTCGGCAAGGTTGATCATGGATCAGACGTTATATCTCTGGCCCACTGAATGCTCATGTATGGGAGAATTAAGCCCTAAAGACCCGCCTTAGCGATCCCAAGCCAAAGTTACATTATAGATTTAGTCTAACAATCAATATTAGGTTCCATCACAACACGCAATATAGGCAGAAAAGTTATTGTACAGTAATGTGATCATTTCACAGCAACTACTCTATGTTTGCTAGGGTCACACCATTTTGCCATACTTAACCCAGTTGGATGAGATGGGAGTTTGGGACATGGGGTCGGTTTGGGTAAATATCTTACAGATAATGATACATATTGGGATAAAAAATTTTAAAACACTATTCTGTAATTATTTGGATGGACTAATATATAAATTACGACGGAATGTAATATTTTCCCTTCTTGCACATTTATGTATCCATTGAAAATAGTTAATTACTCCGTTTCTCGAAAGGAGATGCAATATAACGCCTTGCTATCTAACACAAGGCAAGTATTATTGAAGATTCTAGATCGTCTGCCGCCATAATAGTAAAGAATATGAATAACATTTATATAGCACAATTGTTCAAATCAGACATATTTGCGTGGCAAATGATTTAAAAGTAAAATTTATCTCTCACAACAGTGTACTTTCTTGATATTGATTATTGATAATATGTCATCATTTGGTACGAATGTGCCTTCCGCAAAGAATTCAATTGCAAGAACCTGAACACCAATAGGTTGGAACGTACTGTTGTATCCATCACATCAGCCTCAACATAATGACAATGCTATATAAATCTGTCTATCTAGAATATGTCTTAATGCATTGATGTCTTTCCCTGGACTGGAATGCTTAATGACAATGCTATATCAATCTATCTAGAATATGTGTTAATGCATTGATGTCTTTCAGTGGACTGGTATTCAAGCTGAATTCACATATTTTGTACCATAACATTTCTTATAGCTAGAAAGGCAGTTAGAATACATGTATTTATCTCCCTTGGGTTTTTATTCCTGCTAGAAGACTCTAAATATGGGAAGAAAAGAGAAATGAAAGGTCTGACCGAATTTTAATGATTTTCCCAGATATTAGTGTTTAAAATGCACTTAACCTAATAGGCGCACGCATACGTTCATTCAGTCAGGACATGTTCATTCATTTTTTTAATCATTCATTCATACACAGTCTGCACATACATACATACATACATACATACATACATACATACATACATACATGCATGCACGCACGCACTATCGCGCACGCACGCACGCACACATACATACATACATACATAGATACATACATACATACATGCATGCACGCACGCACTATCGCGCACGCACATGCACGCACGCACGCACATGCATGCATGCATGCATACATACATACATACATACATACATACATACATGCATGCATGCATGCATGCATGCATGCATGCATACATACATACACACACACACACACATACATACATACATACATACATACATACATACATACATACATACATACATACATACATACATACATACATACATACATACATACATACATACATACATACATACACGTAAGGACATAACTATTAAATTCCTACGTATACTGCTCTGAAGGCCGCAGTTGTACTTTATGATCGAGTTTCAGGTTTATTCCCTCCTTTAACTTTTCCCCACAAGTCTAAATTGTCAAAGAAATTGAAGAAACCGAAATTAAAACCTGGTTGATATATTGATGGTGCAGGGTTCAAGTGCTGATGATGTTCTGTTGCTGATTACTGTACAATTTGCACGTGCCGGCACGTTATGAAGGGAAAATATATCCATTCATGACCGAAAATAAGAAATGGTTTATATGTGAAGAGACTGAATAGAGATTTTTCTCTTTTATGCAATGACGGCAGTTTATCATTTATTTAAAACACAAAAGAAAACATATGGCAATACATTTCCATATCTAACTACCCTACTCCTCGATAAAATTTACGGAAATAGTCCAATTGAATTTTAAATTCCTTCATATTTAAAGTATATTTATCACAAAATGACAAAACAAAATATTTCACTCAAAAAGAATATATGGCTGCAGAGATAGCGGCGTTTAAAATTAAACAGAATAGTATGCACTGCGATTATTATTATTTTGTATCTAAGTGTTTGTGGTATAGGGAAAAAATGTATGCGCATTCAAAAAAGCATCGTTACTAATTTTGTGTTGAGAAATTATTTCATTTTTAACTTTTAAATATTTAAGTTAACACTCAAGTTTTATATTTGAATAGACATACGTGGTCTTTCTATGGAAAATATTTATACAACTTTTCATCATAAAATTGCAAAATACAAATATCAGAACAGAGAGGAACAATTGCAACTTATTTTCATTTTATTTATTTTATATATACAACTTTTAAAGAAGCCATACATTTGGCAAGCTCCCAGCCTTCCATGTAGGACCCAACAAACACACATTGTTTTTATAAATTTTATGTTGTAACCAATCTACAGTAGAGACTATCGACCACCAAATTAGATTAGTACAGGTAGGTTTCTAGCCCAACGGAACGTTCATTCCTGCCCCTCGTGATGTCCGTTTCTAAGTACTGATGAACTGACCCCAGGGATATTCAGTTGTATATTAATAGGAACAGTTATAATGTTGCAGCTCTGTGGAGTTTCCCATCCCTCCAGGCATAGTGTGTGATAACTCTCAAGCTGGCAAGCAGTAGGCCCTACAAAAGTAACATGGACATAAGACAGTAGCAAAAATAGGTATCACACTCCTTACAAAGAATTAATATCATGAGCAAACAACATTCGAATTATGTATATATATATATATATATATATATATATATATATATATATATATATATATATATATATATATATATATATATATATATATATCTGTGTGTGTGTCGTGTATATGTGCGTGTGTTTGTATGTGAGCGTGTGTGTGAGGTGTGTGTGGTTTATAGGCACGTTAGCACAATTGTCACAGGATGAAGCCGGGTTGGGACTGGATTAGTGAAGACACCGAAAGCAACTGCGTTAATAAGATGTTTATTTATAAACGCAATTTAAAGATGAACAAATCTGACACCATTATAACAAAAAGATAAGGAAAATTATAAAGTTCCTAACATGGAACTATCAACAACAAGTAACTCAACGAGAAAAATCAAAGATGAATTTAACGAATGGAATTTTAAACAAACGTGAATAGCATCCTATCACCAATCGACAAATAAGAGTATATGATTTACACCCCAATATAAACAAGGTCTTTTTAAGTACCAAGGGTGACCAAAGCATGTGATTTATGCGCTTATCAATATGATACTCATCAATTTATCAATTCATCAAGCGATATTGGAATATGTATGAATTTATGAATATATCGTTCATATAACGAAAATGAAATGGGAATGCATGAAATTATGAATCTATCACACATATAGCGACATTGAAATGGGAATGAATGTAATTTTGCACAGATAGCAATATTGAGATAACAATAAAATGGAACACGCAATAAATATAACTATCGTGGCGCCCGTTTGACGACCAAGATGTATCTCCGGTTCCACCCGCTCTAGTCCATGGTCAAGGAGCCACCACGCATAGTCCACCCCTCCCAGCCTGTTGAAGGATTCCTCGAGAGCCTTCACATTAACACAGACCCGTTGGTCGAGAAGCCTTGGTCCCTCGCATCGAGAAAACCAGTACACTCTTCCGAAACAACGTTACCAGACACAGCGTACACGTCACACGAAACCACACAGAGTTCTGTGACTTCACACCACCAAACCATACATAAGGAAAGCTCTACAGCTGAAGTTTTGCTCCCGTAAAGAGGTAAGCTTTCTGACAAGACTCGTCGTAGTGTAATTTGTTTATAGAGAATTCGCTCTATATGTACTCTAGCTGTGACAGATATGCGCAGCAGCTAGGTACGTGAGTTTTCACTGCAGGCAATTTGCACGTGCAGCATGGGTGAATCGCGCTCAGTATTTCAAAATAACTAGAGCCGAAAAAAATAAACAACCCCCGAGTAACGCTCTAGTCGGAAACGAAACCCGAATACATTTGGATCACATATACATATTGATATAAACGATACAATTCCGTGACAACAATAATGGTCATATAGTGAAAGATAAAGGTTAAATTTCAAAAATGCGAAGATAGAAAATTATCAACATGAAACTTTAGGAAAATATACCCTTCCAAGAAAAAGCAAACACATAAGAAAAAAAGGTAAAGGTGTTAAAGTTTTTTAAATATAAAATAAAAGATAACAGTCAAACATACACAATCCTTCAAATATAATGCAAAAAGAGGAGTCGCGTGAGAAAATCAAAGATTGAATAGCGCTTAAATATTTAAATAATAAACACAACGGAATTCGAACCTGAACTTTACAACTATGTCTTTAAAGGGTAAATTAAAAAATGAATGGAAATGTTTTGGACGTTTACATGTTTGCTTAAATTTTGGACCCCCCCCCCCCAAAAAAAAAAAAAAAAAAAAACAACAAAAAACTAATATGCTTGTTCCAGTTGAAGTTTATTAAATAGTTATATTTATTATCAATTATCATAATGTAATTTAGGTTTGCTAGCAGTTACAATTAATTACAATGTACAGGTGTTGATATGCTCATTTGAGGTGATATGGCCAAAATATATGATGTAATGACTGAAGTGTGGACATAAACCAGATCGATTCAGCTACGTCTCTAAACAACTTGATGTGAATTCATTGGCATGAAATAGGTTTCATATTGAATACTTTTTTCAAGATGCACATTTGAAATAATATTTTATTGGTTTTAAGTTATTTATCTATTTAATTATATTTTTGGGGTGGGTGGCGTACTCATAAGAATACAATTTATCGCAGAAGCTTGGTAGTGACTCAAACAAATGGCAGTAGCAACATCAGGGGCCTTCTACATGTATTTAGAATTCAAAGGTTCTGTATTGATATATATGGAAAATCGATTACATGCAACACGGTGAACTCTAAAGATTCGAGGTCAATTGAAATTTAGTCTAGCTGTTCCTCTCCAGGGACGGTTAACTGGACGTTTGATGTGATATTAGGACCCTATAAAACGTATGCGGCTAATATGAAACAAAACAAAGCATAGCCGAGTACATGAATAATTGCCTGGTTTCTGATACGGGTTATAACTTCATTTTATTTCATTCTTTTAAATGATGGAAATCGAATCAATCTTTCTTCACTTTCTTTTGTAGGGAATTTGGAATACAAAGAACCAGACAAATTGCTAAACGCATAAATCATTTTTCTGTTTAACAAATTCAACCAGTGAGGAAGCCGGTTGAATGAAGCCTTTGTAACATTACTAACCAAATATCCTGACAGAGCATGTTACACTTGAAACCTGCTGAACATAAACTGTATTATAAATCGCTCATGACACAAGTTGTTTCTTATATCAGAGCCATGCACTTCCCCCACCAAAATAAATAAATAAATAAATAAATACACTAAAAATAAATAAATAAAATTCTCACCAGATAAGAAAAGTGAGAAGTAAAACAAAAATCAAATAAACTTGACTATTCAAATCAAGAACTCCTTCTATTAAGCGTTTTGCATGTTCGCCTTCCTCGTGTTTATATGACTTGAGTTATACTCAGATATCTGAAATGTGTATGAAAAAATATATTGGTAGGCAAAATATCAAAGCCATTTTGGTCATAATTTTGATTCAAAAATCAACCTATGAGAAACCTTTCTATAATACAAAACGTAAAAGTTGTATACTTTTGACTTTCCAGAGTAAATCAAATCAGATCATGAAATAATACATCCATACATACATGCGAATAGAAGCATAGATGGATGAATAGATGGACAGATGAATAGCATGAATAAGACAGAGACAAATGGAATAATAAATGTTCATTGAAGAAACCAATATATGCAACGTCAAGGTTTTTAATTTTCACAGAAACTTATAATACTTCCATAGACAACACACAACACGGGAATGCGGATAAGAAGTTGCTCATGTAAAAAGGTATTCCAAAACACTTTAAAGGAACACGACCTTACAACAATTCCACAAGTGAAGTTAAAAGTAAAACCATGTCTTTATATTTAATTAACTCTAAATTGGTCTCTGTAGAAACGTAGTTCCATCTTTTTCACCTATTACTTCTCTCTACAAGCAAAGGCACTTTTTTACTTGACCTTCCCTACTTTTTGCAATATATTCAGTTAAGACATAACTAATGTGGAGTCACTGACTCTAATTCAGTAAGAAAACTGTCTCTATTCCAGTAAGAAATATAATATTATCTGGTCATTTTCTCTGATAGAGTGAGAAATATAAAGATTGTGTGGTCAATACCTATATTCCAGTAAAACATATAAAGAGTGTGTGGGCATTGTCTGTATTACAGTAAGAGATAAAGTCTCTATCACATTAAGAAATATAACGAAACCTTGGTTATTGTCTTTTTTACAGTAAGAAATATAAAGATTGTGTGGGCATTGTATCCATTACAGTAAGAAATATAAAGATTGTGTGGGCATTATCTCCATTACAGTAAGAAATATAAAGAGTATGTGGGCATTGTCTCCATTACAGTAAGAAATATAAAGATTGTGTGGGCATTGTCTCCATTACAGTAAGAAATATAAAGATTGTGTGGACATTGTCTCTATTACAGTACGAAATATAAATAGTGTGTGGGCATTGTCTCTATTACAGTAAGAAATATAAATATTGTGTGGGCATTGTCTTTATTACAGTAAGAAATATAAAAGTGATGACATTGTCTCTATTACAGTCAGAAATATAAAAACTCTGTGGGCATTGTCTCTATTACAGTAAGAAATATAAAGATTGTGTGGTGATTGTCTCTATTACTGTAAGAAATATAAAGATTGTGTGGGAATTGTCTTTATTACAGTCAGAAATATAAAGAGTGTGTGGGCGCTGTCTTTATTACAGTCAGAAATATAAATAGTGTGTGGGCATTGTCTTTATTACAGTAAGAAATATAAAGATTGTGTGGGCATTGTCTTTATTACAGTCAGAAATATAAATAGTGTGTGGGCATTGCCTTTATTACAGTAAGAAATATAAAGATTGTGAGCATTGTCTTTATTACAGTAAGAAATATAAAGATTGTGTGGACATTGTCCTTATTACAGTCAGATATATAAAGATTGTGTGGGCATTGTCTCTATTACAGTAAGAAATATAAAGATTGTGTGGACATTGTATCTATTACAATAAGAAATATAGATAGTGTGTGGGCATTGTCTCTATTACAGTAAGAAATATAAAGATTGTGTGGGCATTGTCTCTATTGCAATAAGAAATATAAAGATTATGAAGGCATTGTATCCATTACAGCAAGGAATATAAAGATTGTGTGGGTATTGTATCTATTACAATAAGACATATAAATAGTGTGTGGGCATTGTCTCTATTACAGTAAGAAATATAAAGATTGTGTGGGCATTGTCTCTATTACAGTAAGGAATATAAAGATTATGAGGGCATTGTATCCATTACAGGAAGAATTATACAGATTTTGTTGTAAATGATTTTATTACAGTACGAAATATATAAATGTGTCCATTGTCTCAATTACAGTAACAAATATAAAGATTGTGTGGTCATTGTCTCCATGACAGTAAGAAACATAAAGATTGTGTGGGCATCGTCTCCATAATAAATATAAAGATTGTGAGGGAATTGTATCTATTACAGTAAGAAATATAAAGATTGTTTGGGCGTTGTCTCTATTACAGTAAGAAATATAAAGATTTTGTGGGCATTGTCTCTATTACAGTAAGAAATATAAAGATTGTGTGGCCATTGTCTCCATTACAGTAAGAAATATAAAGATTGTGTGGGCATTGTCTTTATTACAGTAAGAAATAAAAAGATTGTATGGGCATTGTCTTTATTACAGTAAGAAATATAAATATTGTATGGCCATTGTCTCTGTTACTGTAAGAAATATAAATATTGTATGGCCATTGTCTTTATTACAGTAAGAAATATAAAGTTTGTATGGCCATTGTCTTTATTACAGTAAGAAATATAAAGATTGTATGGCCATTGTCTCTATTACAGTAAGAAAGATAAATAGTGTGTGGGCATTGTCTCTACTGCAGTAAGAAATATAAAGATTGTGTGGTCATTGTCTTTATTACTGTAGGAAATATAAAGATTGTGTGGCCATTGTCTTTATTACAGTCAGAAATTTTAAGCATTGTGTGGGCATTGTCTCTATTACAGTCAGAAATATAAAGATTGTGTGGGTATTGTCTCGATTACAGTAAGAAATATAAAGATTGTGTGGGCATTGTCTTTATTATAGTAATAAATATAATTATTGTGTGGGCATTGTCTCTATTACAGTAAGAAATATAAATAGTGTGTGGGCATTGTCTTTATCACAGTAAAAAATATAAAAGTGATGACATTGTCTCTATTACAGTCAGAAATATAAAGACTGTGTGGGCATTGTCTCTATTACAGTAAGAAATATAAAGATTGTGTGGTGATTGTCTCTATTACTGTAAGAAATATAAAGATTGTGTTGGCATTGTCTTTATTACAGTCAGAAATATAAAGAGTGTGTGGGCGCTGTCTTTATTACAGTCAGAAATATAGAGATTGTGTGGGCATTGTCTTTATTACAGTAAGAAATATAAAGATTGTGTGGGCATTGTCTTTATTACAGTCAGAAATATAAATAGTGTGTGGGCATTGTCTTTATTACAGTGAGAAATATAAAGATTGTGAGCATTGTCTTTATTACAGTAAGAAATATAAAGATTGTGTGGACATTGTCTTTATTACAGTCAGAAATATAAAGATTGCGTGGGCATTGTCTCTATTACAGTAAGAAATATAAAGATTGTGTGGACATTGTATCTATTACAATAAGAAATGTAAATAGTGTGTGGGCATTGTCTCTATTACAGTAAGAAATATAAAGATTGTGTGGACATTGTCTCTATTACAGTAAGAAATATAAAGATTATGAGGGCATTGTATCCATTACAGTAAGGAATATAAAGATTGTGTGGGCATTGTATCTATTACAATAAGAAATATAAATAGTGTGTGGGCATTGTCTCTATTACAGTAAGAAATATAAAGATTGTGTGGGCATTGTCTCTATTACAGTAAGGAATATAAAGATTATAAGGGCATTGTATCCATTACAGGAAGAATTATACAGATTTCGTTGTAAATGATTTTATTACAGTACGAAATATATAAATGTGTCCATAGTCTCAATTACAGTAACAAATATAAAGATTGTGTTGTCATTGTCTCCATGACAGTAAGAAACATAAAGATTGTGTGGGCATTGTCTCCATAATAAATATAAAGATTGTGAGGGAATTGTATCTATTACAGTAATAAATATAAATAGTGTGTGGGCATTGTCTCTATTACAGTAAGAAATATAAAGACTGTGTGGGCATTGTCTCTATTACAGTAAGAAATATAAAGATTGTGTGGGCATTGTCTCTATTACAGTAAGAAATATAAAGATTGAGTGGCCATTGTCTCCATTACAGTAAGAAATATAACGATTGTATGGGCATTGTCTCCATTACAGAAAGAAATATAAGGATTGTATGGGCATTGTCTTTATTACAGTAAGAAATATAAAGATCGTATGGGCATTGTCTCTGTTACTGTAAGAAATATAAATATTGTATGGCCATTGTCTTTATTACAGTAAGAAATAAAAAGATTGTATGGCCATTGTCTTTATTACAGTAAGAAATATAAAGATTGTATGGCCATTGTCTCTATTACAGTAAGAAAGATAAAGATTGTATGGCCATTGTCTCTATTACAGTAAGAAAGATAAATAGTGTGTGGGCATTGTCTCTACTGCAGTAAGAAATATAAAGATTGTGTGGTCATTGTCTTTATTACTGTAGGAAATATAAAGATTGTGTGGCCATTGTCTTTATTACAGTCAGAAATTTAAATATTGTGTGGGCATTGTCTCTATTACAGTCAGAAATATAAAGATTGTGTGGGCATTGTCTCTATTACAGTAAGAAATATAAAGATTGTGTGGGCATTGTCTTTATTATAGTAATAAATATAACTATTGTGTGGGCATTGTCTCTATTACAGTAAGAAATATAAATAGTGTGCGGACATTGTCTCTATTACAGTAAGAAATATAAAAATTGTGTGGACATTGTCTCGATTACAGAAAAATTGTGTGTGGGCAACGTCTCTATAAAGATTGTGTGGGCATTGTCTTTATTACAGTAAGAAATATAAATAATGTGTGGACATTGTCTCTATTACAGTAAGAAATATAAATAGTGTGTGGGCATCGTCTCTATTACAGTAAGAAATATAAAAGTGTGGCCATTGTCTCTATTGCAGTAAGAAATATAAAGATTATGTGGGAATTGTCTCTATTACAGTCAGAAATATAAATTCTGTGTAGCCATTGTCTCTATTACAGTAAAACATATAAAGATTGTGTTGGCATTGTCTCTTATACAGTAAGAAATATAAAGATTGTGTGGTCATTGTCTCTAATACAGTAAGAAATATAAAGACTGCGTGGCCATTGTCTCTATTACTGTCAGAAATATGAAGTTTGTGAGGTCATTGTATCCATTACAGTAAGCAATACGAAGATAGTGAGGTCATTGTCTCCATTAGAGTAAGAAATATAATAGTGTGGGCATTTTCTCCCTTAGAGTAAGAAATATAAAGTGTGGTCATTGTCTCCGTTACAGTAAGAAATGTAAAAGAGTGGTCATTGTCTAAATTACAGTCAGAAATGCAAAAGAAAGTGTGGTCATTGTCGTCGGAGGTATATCGATATCACCCATGTTTATTCGGAACTTGTCGCAGCGGCACAAGACAGTCTCAATACAATTACCAAGCTGTACTCGATGGATATATAAAATAAAACGATTAGCATGGGTGAGTTTGACACCTTGTTGGCGGAAATGGAAAACTACTGGCGACTTTGAGCACAGATACGGAACCGGAGCATTAACGACTCTGATTTACAGGCAGTGAATATCGAAAAACTGTTTACCAGTGCACGTATGGGGCTACACTCGTATGGTTTCGGGATTTGGAACCATAATTATCACTCGTAAGTATTTGTAATTGAGTGATTGGCAATAGTAGTATGATAATAGCAATTTTGTTTGGTTAATGATCCAGGTCAAAGACTTCTACCCCAGATGACTTTGTCCTCACATCGCACGTGCATGCGTTTCCATGAGGCGCCCATAAGAGATGTTAGTGGCAAAATCATTTACGCTATCGTGCGCACGCATTTGCAATACAAATTTAAAAAAATTAAAACAAATAATCCTCAATGGGGAAAAATCATGGGGGTGTAGAAGGCTTTGGCCTAAATAAGTAACAGTAATCCAAAAAATACAACACCGTTATCTCTCTACTATTAAACTTGTTTTCAATGTTTTTATGACCTTGCAACAAAACTTATCCGACAATTTTATTAGTCCAACCATGTTATTTAATTGTGAGAAAATGCATTTCTCATACACTATGACAATAACCACACAATCTTTACCTTTCGTACTGGAATAAAGGCAATGACCATTCAATCTTTATATTTCTAACTAGAATAGAGTCATTGACTACACAGTCTTTATATTTCTTAATGGAATAGAGACAATGACCGCACGTTCTTTATATTTATTACTAGAAGAGGGACAATGACCATACAATCTTTATATTTCTTGTTGGAATGAAGACAACGATCACACAATATTTATATTTCTTATTGGAATGAAGACAACGATCACACAATATTTATATTTCTTTCTGAGGCAATGACCACACAATATTTATATTTCTAACTGGAATAGATCCAATGGCCCCACAATCTCTATATTTCTTACTAGAGTAGAGGCAATGACCACACAATATTTATATTTCTTACTGGAATAGAGGCAGTGACCATACACTCTAGGTATTTCTTACTGCAATAGAGGGAATTACCGTTCAAGTTTGATTTCTTACTGGAATAAAGGCAAGGACAACGCTTTCTTTATATTTCTTACTCTAATGGAGACAATGACCATACAATCTTTATATTTCTTGCTGTAATAGAGAAAAGAATCACACTTTCTTTATATTTATTACTGGAATAAAAGCAAATGACCACAATGTCTTTATATTTCTTACTGTAATGGAGACAATGAACATGCAATCTTATATTTCTTACTGTAATAGAGACAATGACCATACAGTCGTCATATTTCTTACTGTAATAGCGGCATTGCGCTCCTGATTTTCGCAAGCTGTTTTGGGCTAAGGCCAACCTTAACTTCGTGATAGGACATTATTATTTGAAAACATAACTGGTTTAATTACTACGTTACGACTCTACGAATTTTCTATAGGCGCTTCAAGGATCCTCATTCGGCCACCTCTGCCGTTCAACAATATAAACTTATTGTAGAGGATCAACAACAATGCATCTATAATTGGCGACAGTGGGAGGACCAACCAGATTAGTAACACGGACATGAAAGTTCATGTCGACAACAAACTGCTTAAACAACTCCAGGTGTTCAACGAAAACTAATAAATCGGGTAGAACGTAAGAAAGTGTACTGGGAAACCTGCAGACCTCTGTCAATGTTTTGATGCCGGTGCGTGTATGACCATAACTTGTGATATACACGTGCGACTTGACTGTCTGTAAAGTTAAGTAAAATTTCTTCGGTTGGTTCCTGATGACCGTTTAACCGCAGAGAAACTTCGGACACTTATAAGTTGTCAATTATCATCGTACTGCGGGTTTAATCGTTAGCCGGTGCATAATGTTGAAACGCCACGAACACGTGTTTTGGCGGGCTGAGACTATGTTGGGTAGCTATTTGCCATGTAAACTGTCCCTGAAGAGTAAGAACTGGCTTCGAGTCTGTGGTAACCGCGAGAAACGACAGCATTGACGCGGTTCCAGACTACATAAACGGTAACAAACGTGCTTCTGTGGTTAGTGAAGGGATTAACACAGGCATCCACAATGCTAATGTTGAAAACACAACTTGACCAGCAGCGACGCCAGCGTATTGCCAAATTGCATCGTTGGTGATATCTTTACGGGTGAGTTTCGCTCCGAAAATAACCTTGGGAATATCTCTGCAAAACCCGAATATGTGACTGAAGGGAATTGCACACAAAAACAACAGTTGAGCTCCATGAAGCTGTAAAGCCAATGTTTAAAATCGGTTTTGTACTTTGTATACGAGCACCACCAACACTAGGTCTGGCAGGCAGACCAGCGAGTTGTGGGTCTACGAACGAAGCCTGTGTAAGTAGATGCTGGATACGCGAGTTATGACCTGCATGTTCGTTTGAGTCCTTATTAAACATTATAGACCCCCCAGCCGACCTCCTGTTATGGTCGCTGTATATGGCGAGTACAATAATCGTGGTTGCAATGTTAACGTTCTCGAGAATTGCTTCGATTTCATTTTCATCGGTGAAATAACATGCGCTGTTGAACAGCACCATGATGTCGTTGTTAACAAATCCAAACTTAGCATCGGCGGGATAAGGGTTATTCTCAATCGGTATCAGTTTTCCCTTTATTTTTATGAAGGCTTCACAGGAAAGAAATACCAA
The DNA here is from genome assembly GCA_029931535.1 of Margaritifera margaritifera. Taxonomy (NCBI): domain Eukaryota; kingdom Metazoa; phylum Mollusca; class Bivalvia; order Unionida; family Margaritiferidae; genus Margaritifera; species Margaritifera margaritifera. The sequence goes on along the minus strand of JAQPZY010001685.1, from coordinate 8,145,966 downwards.
GACGTGTACTGCACTTGTAATCCTAGTTTCAATGGCCAGAAGTCCCTAACGTGATACAAATAATACTGAAAATATTTGGCGCTGCGATCTACCATCGCAAGCGCATCAATCTCCCACGCGGTATCGGGTGCATCTTTTAATTTTGCGATTGTTTTCACTTATGTATCATTGGTTTCGACCGAACACATTTTGCGCGATGGCTTTGCCGTCAACAACCGTATTCCCATCCGCTCATGTACTCGTATAGGTACGCTCCTTTTCTAGTTATGTTACGATTCTATGGTCTAAGAAAAATGTAACAGAAAGAAAGTGAAACTAACAAATCCAGTAATAATCAAGAAGCAATTTATTTCTAGACAATGAAAGTGATAATTCAAAAGACGCTTACAGTAATGTGAATTAAAATCAATATAATCAAATAATCCTAAGTGTCCTAATCACATGTCCTAAATATAGAATGTTCCAAATGAATTACTGTATCCTTGAATGTGCTGATGTGCCAATTGTCTTCAATGTGATGATGTACCAAAATGAAGAACTCCAGAAAAATAAAAAATCCAAAAGTCTATGAGCAATTTTATAATCCAGTGAATTTTTTAAATAATTCCTCTCTCAGAATTTGGAATGATTTTTCACAACTGTAATAACTCTTTATAAGACTGATGGCAAGGTGGAAACTGAAAAACTGTCCACTAAAGATGGTGTATATAAAGATAGGTCACATGACAGAATGTTCTAGAATAGTATGGTGGGTGCGAGTTCTGACACATAACTCTAAAGGAAATTCTGGTTTTATCTCTAAACAAGATCAACCCTGACTTCAAATTGAATCGACAACTTGTTTACCCAAACCGTCCTTGAACTTAAACACTAAGTAAACAACCTAATTCAAGAACAATAGCTCGTTTAACAACAAGTACACGTAGGAAGAGATAAGGATTTCTGATCAGTCTTATCAGATGTTTTATTCCTAACAGTTGTGTTGTTTTGAAATTTGAAAGTACTCGTATGAGATTGCAATTTTTTTTTTTTTTTTACCAGAAATCTGCTGAGAGGAAGACTTATTGTCAAATGAAATTTTGTGAGTCAAGGAATAATTATCAGCCATACGAGCAGCATTTTCCAAAGTTTCCACTTTTTGCTCGTCAAGATAGGTCTTAAAATCACTATGGACGCACCTTTTGAACTCTTCAATTAATACGAGCTGTCTGATGTTATCGTAATCTTGATCAACCTTCCTGGCTGAGCACCACCTATATATCAAATAGTTGTTCTTTTTCCCTTCCAAATTCGATATGAGTTTGTCCAGTTTCTTTTCAACAATTCCTAAACCTTTGTCGATATGTCTCAGGTACCAACTCATAAGACTTCAAGATGTACTCCTTAACCACATCATAATCAGTGCTTTGTTGTACTGACAGTGAGGTGTAGACTTCACGAACTTTGCCAGTAAGTACACTTTGTAATTACAAAGTCCAGTGCTCTTTGGGCCATTTCAAGTTTTCAGCAATTTTCTCAAAGTGAAGAAAGTATTTATCTACTTCTTTTTCCTGAAAAGGGGGTACTAACCTAATATATCTCGTAACATCAAAACCTGAACTTATGTGTAAAGGGGAGAGTGTGCTATGTTTGCCAGTTCTAATTCTCTTAATTTAAATTGCATTTCCCTGTCTTCTCTCTGAATCTGTATCTGCATCTCTCACCTTTTCCTCTCTCTCTGCATTTGTCTCTCCCTCTCCTCTCTCTGCATCTCCATCATTTCTTTCTCTTTCTGTGTTTGTCTCTTCCCTTCCTCTCTCTCTGCATCTACATTTGCCTCTCCCCCCCCCCCTCTCTCTCTCTCTCTGAATCTGAACCTTTGCTAATTCTAAATGCATCTGGTTCTTTAACTCTAATTCCCTTAATTTCCTGTCAGAACCAGATACAGGCTTTCCGATCAAAGTTATAACACTACTACTATCCACAATTCCCTTTCCTGCTAAATATTGAAAAAAACATGATCTTTATCTCCTGTTTTGTTAATGATGCTTTCGTCTCAGACAGACTATATTTTCTGGCATGTTCGAGCAACTCATCGTTTCTAATACAGTCTAACCCCTCCTGAGTAGGATTTGAAATGAAATTCTGAACATTAGATGCCATTGTGAATCCTTGTTGGTTCACTAAAAACAATTCCTCAAATTAAAATCTTTGCCAAAGACAATAAAAATTCCGAAACAAAATCAATATGAATTTCCAAGATAACATCAATGTCTCAAATATGCTTTAAGGAAATTCTATCCCAGACTAGCTCCCAATTTCCGTTACGATTCTATTGTCTAAGCAAAATGTAACAGAAAGAAATTGAAGCCAACAAATCAAGTAAAAGTCAAGAAGCAATTTATTTCTAGACAATTAAAGTGAAAATTCAAAAGACACTTACAGTAATGTGAATTTAAATGCAAATAATCCAATAATCCTAAGTGTCCTAATCACATGTCTTAAATATAGAATGTTCCGAATGAATTACTGTATCCTTGAATGTGCTGATGTGCCAATTGTCTTCAATGTGATGATGTACCAAAATGAACTACTCCAGAATATCTTTGAATAAGTTCACATACATCCCAAAATCATCAGTTATAAATTCAAAATCCAAAATTCTATGGGCACTTTTATAATCTAATGAATAGTTTAAATATTTCCTCTCTCAGAATTTAAAATGATTTTTCACAACTGTAATAACTCTTTAAAGACTGATGGTAAGGTCGAAACTGAAACAATGTCCACTAAACATGGTATATACACAATGTATAAAGATAGGTCACATGACAGAATGTTCTAGAATATTATGGTGTATGTGATTTTGACACATAATTCTAAAGGAAATTCTGGTTTTATTTGTAAACAAAATCAACCTTGACTTCAAATTGAATCAACAACTTGTTTACCAAAACAGTCCTTGGACTCAAAAACTATGTAAACAACCTAATTCAAGGACAATAGCTAACATGTCTACATTATACATAACATTAAGGTTTAAGCAAATATTAAAGTCAAGAAACATTTATAATTTCCTAAAATATTTATAATATTATATAAGCATCATACATAACAGTTATCAACTTCAAATTGTCAGGGCTAGCGGTATCATATTGACTGGTGAATTTGAATCGATCATTACCATGGGAAACTCAGCTTCTTGCTGCAAGGTTGCTCACTAGTTTATCTAGGGGGAGGGGGAGTTTAAAAACTGCAGCGAGTCAATGAACTACAGCTGTCCCAGTTTTATATGTCATGTATTTTCCATGTTGCTGGGGATGACGGTTATTGGCGCCTTTGATGATGTGGCTACTGCTTGCACTATTAAATGGCCATCATACCCACGCATGTTATGAATCACCACAGGATTTTTGTTTTGTTTGGATAAATTCGCAACTGTAGATTGCATGCTCTGTGTGCGACTCCTTTATACGTGCCAGTAATGTAACATTGATCGCGTACTTTTTGGTTGGTGGAGCTAAAAGCACCATCACAGATCCAGCAATGAGTTGTCGTTGAAAACTCACGAATGTCATTGTTAGTCATGATCATGTCCGCGGGCGAGGAGAGCTTTTGTCTAATACATTTCGCGGTAACCTCGAGCGATTTAAGAAACACCTCAACTGAGTCCTGGCTATGATACAACATTGGTGGCTCAGTTACTATATTACATTTGACTACAGAGTAGCAAAACCCGCTTGGGATTTTGTTCCGCAATTTGGACTATGTGTGTTGGAACCTCAGTAGCGTCCACTGGAATGTTAAGACACGCGTAAATTACATACGGGACTTTCAACTTCTGTAGTACCGCAGCGGGTTTTCACTGATTCCACTGCAGTAAAAGTATATGCAGCGTCTGCATGGAAATTTCTTATCCTCATAATTACTGTGCCGGTATACCATTCGTGGAAAATCTTTTATCCACACATAATGATACCGCGCCTCTGGGTCGTGCAACAATAACAAATCAATATTAAACCTCCTGCGTAAATCTTTGTTTTCTGTGTATATCTATTGTCGAATTGGCTGCATGCCTTTTATTCTAAACAAACACATTAACCGCGATGCCAGGGTCGAAACGCTCAAACTTACTGATGTCAGTAACTTGTACAGGAAATTCAATGTTACCAAACTTAAGTTCACCCAGTTATTGTTTGTATTTTCTAGGTTGGTCTTTATTATCGCTCGCGGGATGCAGCGCGAACAAGCGGATATTTTCGCGAGTATTATCGCGCGAGCAGGCAAAGACTCGCTAACACTATCGTTATTGACTTTCATTTTCATGTACAACCAACCTAAACTTCAACGTTTCCTCAATTATTAAAGAGAATATTATTTTCCGCGAGTGTGATTCGAACATGCAATATCCGGCAGTATATCGTACAACAAAATATCGCGGCGCCATTACGTATCGAAAGAATCCTTACCCCTTTTCAATTGAATAGTATGACTTAATGGAACTGTGCAAAATTCATAAGATATATCTATCCGAGGAAATACCGAGATGGCGCACTTAAGTACGGCGAAATTACTACTTTGCCATGAAATCATCAGCAAATCAGTATATACATTTATAACGTAAAGACGCATTTAAAGGTTGATTGAAAACCAGCTGAAGTCACTGATCAGTATTTAAAAATAATGACACTTATGATACTCACCACTGCCTGGTGTGGAACTCCAGTAGGATCAACTCCAGTAGGATCAACAAAGCAATACATGTGGCTTACGTATATCTCAGTTGTTTTTGGATACATTTCTGACAAGATCTTTGATAGTCAAGTTTAACGACGAAAAACCTTAAAAAAATTAAATTTAAAAAAATTAAAAATTAAAAAGCGACCACAAAAAAGAAAGAAATGCAGAAAGAATGATGCGCATAATTTACTGACTGCTTTTATCTTATTGTCCTTGTATGTACTCATTGTTCTTGTTCTTCACAACGACACGTTGTAATACGATAATATATTGGAATAACATTAAACTTGCCGGGCGGAATCGTTTCCTGACCAGCGTCTTCAGGGAGATCAAGGCAGCTATTAATTATAGAGCCACTTTTGGCACTAGATTTAACCGTAGACAAAACTGCTATAATTACACGGAAAGGAATCGATTGGCGTCAATTAAAATAATCTTCCTTGCAAATTATGTTACCCCTTGGAAATGTTACTGACGGTATAATATTTGGTGTTAATCAAGAGGAAGATTTAGATGGTATCGATAATCAAAACTGCCATTTAGATTCAAGAGAACGTAAATAAAGGGACGAGTAGTTTTGAAATTTCAACATGCATATTTAACACGTCTGATTGTTAAAAGAAGATGACACATCCGAAAGCAGCGTCATTTTTCTCAATCAAAAGTTTTAAATTTTTCTAAACTAAAAAAAAAGAAAAGATATGAAAAAGTACATGTTACGTGAAATTCTTGATCATTCAACGATGACTAATTTTACAGGAACTTACATTTAAAGAACTTACTGTACGAATTCAGTAATTTCCCTAATCGACAAGTACCAAGAAATTCAAGAAGTTTCAGGCTGTATTATAGTCTTAGATGTGTTCTTAAAAAAAAATTTATGTTCTATTGTGTGTATCATGAGACAGGGCAAATAATACAATATATTGTCTCAATACAAATATCAAATATTCTCCATATGTATAGTTGTATTGTTACAACATACATACATGCATGCATACATAGACACATACACACATACATACATACATGCAAACATACATGCATGCATACATACATACATACATACAGACAACATACATACATACATACATACATACATACATACATACATACATACATACATACATACATACATACATACATACATACATACATACATACATACATACATACATACATACATACATAAATGCACACATACATACATACATACATACATACATACATACATACATACATACATACATACATACATACATACATACATACATACATACATACATACATGGAGAGAGGCTTGAACGTCGCCTGCAGCATTTAGATGTATAGAATTATGTACACTTTCTTGTTTCGTGAACCAATGATTTTGTGCAGTTTTTTTTATCCAAATCGTTACTGTAGAGATGTTGCAAAGCTGCAAGAAAACATGACTCATTTCAACTGTTTTTGTGACTGTCCTTATATGTGTATCAATTTTATCATTTTTGTTTTATTTGATATTGCATAGACATTGAAAAAACATGAACTTCTGAAACTGTATTCCATTCATTCATAAGCTGAGTTTACTAATTTATCCAGTAGCCACAAACAGTGAGTGTCACGCTCTCTAAAGTACCAAAAACAGCTCGCCAGCTATACGGATGCACCGTTACTGACTTCTGTTAGTTGCGTCGAGTATGGCCTAATGGTCCAATTCACAGGTAACCGTTTACTAGATTGTTGTTTCCTTTTTGTACTGTCCTTTCAACTTCATCAAGAAAGATTTAACATATTAGTAGAATGGTCTATCAGACAGTGTGCCCGTCATTCACGAAGTAAAAATGCAGTGTACACAACAGGGCTCTTTTTATCGATGATATCACGTCCCCTTTCCTCTTCCTGTTGATATATGGGAGGGGGGAGTTCAGGAGAGATGCAGAAAGCAGCAGTTTAAAAACAAAATGTGTGTTATAAAAGGAACTGACGATAATTTGCTTCAGTAGATTCATCTTATTTGCTCCATGGACACCCTTTTTGGGTCTGATATAGATTTCATAGTGTTTGCGCAAGTACATCGGACACGTCATAGGATTCGCTCAAACTATATTTGTGCACATTTTCATTATTAATGGTAGCAGCTAAAATTAGGGACCGACCACTTTTATTTCTGGAGGGGGGCAACCTTGAATGTTTCAAAGCAAAAAAAAAAAAAGATTCGGATTTTTTTTTTTATCCCAGGACCCCATCCCCCAATAATAAATGTTTGGTCCCATATGGGCAACACTTTCATACATTTTGCTTTGAATTTTTTTTTTTTTTGTGGTCTGATTCAAAATGTTGATAAATCGTCAAATTAATATTGCGTTCAGCGTACAAGCCCGACAAATGCGTGTAACGAAGGTCAAGCTTAGATGCACGTAGATGTTTCACAGTCAAAGATAGAGCATGACGACAAGTAGTAATATGGTTACATGACGCCTCAACGTGTGGTCTGAGATGAAGATAGCAGGTAGACCTCGCAACGCTATCACAGATATATCTGTGGCAATAAAAGACTATTTACAGATGTCGCCAATGTGAGGAAATCGTTTAATACACATTAGTGCGTTCTCCAAGGAGTAAAGCAGCTTTGATCCACGATTGTAGAAGCTATATAGATAAAGCAAGTCAGTTGTTGTGTAAACGGATCTTGGAGGTCATTCAAGGACTTACAGAGGGAAAGTTTGCGCTTTAAAGTTCTCTCTCTCACACTCTCTCATATTGTAGTTAGATATATACAACGATCATCATTGCTTTGGCAAAGTATGCCGGACACTCTTTTACGCTCATAGCTCAGTTTTACAGACACTGTTGCATGTATGGTCATACAATTTCATGTGTGCATTCACATTTAGCAGTTATGCAAACACCAATAAAAGTAAATTATGTAAGTAATGACCTACTTTTCTTGCTAAACTAGCTATACCAAGTGTTTGGATTATATACTATACAGATGAATCAGGCAAGACATCATTCAACATAATTTCATGTTCGTTCATTCTTAGCATGAACCTTCACATTTCTATCCAATTATAAGCGTGAAAGAAGAGAAAACGTTCATATGGATCGATTTAATGTTTCGTGCGACATATGGATCGATTTAATGTTTCGTGCGATATATGGATCGATTTTATGTTTCATGCGATATATGGATCGATTTTATGTTTCGTGCGATATATGGATCGATTTATTGTTTCGTGCGATATTTGACTCGCGTCCTCTTAGATACTTTTCTCAAGTACCAGTTTGATTTTTGTAAACTGAGTATCTTAGGCGGTCACTGCACTATTGTATTTGCTGTAATAAGCTCCCACAAATAAGAGATCGTAGCTACCAATAAGACAACAGGGAAAAGAATGGACACTCCGGATTCTGAGAGCTATGAACGGAGCGCATCTCAATTAGAGTATAGAAATTATTGCAGAAATAAGAGACAAGTATGAAAATGTTAACAATCATTTAATCCAAGGCTATCTGGCAGTCTTTGCACGATCAACAATGCGAACTATACCTCTGGTCCACAGGCTGAGAGGACATATCGCTCTGATGTGCTCCAGTGTAGGAAAATTTAGCAGACGATATATATATATATATATATATATATATATATATATGCAATATTTTGTTTTGTAGATGGCGACTGTAAAACTAGTAAAGTGAGGGCATGTATATCTAGATATGGTTGAAACAAACAGAATATAACTGTCAGTTTGAGGTGCATCAATAATCTCCACAAACTAAGTACATCGAGTGATCTAGATCAATTAAAAAGTAATGCATCGCCAGACGATGCTTGTAATAATAGTCAAATAGCTGAAAAAAACAATTCCACAATGTAATAAAAACAATAGCACACTGTAATCAAACAGCCCCACACTGCAATAAAAACAATCCCACACTGTAATAAAAACAATCCCACACTGTAATACAAACAATCTCCCACTATAATAAAAACAATCCCACACTGTAATACAAACAATCCCAAACTGTAAAACAAAGAATCCCACACTGTACTAAAAACAATCCCACACTGTAATACAAACAATCCCACACTGTACTACAAACACAATATATTGATCTAAATTAGTTTGTGAAGAATGAATTAAACGCCAATGTAAATATATTATGGACGAACAAATGAGAAGGAGATGAGATGTCTGTCCCTTGAATGAGATGATTAAAAAAAGACAGGAAAATTAAACGACGCGAATCAGGCATGGACAAGGCAATAGAATCGGAACTGAGATTGGAAGCAGATATATACATAACTGCAGAAGTAATAAAGACTCAGGCAATGGTTATTGAAAAGCTGCATACTGTAAATGAGACACAAATTGAAACTGTAAGCGCGCAAGTTCGCTGAATTCAATTTCAACTTTCAAACTGTAGACAGTTGGCTTACCCGTATTCAAAAAAGACCAGTGTTTTGTCGCATATCCACGAATATACAAATAGAACACAGACTAAAACTGTAATCGATGGCCATCAGTAAGAGTCTCGTAAACGAATTTTATCAGATGAAGCGGATTATAGAAATACCGACTTAACCAACGTTAGGCATCCCGCAGTAGAGAATCGTCGTTCAGCTGTGTCGCGATCTCCTTTAGTAAAGACCCCAAGCAATACAGCATCAAGTGTTATACAGGCATCAGATAAAGGATGAACAGGTGAAAAAAGACAGACAAGAAAGAAAAATACAACAAAGCAATGTCAGTTATTGGCTTTTAAAATTTCCCTTGTTACAACATATGACATGAATGCTGTGAATAATGCATTAAAACCAATCCAGGTACGAATCAGCGAATTGGCATTCAGTGGAGTGAAATGGGACCCGAAACCAAATGGTTGTTGTTATCTCGTATTCAGGCGGACTACAGTCCATAGGAGCTAAAACAAGCAATATACATACTGCATACAATTAAAGAGAAAGTAACACATATTTGAATCTTAAAAAAAGTGGTCAAATGAAAGCAAAAATTCATATACCGTTCTAGTTAATGTCCCGAATACGCTATCAGGTAGAACCTTGCAACAGGGAATTTGGCCACAGTTTATATTAATCAGGTAATGGTATGATATATACAAGATTCTGTGTATGCAACCTACCCATGGTAGAGTGTTTAGTTAAAATTTTCATGACTCCTCTAAACATACAGACATAAAATGCAAAGGACATTAGGTCAAGAACGCCTTATAGTTGTTCTTTACTCCAAGATGTCTATATTTTGTGCATACAAGAACATTGGCTACCTTCAGAAGAACTGAATTTTCAACAGAACGTAACCAGAGAATGTAATGCTTTCGCGCTACCGGCTATCAGAATTCAGAAGTGTCCGTGGAAAATTGATGTCCATCTGGCTTTGGAGAAATTTCAATTCTATATCGAAAGTCGCTGCCGGTATGTGTTATGCAAAACGTCGGAAAGGCAGAAGTATTGTAATTGAAATTAGTGCGCGCTTGCAAATTATTTGTGTTCTGTGTGTGGTTCTTTTCAACGATTGCCTCTTTAGACGATTATAAGGAAGTAATGGAATGAATGGAAAGCCTTTTTGATGGGTACCGTCAAAAAGGTCTTCTGAGTAGTTGAGGTGACTTCAATGTATAGCTGCTGAAAGAAGTGGTTCCAAAACTAAATATTATAGAGATCATTTATTGCATCCCTTTCTATTCACTAGGCATCTAATCCTCATAAGTACGTCCAGTGATCCATGCTATAGAGTTTGCTCATCCGATGGTCATTTGCTCATTCCTTGATCGATTACATTATTGTTTCCTCTCCCAAAGTAGATTTAGTCAATAGTGCTAACATTAAAGATGATCATCATTTAAATCTTCCGAATAGCTTACCTGTAAGATCACAATTGATAGTTCCGTACAAATCTATAAAAAAAAAATTAATTCGTACTATCCAGATACAATAAACTGGAGAAAAGCTTCTGCTGTCATGTTGGAGAAGTACAAAAGTGAAATCAATGAGCAATTGGAATGATTAATACTCCCCATACACGACGTTGGAGATATACAATTAACTGTCGATGCTATTGCAACTGTTTTACGAGATTTAACTGACAGAAATCTTCATATGACAGTCTTTCAATCTAAAATCCAATTGTAAATTTCTTTTTTGTGACTAAACTCCGCGAAGAGATGAGAAGAAAACGGACTCTATGGATACAAGACGGGCGTCCCTGTGATATACAATATAAGTCATTCTCACCCATCGATCAATTCCACTTTGTGATAATATACAATCGCATCGTGTCCTTGAAAATTTATCTCAACTATTTTAAATGTGTACTCGTTGTTCCAGTTTTCATAGGCGGTAAGTTGATCGGCTTGACGTGAACAAGTTTAAAGACGTCTCGATCGTTCCCCGTTTTCCAAAAGTATTTACTCAATATAGTGAAAAGAGGAATTTACTCATTTTAGCGAAAAGAAATATTTTCCTCACACGCTACAACAGAGATTTCAAGACCAATGAAGTGGCATAATGGCGGTTATTGTAAAGGAGGGAATATTTAACTGTTTTGAAATGCATTCAAAAGTTTATGCTGGATTCCTGGATAAAGTCAAGGACTTCAGTGCGCTATGATTTGATGCTCTTTTCTATAAGCTTACTCTCTGGGAGTAGAGACTGATTTGTAATTCTTTTCGAGATGTTAAGACCCTCGTTTTGTTTAACGACCAACGTTCGAAACCATACTCGGTAAACCATTCTGTAGGACAAGAAAGAACACTTTCGCTGTGGCTATTCTGAGTCGTGATACATAACTTAATATCTTAATGGAATCGAAAAAATCAGGTTTATACCTCAAGAATCCCATGTGTTCTACAAGCTCATGCCACATGAACAGACCCTGTTATCCTCTTTGTCGGTATTCTGCTTCAAAACGTCCACGACGTTGCATCTAAGAGGAGACTACAATACAACACAGATAAAAGCAATATTTTCATATTTTCAAGATTAGACTACTACAAGAAGCCTCTATATCGCTTGGATATAAGCAGATTCCTATAGTTACATCAAGAAAATATGCTGGGGTTATTCTTTCATCAGACCTTACTAATACTGTTGGAGTGCCGTAAAAAGCTACCACATACATACATACATACATACATACATACATACATACATACATACATACATACATACATTCATACATACACACACATACATCCATCCATCCATCCATCCATCCATCCATCCATACATACATACATACATCCATCCATCCATCCATCCATCCATCCATACATACATACATACATACATACATCCATCCATCCATCCATCCACATACATACATCCATCCATCCATACATACATACATACATACATACATACATACATACATACATACATACATACATACATACATACATACATACATACATACGTAGAGTGAAAGATGTGGGGAAAAAGGAAGGTTAGGGTTTTAAGAACTTGAAGGTATTTGCATAGGAAAGAATAGTATGAATCAAATTAATAGTGCTAAAATGTGAGAAAAGATAGTTTTTACTGCTATGATATATGGATGCTAATTGTGGTTACATTTTACTCAGTCACGGATATATGACTAAGAGGTTTGTCAAAAAGTTACAAGAAAAATGCAAGGTCTTGACCAGCGGTTACCCAGCGAGACAACCATCAGCAGTCTTGGATTGTGGTCAGTCGGGGGATATGTAGATAAAATCACATTAAGTTTTTTCAATAAAATCTGCAGAACAAAACGTACATTAGCATGGAAAATTGTGTTAAACAGAAGAATTTTTGATTTCCTAATACATGCATTTGCTAAAGATACATACCGTGGTCTTTCAAATATCAACTTGGATGCTTTTCCACTTGCACTTGAATACGTTATAAGAATATTGAAACAACAGTTCACTGTTTCAAAGATAGACAGTGGAGAACAAATTTGGAATTAAGACCCGAACATTTACGATATGCAAGTGTTCTTATGGATTTTCAACAACTCGCTGTGTGAAAGTTTGGAAAATGTGTGCTTGAACAGACACTGATCTTGGCAAACATTGCATATTTGATGATATGTTCAAGTTCTTTATAAAATGAATATAGTTGTAAACTTTGTAAGCGATTAGATACAGGCAGAGTCAAGCATATGTTTCTATTTTGCCAAAACCTAAACGATGAAATATCATGCTTGAGTGAATAATAGACTGACTATACATAGTAGATTTTTATATCAGGACGATGACACCTTACTTCACATCCTTGTTGGGTAAGAGAGGGAAACACATGTCTGAGGAAAGAGTAGAATCAACATACATAGTAGATTTACACTGGTTTCTTTTGTCAGGACGATGAAACATACTGTTGAGTAAGAGAGTGGGAAACGTTGATTTTATAGATGATGTTTTTGGTGGCAGAAGGATCAGAATTGACGTACAGAAAAATAAATGAACTTGAACATGACACCTGACTAAGTTAATGAATCAATTTTATAGTATCTGCTTATATTTCCTACATATTTGCATTTATTAGCATGTATATTTATCTGGATCCTTCTTTTGTATATTTTCCTTTCATGTGAGTTTTCTCGCTAATATGGCTATAATATCCACATTTATATTCTACTCAGTTATTTTCATTTCCAACGTATTTTTCTATCCCAGTTATCCATACTTACTTTCAAACAGACGTGCATACATACACGCACACATACATATGCTTTACTACTCTAGGTCTTAAAATAATGTAACAGAAGAAAGTGAAACCAACAAATCAAGTAAAACTCAAAAAGCAATTTATTTCTAGATAATTAAAATAAAATTCAAAAGACACTTACAGTAACGTGAATTAAAATCCAAATAATCCAATAATCCTAAGTATCCTAATCACAGGTCCTAAATATAGAATGTTCCGAATGACTTCCAGTAGCCTTGAATGTCCTAATGTGCCAGTAGTCTTGAATGTTATGATGTGTCAGTAGTATTGAATGTCATGGTATGCCTGAATGATGTAATCCAGGACTCACGGTACTAATTATATGGAACAACTGTGAAACAGTCTAGAAATGGGTGAAGATTTAATAGAGTATATACGGGTTTGGTGGTCAATAATTAGTTAATAATGAAAAGTAAAATTTTAGTAAAAAATTATTTTGATAGCTTATCCTATCTGTACCTAAAAAAAATATAGACAGATTCTATTGATGCAATTTTAGTATTTTTATAGACTTGACTTAGGAACAGTCAATAACAACAGTAGCACCTGATTCATTAGGTGCAGAATGGATAACACGTTTCATATACATTTAGTTCCAAAATATGGCGCGGCTCATGTAGTTTTCTTAACACAGAAGCTTGCAGCAAGGATGGGTCTATACTGATAAATATAGGTTTGATCATGAGCATTTAGAAATTTTAAGTTATTGAATTTTTAATATCATGATGTTTCTATAGGTTTACTATGGGAGTTGAATTAGTACCGTGAGTCCTATAGGGGCACTACACCATACCAAGAGTCTGTTGTTTCCATGGTTACCGCGTGCATTGTTTTGGTGGTTTTTGGTTATCAAAATCCCAGTGGAGTCTTATTTTCATAATTTGCTTATGATTTTAGAGAAAATTTCTGTAAATAGCAGTGCTGGAAAGGGTTAAGTGCACATTTTTAGGGGTGGTAGATGGCTCAGGTTATGGAAAAAAGAGAATAGTATGGCCAGATGACAGAATTTCATATGTTGGTGTCCACATATTGGCTTATATGGCTAAATACCATTTAATGTATGCAACGATTCCCACCAGGGGGGTAGGGGGAGAGATTTTTTAAATGTAAGCCACATATGTCACAATCGCTTATGTGTCAATACTGATCATTTAACTTTACAAACACACTCAATACATCAAAGCAGGGAGCATTGTAAAAATCAAGGACTGTGCACAAAACTGCACGTGCCACATTGCATAGGCCTGTAAAAATGTGCTATAATGAAGGTTGATTATGGTAATAGTGTTCATATTTTTACTTTTATTTTTTTTAGCCATAGTACACAGCAATTTGCCTTTATCATAATTATTTTGTTCTTGATATTTCTCATACAGTTTGTAAAGAAATGCCATTTTCTCAGATCTTTTCTTTTCTTATATACTTTACTTGATTTGTACATTTTATCTCTGAGATAAACATCTTGTTTGGTTTTCAGATGTTGTGCCATGGAACTACAGCTGAAACTGGACAACCGATAGATTTACATAGCTTCACCAGAGATTCTCCAGGTCCATGGTTACAGTTGTGAACAGCACTATGAGTCCTACCATGGAAGTTTCTCTTGAAGGTAATATTTTTTTGGTAAGCTATGTTTAATCCTTCAATTGACCAATTCCACTTTCTGTGTGTTCTTGTTCAGTTTTGTTTTCAGCTCTGTAGATTTACCTAACCGATACTCCATACGCATGCATAATGTAGACCCTTCACTCTCACTGGATATTTTCAGCTTCAAATGACTTGGCAAGAATGTGCTTCTATGCATCCAGTTGGAACCATCTACCCAGCACACATTAGACTGCTTAAAACTTAAGACTGACCATACTTAAAAGTATAGGCCTTAAACTTTCATTTCCAACAGAAATCTGTGAAAATCCAATCTGTATGGAGCTATTTACAGGGACTGCCTTTCTTCCTTTCTTGCTGGTCTTCTGCACCTCATCATAGAGATTAAACATTTTTAATGCATAACTGCATGTTGAACATATTGCTCTCTCCTACCACACTAGATCTCTTTATTCTTCATGACTCAGATTCTAGGAGATAAAACCATTACACTGTGGGTGTTTGAACTAGTGTTCATGGATCACAGTATTCCACAGCTATGCATTTTTTCCTGTGTGCACTGAGTGATATGTGTTTTTTTCTCCAGATCGGTTACTGTCAATAGAAGAAAACATGTTTCATGTCAGAAATGTGTGCTCAGATTTTGAAAGAAGAGCTATTTAGAAAGGGAAAATTGCTCTACACTTAGTATCAAGGGTAGTACAGACTCACGTAACTGTAAATTCAAGTTTGCTTCTTGGTATGCCAAATTACGGTCTATTACCTCCCCTTTGACTGTAACTGAGTAATTGCAGGATTTTCTTTATGTCTCTGTTTCTCTACAATTTATGCATTTTAATCAGCTTTATCTTGATAGATAAGTAATTTAACACTACTTGCAGTAGAAAGTTGGCACAATATTGATTTGGGGGCTTTTTCTTAACGTTTTATGTTTTGTGGCTAAAAGTAGGTATAGATTTATGTATCGGAGAACTTTAACATGTAATTGAATCCTATTGCTTAAATTTACTGAGTATCTTATGCAGTAATAAATTATATAATTATATATATATATATATATATATATATATATATATATATATATATATATATATATATATTGTATTGAAACATGTATTTGCCTTGGCATCGCAAAGTTTTCCATATATTTCTCCACCTCCAGCTTACTTCTTGGCTTGGGCCGCATCAATTCACACACTGGCCTGCTGTCTCCAACATCAGTTTCAGCATCATAACGTACTTTGAATAGATTTTTCCAATTTTGCTCTTGTTGCCCTTGTGTAACAGACCTTGAGTGGCTTTGTTTTTCTGGTAGATGTACATTTCTTTCCCTTTTTGTGGGGAACATTACCAGGTTTGAAGAAATTACTTTGTCTATTCTGTGTTTCCTTATTCTTTCCCTTAGTGTTATAATAAAAAGTAGCATTAAACTATTTAATTTTTTAATAGAATAAAACTTATGGTACTTGTTTGGCTTTTTATACATTACTGCGCAGATTTGGGGGTGACAAATCACTGGTGTTGATAGTTTAGATAATTTTGGAATGTCAGCATCACTGTCGTTTCATGGGTGTGTTTGCTTCCCTTAGTGCCAGAAAGACAATGACCCATTATCCTTATCCTCTGTCATCTGGCACACTTATTAGTTTGATTTTGAAAGATGGGAATAGGGATACACTGTACTTTTTTTCTGCGTGAGTCAGAAAAAATGGTCATTTTGAATTGTATAAGCTATTAAAACTTGTCTTATATCCAGTGAGAGATGAAAATACAAGGTGTCATGTAATTTGATACCCAGTTATTTAATACTTGCTGATGTCGGCATGTTTGAGTTTCTTTTGTGTAGCATGCATGCCATAGAAATATAACATGAAGATACATATGCAGAAAACAATAAATTTAATAACAAGAATAAATCACTAATATGTACAATACAATACAGCAAAATGTTATGCGGATACAATTTAGCTATAGATAGTGGTATCACATCAAATGCCGTTACACTAATATCTTTGCACGAGAGGGGCCAATTCTTTATTACAACCATGTTCCAACATCAATGAGTAAAATACATATCTTTGTAAAAAATTCAGATCTATTTATAGGACTCACGGTACTAATTATATGGAACAACTGTGAAACAGTCTAGAAATGGGTGAAGATTTAATAGAGTATATACGGGTTTGGTGGTCCATAATTAGTTAATAATAAAAAGTAAAATTTTAGTAAAATCTTATTTTGAGTGCTTATCCTATCTGTACCTAAAAAAATAGAGACAAGATTCTATTGATGCAATTTTAGTATTTTTATAGACTTGACTTAGGAACAGTCAATAACAACACTAGCACCTGATTCATTAGGTGCAGAATGGAAAACACATGTTTCACGTACATGTAGATCCCAAATATGGCTCATGTGGTTTTCTTAACATGAAGCTTGCAGCAAGGATGGGTCTATACTGATAAATATAGGTTTGATCATGAGCATTTAGATATTTTAAGTTATTGAATTTTTAATATCATGATGTTTCCATAGGTTTACTATGGGAGTTGAATTAGTACCGTGAGTCCTCCAGCATATCTTTGAATGAATTCACATAAATCTCAAAGTCAAGTATTAATCCAAATTGAGAATGAACACTCTTAGCAATTCCAAAGAATATTTCAAATAAATAATTCCTCTCTCTGAATCTGCTCATTTTCACAACTGTAACTTCTGAATACTAAAATAAATTCCTTAATAGACTGATCTTAATAACATGAAGTTTAGGAAAGAAATGAAATCTTGTTTACCAAAGCTGTATAAATATAAAGATAAATCACCTGACAGAATATTCTAGAATATGAGTAGATCTAATGGAGAATCGCTGTGTACCTGACTTTCCTCAAATCAGACTTAGAAAATTCCAATCTAAGTACTAAATGCTATGTAAACAAGACCGACCTTGAACTCATATGCTGTAGAATATGTTGTTTACAAAATGACTAAAGTACAACTTACCTCATGGACACATATTATAAATGCAATATACATAACAATACAGACACACATATACACATACATACATTGAGCACCTAGACTTGTGCACATGTCCTTGCATAAGCTATATTAATGGATTTATAGAATTGCTTCATGTTTAAGGTGCGGTAAATGTTTAACATGATTTTGTTTAACGTGAAAGATATGTTATACTGTATATATTTTATGGTGTGATGTATAATTATATCAAAATTTTTGGATGTTCTCAAAAATGCCTTTTTTTAGGACGAGACATATATTCCTGCATTTTCCGTGCTGTAAATAATGGATAACATGTCAGTTAAACTGAGGCATAACAATATAATCTTAATGCGGATATCTAATGATAATTACTGTACCTTTATATTTGTATGGACATAATTAGTGTACTCTATATTAATTAATGATAATCTCTTTACCTTTATATTTGTATTGACATACTTAGTGTACTCTATATTAATTAATGATAACTACTGTACCTTTATATTTGTATGGACATAATTAGTGTACTCTATATTAATTAATATAACCTTAAGTTTTCTTTTGCAATTATGTCATAATGAAAATGACTGAATGTCATCTGTTTCAATGACGAAATAAAGAAAGTCGGCTATGCATACGTACATACATATATACATACATACATACATACATACATACATACATACATACATACATACATACATACATACATACATACATACATACATACATACATACATACATACATACATACATACATACATACATACATACATACATACATACATGAATGTAATTATATTACAGAAAATGAAACCCTTGGTAAAACTGATAACTGTCCTTTAATCATAGGCAATGTGTGAGTAATTCGAAGAGGTACATGTATATACATGTAGATACGGTCATTTCCAGCTTTAAAAAAATACCATCATCATGGTCATCAAGGTGTTTTTCAGATTCGATAGGAACGTTATAGATCTACAAAGACATACAATTTGGTTCCACTTTATCATAGATCATATCAACTGCGCAAAATACGAAATTCTGAATATCTCTAATAAATAAATAAACATCTAAACAATTATCACTGAACCCTGATATTGCCCCAGAATAGTTAAGCATAATTGTACTGTTGCATCAATTACTTTAACCACATTTGATACAAAACACACTACATATAATACTTGATAACGAAAGTACTTTGCCGGTATCTAGTTAAGTAGCTTGTTTTAGGCCTTTACTTCATGATAAATTATTACATGATTCATTGCGTCACGCTTACTCATTATCAGAACATTTTACCTGAATTACTCTCCCACAAGAATGAACTTCCCAATGTTTCTATCTAGCAATATAATGTATTTCTCAATAGCAAATGTATACGCCCTAAAAGCCTCCGTACCTCATGTGTTGGTCAAACGGGAAATTAACATTAGGCCGCCAAGTTTTAAATGCATAGGGAAAAAAATCACATATCGTCTAAAAATTGGTTTATATGTTTTTCACGTGTGGTGAGTTTGTCTGGTTAGAAATGGTACGAATGTAACAAGTTATGTTTGTTTTGGCGGGAATAGGTACTTTCTAACTGAAATGAATATTACGTCGTTCTCTTATCAGAATTGAGAGAGAGAGAGAGAGAGTGAGAGAGAAAGAGGGGGGGGGGGGCCTTACTGAGCAGGTTACAGATCATAATAAATCATCATAATTATTATTATTAATGCTTCGTGATGTGCATGTGTCTGTGTGTGTGTGTGTGTGTGAGAGAGAGAGAGAGAGAGAGAGAGAGAGAGAGAGAGAGAGAAAGAGAGAGAGAGAGAGAGAGAGAGAGAGAGAGAGTATGAGAGAGTTTACTATTTTTATGAATTTCTGAAGACAAGGGTAAATCCTATGTTAGAATTGTTATAAGTTTTAGTCTTTAATAAATCCTATATGAAGGTCGGGAAGGGCGGGGTGAGTTTTAGAAATCTTAGCAACCCTAAATTTGACAATTCTCACTGGCATCCAGTGTTATTTTTATTTTGTGTGTGTGTGCATAAGGCTGGTAAATTTTTTATTCATTGATCAGTGTCTGAAATCCAGTATTATCTTGCGATATTGTTGAATGAAAATAGATATTCTGTCAGCCTCCATTGCCTATAACTTTGCCAAAAAAATTACAATGTTACAATTCCTACCATGGACTATAGTTTTGAATATTCATTAGAAAATAAAGATGAAAAGTTAAAAAAAGACAACTTTTAAACAGTATAACAAAATATGAAATCGGTCTGTGGCCAGGTTTTGCTACGTAAGGTATTAGAACTAATGTCAAGGTCCCATTTTGTGTACTTTTAACGCAGGTACAAAATGTCCGCCAATTATACTATATATTTCTTTAAAACGAATGATCATCATTATTTATTATTATTAATATCCTAATTACCCCTTCCCCCTTTTCCATAAAAATGCAAACTCTACCATAATCAGAGAGAAGAATTATCCTCCATCTCCGTCCCTACTATTTTTATCCTTCCATTCCCCATCGGAATATGACGAGAGTAGGGCGTTGGGGTTAGGGTACTGACTGGTGTGAATCAGAAACGTATAATATCATTTTGTTTGGTTGGGATCAGCCCGCTTTAATGTGTTTCGCCAAGACACTTTGATTAGCTTTTTGCTGGGCAATGAGAGTAAAGCTTTTTGCGTAAAGACACAGTACGGCAGCCGACCCGGCCGAGAAATCGAACCCAGTACTCCAGCGTAGAAGTCCAACTAGCTAACCACAAATCTATCTCACTTCATATTGATTACTGGTGTGCAATTACCCTGGTTTTGTTGGGCTAAGCCCTATTTTATGTATTGTGCTTTAAAAGGTTGCTTCATTGGGTTTCCTAATTTACTACCAAGACGTTTCTTAGGGTCTGAGGATTATTGGTTTCCATCTGAGATGCACATGTGTTTTGCCTCGTGGCTCTACTTAGATTTTGTTTGACAATGAAAGTCAAGTATCTTGCCTAAGCGAGCAATACGGCAGCCGACCCGGTCTTGTCTGGGAATCGAACACGGTACTCCTGCGGAGTCCAGCACACTAATCACTAAGCTACCATGGCTCTTATTCTTAGAGACATTATTGATGCGCATCAGAGGCTCACAAGAACATTTCTGGTTTAGCTGGGCTAAGCCCGTTAATAAGGTGTTTTGTCTAGTTGCCTTAGTTTTTGCTGGGCAATGAAAGCAAAGTGTCTTGCTTAAGGACACACTATGGCAGCTGATCCGTTCTGGTCTAGGAATCGAACCCGATACTCCCGCACAGGAATCCAGCACGCTAGTCACTCAGCTACCACGTGTTCATTCTTTTTCTTCGTTGCCACCTACAGATAACAGCTATGAGGAAAATAGCAGGCATATGAAGTGCCCCCCCCCCCGCCCCTCTTCCGAATGTTAAAGGCTTTTATATCTGCATGTATCCCTTCTCAGGTTTGTATTATTAGTTTGGGTTTGTGTGGAGATAAAAAAGAATTTGGTAAAAAATATTTTTCAATTGGGGTTCATCTGTTTAATTTGTTTTAATTGGAAGGAACATACTGGTATAGATTCCTGTTTATATTCTTTCCTTCCCTGAGACCTAAAATATATTATTTTCAGTTTGATCTGGCTTGTAGTCCCCTCCTATTAGGCATTTAGGACTTTAGACTGGTTTCCTCACCTTTTCCTATTCTGAATTTATTAGTGCTCTTTGCTGGAGATCGATGTATTGGTCTGTTTGATATCTGCATATATGATGTGCATTTGTTGCTTGCAATATTGTTTGATCCCTTATATGTGTACTTGTTAAGGAATGGCATTTCCTTTGTAAAAACTTTTGTGTACGTGATGTACGCGTATTTGCACATAGTCGTTTTATTTAGAATTTTTGGTTCTAGCTTTCTACATATGATCAGAAGAAAATGATTTAAGAAAGTGCCAGTACTAGCAACGCCAGTTATTGTTATCGGAACAGCTGACAAGAAAAACAACAGGCGCTTGTAACGCCTGTATGACTTCTTAAAACAGTAAGTTCGTTTGTGGTAGCTGCGATAATATACAATAAGTTCATCGCGCGTATCCTTGTCAAGATGGCTGCTAATATGATTGAAATCCACGATATCTTTCATCTTATATGATATCGCTAGACAACGTTTTCCTCTTCCTTAGGTTCTATCTCTTTTCTGGAATAAGAGGTTCGTCTCCTGGAATACTTTCTAAGCTCCGAGAAATATTTGCCTTTCATAGCTTCGTAAAGCTGCTTTTTCTCATGTTTTACTTCACTGATATAATGATTGACCCACCATCTTGGATCAGGACTAAGCGTCTTTATCTGTTCTTTTGTAAGCTTTAGCTCATTATCAAAGTAGCTGCTACAAATCTTGGTAATAGAAATAGAGCTAATTCAAAATGTTCTACGCGCTTCTTTAATAAAGTTCAGCTCTCTGTAAAGAAAAGGTAATCTGTAACGTCTTTTCGAGTACTTAAAAGCTCTATAGAGCCCCTCGACTAAATTTTTATTCCCATCGTAATCAGGATCAGGCTCGCGCTTTGGAATTTCTTCTTCTTCTTCTGCTTCCTTAGGTTGTAGCTGCGGCTTTTCTGCTTCAGGTTGTGGTTGCGGCTTTTCTGTGTCAGGCTGTTGATTTTGTGCTTCAGGTTATGGATGCTCTGGTTCTGGTCGCGGTTGTGGCTGCGGCTTTTTTGCTTCAGGCTGTGGCTGCGGATCATTAGGCAAGATGTTTTATATCAGGTAGCGCCATCACTCCAAGAATCGTTTCTACGTCGTCATAATCCAAACCAAACTCTCTGTAAAAATACCACTTTTCGGCTTGTTCTTGAAGTCTTTCTTGGGTTGTAACTTTTTTTTGCCAGACTTGATTGTATATGCATGCGTAGTCAGCATCTGGATCTTTTCTTTCTTTTTCGTTCAATTTTTTTGGTCTTATTTATTTATTTTTTTTTGTGTGTGTGGCTACGTTCACTAATTATAAGGTATCCCTGCTCAACTCCTTTAGTATGTTTTTAAAGAGCACTCATATGTTTCTAGCAGCGCGTTACCGATTCCTTGTCATTGCAGAACTTATTTAACTTGCCATATTTGTCTAGCTCGTCCCACAACTGTGGCGCTCTCATCTGAGTTACCGAGAAAAGATTCAGCATGCTATCATCTATTTTTACGCTTTCTGGATTGGCCAAAAACCTTTTATGCAGTTATTTGTTTTCACCAATTTTTTTTAATAAAACGTCTTAGTTCTCACGTCATCAAAAACCAGGTCATGTTTATCTTCCAACAATGCGTGTTACATTCGCGTGCAATTCTTACGAATTCTGACATCTTATATATGTTATTTACATAAGATCATCTTGCGTAAAAATCTGTGAATAATTCAGACCGGGATTGATTGGCATCGCAGGGCTCGCAATGTCAACGTAGCCAAAATTGACTCTAATATGTCCGTACTCGTGGGATGCGTGGTCCAGTTAGCGTTGTCATTGGACGCTTCTAGACGCCAATTGTTGGTGTATTCAGTTGCAACTGATCTGCCTCTAAGTTGAAAGCGCCAAATGGCAACCGACACAGTAGAATCTATTCTGATCCAAAATTAATTGTAAACGCCTGCAGTAGCCCATTCGCTAGCAGATATGTGGTCAGCAAAAGCCAGATGCGCTCTAAAGGCTGCCGAATATTTCAATGATGCAGAGGCTACAAATCCGTTGCGATTATCAGAATTGGACGACAGCGATGGAATATGCCCGATCGTATTTTTTTTATTAGATCGGAATCCACATACAGTTTAGTTCTCGTATATTATCAGTTGGTATGCCCATATTTTTGATCTGGGCAAATGTCCCAATGATTCCAGCGCCAGTAGCTTCAATCATAACTGAGTTTCCATTGTTGGTAATTCTAAAACCTTCTGGCGCTTGAATGATGATTGGACTATGAGTTGCCTCAGATGATCTTGCAACAAAATTCCGCCTTGTCTGCGAACCAAAAACAAAACACAGGAATTTACCCACTGGCAGATCCGCAGTAATTCCAATATATACTGCATAATCTTTGGTAGCTGGATCTTTTTCAGTTTCTGGCACGGCTAAGTTTGTAATTTGTTTAGAATTCATGTCGATGTCGCCAGTCATAGTTCACCATCTACCGGCAAAACATATGGCGCCGACACTAACGTTTCATTGCCAAGGATTACCGATGCCAAGTTTTGTCCGACAGAAAGTAAGCGCCCTCGAGGAAAATTTTTATTGGTTTCTGTTAACATCACCCTAGCATTTAAATACTTATCTGCGTACTGTTTTTTGGCCGCACCTGCATTATGTGCAGCCACATTTATAATCTTTTGCGAAGACATGTTTAGCTATCCAGATATGGTGTCACCAATTTTTAGCAAGCGTCGGTTAAGTTCTGTATTAGAAAAAGTTGCTGTTGTTGAGCTGGATTCAGCGCAACAATAACTGTGCCACAAGCATGTATAATGACCCATTATATATACTCTGCTTATAAATAATGCGCGTCATCAACTTTGACTCAGAAGACATCAATAAATCAAGACCAAGTTTTGTTTCCGGATTGTCATTACATGATCGTTGGCCCAACTTCGACCTTTAACAAAAAATGGAAGAGGTTGCAACAGCGCAAGATATCAAGCAGGACAAGCTCATCAAGGGGCTAGGTGTGCAGCCTAAGGATCAGCAGGCGGTGCTGGAGATGCTTGCGCCAACTCTTGGTGGACTAGAAGAAACGTTTGATGAAAAAAGAGGCGTATAGAGATGTAGGACGTGATGCATAATTATTGGTTGGCGAACATGAGCATCTTTTAAAAAGAATTTCGAAACCAAACGCTACAATTTTTGAGAGAATAAAAGAAGCAAGAGGCAACGTAGCTAAATTTAACAGAAAGTGGGGAAGAAGAGAAAAGGACACTCCTGACATAGTACCGCATTTAGAAAGAAGAAAAGAATTTGGTAATGATTTGGTAATGATTTGGTAATGATTTGGTTATGATTTGCGATTTTCTGAAAAAGGCTTAGGTATCTGGCGGACTTAGCAGAAAGAGGTGGATTCAGATTCAAATACAGAACTAAAGCTATAACTGAATCTAGAGCATGTACTGGCATAAAATTCTACAGCAGTCCATTCGAGCTCGTTTCACGTCTAAAGTTTATATATGCCAGTAAATAAGCTGGCAACGCTGGCATAGACGTTGACAACGAGAGCACTGAAATACTAGACCATCTCCTTCAGCAAAGTTTACTTAGTAGTGCCAATTATAAAGTTTGTACAATGATTTGATATAGACATGTCGCAAACACTTCTCTTTGATTCTAAGTTGGCTCATGGAAGCAGCGGTAGTTTTACTGTTAGATATTGCACGCCAATAGAATTATCGCAGGATACGCGCTTTGAGATCGTGCAAATATCAGCTGCGATATGGAATTCATTTCATAATATTACAGAAAGCAAAAACAAATTTGTGTACTTTATCTCGGAAGCTGATCCTGGAAAAATTATGACTTTAATACCAGGTGCATATAACATAGTTGACATTGCCGCGGAAATAAAGCGTATAATGGTTGAGCGAGGTCACGTCGCTGACAACATATTAACTGAGCCAAATTATTCTACCTTGAAAACTAGGAGGACGCTCAAAGGTGGTTACCAAGTTTATTTTACTATCAACAACAGCTTGCGAGATCTGCTAGGCTTTAGCTCCCGGATTCTAAACAAAGATGGTGTTTATGAAGGAGACGTTCCCGTAAACATAATCAACGTAAACAGCCTGCTGATAAATTGTTCCATAACTAAAGGATCCTGTGGTGCGCGAGGAGGCCATAGGCACGTTATCTATAGCTTCAGTCCTAATGCACTGCCCGGATCACAGATGATAGTAAAGCCATCGCCGCTAATTTACTATCCCATCAATAATGTCTACAGCATACCAGAAATCGCAATGTCAGTCACGGACCAACCTGGAAACAACGTTAACCTTGATAATAGGAGAGTAACATTTTATCTGTATTTGCGAGCGCAAAACTAAAACTATGTAACTGTGTTATATAAATGAAACCAATACGAATTAAGTGCAGAAAGATCATAGGCTGATTTTCATCATCTCTGTTTTCAAACATTTCTAGCGTAGTACCAGGCATAGTCAAACGAATCGTTCCACTTGTCAGTAGCGCTTCAAAAAGTGCCGCTTCAACAGTAGGATCAGTAGATGGACAAAAAATCGCGTCTAAGATTATGTGAACGCCAGCGCCACAGCAATCAGCTGCGTTGGAGCCAATCAAAGAAATCATCAAAGAAATCGTACCAAGAAAAGAAGCTGAGCGTGCGATGACTTGTACAGCCAAAAAGATAGTGTATAAGCGCGGCCAAGAAATTATGAATGAACTAGATATGCGATTGGCGCCCACATCACTGCCTAACCTGTCAAATAGTATGGCAGGATCTGGTCTAAAGAGAATTTTTGTGTAACGATGATGTACAAACATGCTGTCTAGATTTACACAGGAGTATCTTAAGCTTTTTGACGAAGCGCCAATTGACGAATCAACAACCGAATACGAATTTGTGGAATATTTGGACAAGGATTCACATCAAATGAACAAACCTGGTACAAGAATTATTGAAACGCGAGATGAAGACGTTTACTAGTTGCTCCATAAAGTTTTTCTTGAAGTCAGAGGTTATTTGCAAACCTCTGCTGCTCCACCTGCCACTTTTTCAGCTAATATAAATGTGGCTTTGACAAATAATGGTTGGACCTTGGTTAAAATGGCGCGATATCAACGGAATAATCAGACAGTTGAGGACATTAGCAACAATCTGCCTGCTGCCAGCATCATTATTGATATAATTTCGATGAGCGATGATCACAGCAGAAGCTCAGCAACAAACATGTTCTGGTATAAGGATACGAGCAATCAAGTAATTAGCATAAAGTACAAACAATGTGTTGAAGCTCTCTCTGATGCTAATTCTGCTATAGCCGGACAAACCGAAGCTCAAATTTGTACCGCCATTCGTAATGCTTTTATTGATCAAGAAAATCCTAATTATAATGTTGGCTTTGCAATGAGTCGCGCTCTTACGGACGACCACAATGAAGTGTGCATGAAGTTGCCACTAAGTTCTGTTTTTGTTTTTTGCCGCGACATTGATACAGTTTTAGAGGCGTTAAGCACACACATATTTCGGAAATATCTGATCATACTACGTACATGCATAGTCCAGTGTTGATAATGGACAATTTATTTTTACAAAACTATCACTCTGGATGCCAAAAATAGCGCCTTATATTTTTCATGCGCTATTATTGGATAACCTTTTTTGAGGTTTAGCAAGAAATTTTATTTTGAGCAAAAGTGTCACGTATTTACCAGCGCAATTATCTGTTACATGGATAGTAGCTACATTGCCAGGCAGCGAGCTACCAAGTCATGTATTTATATCTTTTCAGCGCTCCAGAAGAGATGCAGACCAAGCGTTAAGCAGTCAGGTATTCGACAATATGGGATTGGTTTGCATTGCTGTCAGAGTCAAACAAAAGTCAGCAAACCAGCGGCTAAAAGTCATCAAACAAAAACAAGGAAACCGGCGACTAAAAAAGTGCCAGCCAAAAAGAGATGATGATATAATAGCAGTTGAATTACCCAAGCCAGCAAGAAAACGTTTTCCTAGGCTCATAGTTGTTGTTAATGGTGTTGATGACATCTGGACTGCTGATCTTGCCGACATGCACATATATTCCAGAAGTAATGGCGGCGTCAAATACTTGTTAAATGTCATTGATGTTTTAAGCAAGTATGCTGGAGCTAGCCACTAATAAATAAAACTAACGCAGCTAACAGAGACGCGTTTGCATCGATGACAGCGTCATCAGATAACAATGTTGTCCAACGCAAACCAGTAAAACTCTGGGCGGACTGCGATGTGGAAACACTTTATACAAAATAAAACGAGTTAATATGTAGGTCTGTTGCAGTCGCTAATATACAAGTATAACAATACAAAGCATATAAATATTTGGATGACGCCAAAACAAGCTAACGACAAGCAAAATCAAATAAGCGTGGCAAACAGATTCATTTTTAGCCTAATTTGTATGCTGGCGACCAAGTCAGGATTTCCAGAATTAAAAAAGGAAATGTTTGAAAAAGGTCATACAGCAAACTGGACCGAGGAAGTGTTTACCGGACAGAAGGTATTTAAAACATTTCCTTTAACGTACAAGATTAGCGTGATAAACCTCCAAAAGATGTCATTGAATTGCGCTTGTTCATCGCTTGACAACTTAAATCGCGCAAACTTGTTTTTGATGTTATATTTTCTGGTATATTTTTGCGGCCTCATATTGTAATGCAGGTGCGCATTTTCAACATAGTTGTACTCGTCATAGTCACGAACTATGGCATCTTCGTTTTCATCTGAATCATAGATTTTTATCAAACAACGTTATATATCATATCAGATCCAATTGTTTATATTATGGACATTCACATGGAGCATCCATAATTGCTTTTTAATGATGTCAAGTCGCTGTATTAAAATCATGCTCCATGTATTCATTTGGATCTCGATGTGATATCAGAAAATGCTGCTCTGGAGCAGACAATTTGTTTAAAACACCTCATTCCCGTGCACGTGGCTTGTAAATGTAATTTTTTGTTTAAGCTGAATATAGGACACCCCAATTATTTTATTTTACTTGTAACATCGGCTCTTGATTGAGTCCTGAGTGCTAAGAAATGAAAGGCTAGACATATTAAAAATTGGATATACATTTTTGTTTTTTAATTTCTTACCGTTTTAATTCATTGTAAAATCGTCAACTCTTGAAATAACAATTATACTACAAGAAGCAATCCTAACCAAAACTTTTTGCAGGATATTGTAAGAAGAAATTTATTTCTTCAATCTTTGTGCCTATGTACATGTCAGACACAAGTACTCGTCTTACTACAGCACTAAAGCGTCCTCTTGCAAATGGCAGAAATACAATTTGCTTGACTGAGCAATAAATAAATACTCTGCTTTGCCTCGGAGTCATTAATAGTTACGTAACACGGGTTATTGATAGTTGTATATTTTTCTGTCAGAAAGTGGATACTCTACGTCTACGCTAAGAAAGCCACTGTCCACAACTTTTGCCTAAAATATAATTCTAAGTTAGAGAAGAAATTACATTTAAACCCGTTTGCCTGAGAAAGGATACTATTAATTTATGGTTATTACGCTCCCCCCCCCCCCCAGCAACCCCCAATGACGAGCTTTATCTCTCCCTATCTTTGTACGCAGCTGATTAAATTTATCATGATAACTTCAAATTTAAATCCCTCAGAGGAAATGGTGCAACTGTGTCCATCTGTTCCTCATTTCTCCGTCAGTCTGCCGCAACAACTCAAGAAAAAAAATCTCAAAAGTTAGTGATAAAATGCAGGTTATGTATAATGACGTAAGATAACATATCAACATCTTGACATCATTTTTACGAGTTGTGTATTGTTTTCTTACATCATTCCATAATATTATGATAGATATTGGTATGCATGGTTTTTGTACCGAAGAAAGAAATTAAATTATTTTTATATGTTGCCATTGTAGTGAGATCGAAAGCTAATATCACTTTTTGCTTCATTGTGTGTTTCATAAATGAATAAATCAAACGTTACTAATGCAAGAAAGCGATTAAACCATCAACAGCAATTGATATGGAATTTTACAAGTGTTCTTGTAAACTGTGGAAACTAAGAGACGCAGAAGACCGTATGAATGCAAATATTAAAGACACAGACCCAATAGACTCCACGTGGATTAAAATCGCATAATAGTTTTTGTATTTTCCCTCACAATAAATGCTAATTTATAACATTTTTGATATATAAAAGAATTCGATTGGTATGGTAAAACCAAAAGATCCAAAAGCTCTTAAGTTTCAATCACTTTCTTGTCTCAGAAACGGTTTACCTTTAGAAGCTTTTTTATGTCTACCAAATTTTTTGGAACGTGTGTTTGTGTGTGAATTTATTAATCTATTTTAATTTATTTATTGCAATTGCACGTCATAGATAGTTACAAGCGTTTTCAATAAGGAATGCTTTGCCCGCCTTTGCACACATACATACACACACACATATATACACACATGCGCGCGCGCGTGCGCTTCAGGGTCTACAAATGATGGTTTTGATACTCGTGAAGACCCAAAGAGTTATAATCTTGAGTGAAGACTCCACGTCCTGCAGCACAGATCGACTCACTAAATGTGTGCATGTCTGCTGAAAAGCAATCTCTGTTGATACCTGCACAATATACAATAGAAAAAAGTCAAAGCCATCGAGTAAGGAAACGATTGATGAAAAACACAGAACTCAAAGGATGTCTTTACTGACTTTGACGCGACAGTTCTTCGTAAAATATTAAGCGAAATGAAAATATAACGTATGGCTAGGTAAAGAAAGGTAATGACCTAGAGGGTGGACAACGTTAAACCCACAATTCACTGAATATCATTTACTTTTTTTTTACCAACCTAAACAAAATACTTGAACAAAATATGTTAACAATTAAATTAGTACATAACACAATGCGTAGCTATAGTCAAACACAAAGTCAACAAAATTATCGTTTAGTTCATATAAATCACCATGTTTCAGAGATATATACGTTACAAAAATACAGTGATCATCCAAGACTCTGGCTTGTATTATAACAGGAACTTGTGGAATGAATGGTGTTCTATGCACCCACTTGTATGTACGAAAGGCTCATATATAGAAAATAAGCGGTAAGCTATATAAATCACAAGGAGTATAACCGTTGACGACAATATTTGCGTCTAATATTTCAGAAATTGAACGGAATGACAAACAAAATCATACCTATCTGATATATTTTTCATGTATGAAAAATCTTGTTTAAACGGTAGTTTGTGAGGCATATAATCTCTACAACCAGCTTTATCACGTGCAAACATCTGCCGACTACAATAAAGAAGATTTAGCGTTGTCCTGCACATTAGGATTTGTCGTTCCATCTGGACATAACTCTTTAAAATAAATTTACAGTAGACTGTCCTATACGGCTTTACCTTGAAAATGAAGCCGCTAGCAATATTGTAATACAAGCTACCTTAGTGTTTGATTGTTGTAAAACAAAATAAATGATAAAAAGAACATCTCATTTTCCAAACTGATTCTTCTGAAAGTTTACTGTAAATAGTACATGTTTTATTTTTCCCTTCGTCTGTTCTCGAAGCCTGCAAACGTAAACATATTTTATTTTCCAAATGTATCATTATTATTGTGGGATTTTAGATCCCCTGGTAGGGATGGGTGGGCGCCACTCTACTATTAGAGTTGTTTTTTTTTAATCGTCTACGATTTATTGCGTGATTGTTGCCATAGTTCGAAGTGCAACCACTACTTTGCTGAGAGGCAGTTTAAATTTGTAAGTACATTTCTAACACACAATAAAATAAGGAAGATCAAATAACTTTATTTTATAAATTTTTTAGGTTTCATTCATATAAGTCTTTTGTTTTCTTAATGTACTCTCCATTTCTCGCCAAGATTAATGGATCATTGTGGTGGTGGTGTTGGGGAGTTGTGGCCTCTTTAAGTGCATACGGCCAAAGTTGGATATGCCTATTCATCGGAAATAAAAAAGAACACAAATGAACGAAATTTGATCGGTAATAAAAAGAACAAGAAATGAACGGATTCCAACCTAAAACTAAAATAAAGGTACCACAAAATTGACGCACAGTGACGTAGATTGACATAAACAAAATTATTATTAATGGAAACGGTAATTTCAACGTACCCTAATATTATTGTATGAATACTTATTATGAGTGTTTTTATCAGGTATTGTGAAATATCATAATTGAATAGATTATTTAGATCATTTCGTTGACTGTGAAATAAATTTCTTACATAAAGCGCTATCCCTGGATCCTGCAGCAAAATGCTTGACAACATTAACAGAATTTTTTTGAAATACGAATAAATATTTTTATCATACAGGTTTGAGAATATATATATATATATATATATATATATATATATATATATACATTAAAAATAACATGTCTTTTAAAGTGTTGTTATAAAGCAATTTGATATATCAAATTATGATCAGCCCATGGCGCATGAATACGCATATATAAACATGGTTTCAACAGTGGTTATTGCTTCTATACACTTTAGATCAGCGATGAATTTTCACTTATTAATCATTATCGACATAAGAAAATAACGAGAAAAAATATTAATACTCCCCGTTTTCTAAATGAATTAAACATGGTACACAATTTCATTGAAATCCCCTCGGCTTTCCCTTTTTTTTTTCTCTCTCTCTCTCTCTCTCTCTCTCTCTCTCACGCATAAGGGACACAGGTACGTGGAAATTTATGGAGATAGAGAGAAAAAAAAAAGAGAGAAAGAAAAAAAGAAAAGAATTTGAGCTGGATGAAACTCTTGAACTTGAACTTGAACTTACACGAAGTAACCTACAAGAACTTGCGTCGTCGTAATGTTATGCTTACACTTTTCATGGGGTTATCTACAATGATACAAAGTTGCAATAGCCTGTCGAGACTGTACGGCAAATTTCTTGGTTAGGAGGCACACACATACTGTAATCTATTTAATGCTTTGTTTTTGTTTTTGTTTTTAACCTCTATTAGGGTTCTAAAAACATTATTTTTAAATATTAAAATATCCGAAGGCCGCTAATCCCCCCCCCCTCTCTCTCTCACTCTCTAACTGTGTTGGTTGGTCAAGCAGCAGACAAATCGACTCACAGAGAAACATAGGGATGGACAATAAAATTTAAAAAAATCTTATACTAAGTCTCTCCAAACCCACACCCCACCCCACCCCACCTCTCTCTCTCTCTCTCTCTCTCTCTCTCTCTCTCTCTGCTGGTTGATCCGTCTCAGCATATCCGTTTATCAGTTTTACCACAGTGTATCTCTCTCTTTCTCTCTGGACCATAGTCGCAAGATACGTGCGAAAATACGTGAAAAAACGAGCGTAGCGGATTTTCGCCCGTCGTGAGACGATCTCTCTAGACCTATGAATGAGTGTAAAATTTACAGATAAACGGACCAACGGAAAAGGGAAAGAGAGATAGAGAGATGGAGGATACAAACAATCTTTTGTTCGGTAGCAATGTTAATTAAAGCATAATAATGACTTAGATCAACTGTAAATAAATTTAAATGTTGAATTACCTCTTGTTTGGCTCGTCATTTAGCTTAGACTATATTCCACACTCGTTTCAATATACTCGACGGTGACTGAATGGCTGCGCGTTCAGTCTTCAAGAAGCTGACCATGCTGTGTTTGTAGTGCTCTACTTTCTTCACTTAAACCATCTTTCATGTTTAAATCATAAGTGTGTCTTATATATTTTTAATCAATATGAATGAAAATAGAAGCTAAAAAAAGTAAAAGAAGCAACTTATTAATTTGTAAAAAGAGAATTGTGAATAACCGCAATAGGTACAGAAGTAGTAGCTGGTGGGTAAATAGCTACAGCAGTGGGGGCACTACAGCTACAAGCGGGAGTTTAATATTGGGGGGCACTACAGCTACAAGCGGGGCCTCTACAGCGACAAGCGGGAGTTTAACATGGCGGGGGCACTACAGCGACAAGCGGGAGTTTAACATGGTGGGGGCACTCTGGGTACGTACGGGAATGGATCATAGTAGGGAGGAGGGAATAGAATTAATCTTTCTTGAAAAAGGGGTGGCCCTAAAGACCTCCCAGGTCTGGTCCGACAAGCGGGACAGCTCCTCCTCCTCCAGGAGTCTAGACTCCTCCTACATCGCTTCTTCAGGATACATGTCGGATGGACCGCTTCTGGTTCCCAATTTTCTTCCTTCTTCTCCTCCTTCCCCTCCACTATCCTGTGATCTTCCTCCTCCATCATCGGATGAGGCTGGATAGGCTCCTTCTTCTCCTTCTCCTCCACTATCCTGTGGGAAATTAACATGCGGGGGCCTCTATGGCCTCAAACGGGTACTCTACGAGAAATTAACATGCGGGGGCCTCTATGGCCTCAATGGGAAATTAACATTATGGGACCTCTATGGCCTCAATGGGAAATTAACATTATGGGACCTCTATGGCCTCAATGGGAAATTAACATTGTGGGTCTCTATGGCCTCATACGGGAAATTAACATGGCGGTAAGAATGGTAGGCAATAATTGGAAAATAACCTCCTGCCTAATGGCTATATCTATATAGCCTAGAGTTATATATAAAGCATTACCTATACCTCAGATCATGTTGGAGGTGTCAGTAAATTTGCATACATTGTACCTATGTTATAAATAGCTTTGATCAAGGGAACTAACTTATAATAACACTAAAATGGACGTGACTAAATGTTGTATTAAACTTCGGGAACCGTCACGGACTTTGGCGTTGACTAGAAAAAATCCGGAACATTAGATTATAATGGCCTAGACTAAAAGTAACACTAAAATTCCGAAATCGTACCGGACGTTAGCGGAGACTGAAAATAATCCGGAAAAAAATGGAAAAAATTGGCTGAGACTAAAAGTAACACTAAACTTCCGAAATTGTACCGGACGTTAGCGGAGACTGTAAATAATCCGGAAAAAAAATGGAAATTTTTTTTTTTTATTTTTTAAATTTTGTTTATATCAAAACACACACCACACTATCCATTTTTTTACTTTTTTTAAATTTTTTTTATATATCAAACACATAACTTACACACACTACACAACCATTTTTTTATTTTTTAAATTTTGTTTATATCAAAACACGCACCACACTATCCATTTTTTTACTTTTTAAAATTTTTTTTATATATCAAACACAAAACTTACACACACTACACAACCATTTTTTATTTTTTAAATTTTGTTTATATCAAAACACACAACCATTTTTTTTACTTTTTAAATTTTTTATATCAAAACACACACCACAAATATACAATCCATTTTTTAAAAAAAAAAAATTATTTGATGGGCTGCAAAAGTTGTTGTTGTTGTTGTCTTTGCTGCTGCTGCTGTTGGTGCTGTAGTCTATTTCTTTCCTCCCAATTTTAGATCGATAGAAAGAGAGGAAAAGTGTTTTTTTGGTTTGGTGGGTAAAAAACAAACCACACAACACCATTCAGATATATACATCAATAATAATAATTATATTTTATTCAATGTATATACATTATGTTACTCGTGGTAATAAAACAATATCATATAAGTCCAATACAGTTCAATACACTTCCATATTTACCATTTCATTCTCTTATTGTTCTGACACTTCAGGAAGATTCTTGTCTACAATTCTCTCATAACTTTCTTCTGGACTCTCATTGATAAACTCCAACTTAATAAAATGTCCATTATCATCTCGAATCCACCGCTCTTTTTTACAAATCTTGTAAACTTTACTATGATCTAATCCAAAACACCTTGCCACATCACGAATGGAATCCATCCGACTATATAATCCTGAATTCAAGTCAGTTAATTTCACAGGTCTCACAAATCCACTAGTTCCTTGACTCTTCTTCTCTGGTTCTTCCCATCTAGCTTGAAATCTTTTCTGGAACTTCTTCGAAAAGACCGACTTACAAATTCCAGTACAGCAATATTAGATACATCCTGCATGACAATCAAAATATTCAGCAGCCTTTTCCATACTTTCAAATCTTCTTTCCTCTGTCTCACCAACAAACTGGCACAACACACTTCTATCACTTCCAAAATTAACTCTCCTTTTTTCTTTATCATTCTTCACATGTTTATGCAAACATGTTCGTTCACTAGCAGTCATCACTTGAAGATTTTCTATTCTATCATCATCAAGTACATCATTGAGATGTACCACTTCACTCTGTCTTGGTAGATCCACTCCATTCACCGCTTCAAAGACAAATCTCCCTCGATTTGTATGTTTCTTCCTCTTTCCTTCCTTACCAGTAACCTTAATCTTTATCAATCCAAATGAATTCAAATTTCCTTTGACTTTCCTTCCATACTTCATATGATAGACATTACCAAGTATGTCAGCAGCATAATTATCATACACCTTATGAACATACTTATTCAATTCAATTCCAGTATCTTGACTTTTATCTCGAGGGCAGTACTTTTCCATCTTCACAGTTTTAAAGTTCAATCACGACTAGTGATTCTGAGGGTAAGAAGGTCTATATATATATAGGTCCCCTGGGTGAAACTGAATCAGTTTCAAAGTAAACTTCAAGATGAAAAGATCACGCCGAAGCCATGAGAAACCAGAAGAAGAAGAAGAAGAAGAAGAAGAAACAAAGAGGCCATGACGACGAAGACATTCCGTACCGCCTGAAACACCGCTAGATGAACTACTGGCTCAAGTCCATGCTAGTGACTTCGAAGAGGAGATGAGTGAACCTGAAACCCAAACTTCTAACCCACCCAAAACAAAATCCACCACCAGCACCACTACCAACACCAGAACCCCTGATCAAAAAACACTACCTACTACCTTGGCTCCTCCTGAAAATTACTATCGGATGCGAGAGACGGAAAAAATAACTTATCGAAAATTTAAAACTACAGCTTATACTCACACTGTTCACTTTAAAGACTTCAAGTCCAAAGTACCTCCCGAGAAAGCGGCGGGGTTCATTAGCGATTTGTGGGATTCTGTCTTAATGAACTTGAAACGACAGTGGAGCCAAAGAAGACGATCGATTGAGACTGGCCATTCATCATGACAATTTGAAGAGTCCTGTTTGGATCGAGTTCAGCACCCCGGCAGAATTAACGCCAGACAAAGTCATGTCCAAAATAGAACATGTGCAACAATCGAACGACAAGTTTACCATCACCGATGGAAAGGCCACACTTTACTTGACTCACGTTTCCCCTCCTTGAGGAAGTGGACGAAGTAGGAAACCGTTACTGGTGGACGATCTTCGTACTACCAAACGCAGTGTCGTCCAAATCGACAATACTCAAGACCAGATGTGCTTGGCTCGGGCTATTGTGGTGGGGCGAACGTATGCCAACAAGAACGAGAGCAAAGAATGGAAAAGAGCCTGGAATAACATTCGACAGTCGGACAGAGCCAAACAACGAAACGAAGCAGAACTCCTGTTGCAACAAGCAGGCATCCCTAACCAGCCAAGTGGTTAACTTTGAGGTTTTGAAAAATGCTTTACTGTCTGGACAAGTGGAAGACTTTCAAGTACCCACGTTAGAACCTCACAAGATTGTACGACTACCTAATCATCAAATCGTGACTCGACCTGTTCAAAAAGTGTATCGTATTGTGTACCAAAAACGAGTGAGACTTCCAGATCACACGACTTTACCTTACGGACACGTCAATTTGGAGGAGTATAAAAAAAGGAAACCGTCTTGAAGAGACACAACACCAAGAGGATGACTTCAACATGGGCTTTACCTGACTATGGTGAGTGTGACAGTCGTTTGAAGAGGTTCAAAAATTGGCCTAAGCACATGCCTGACTATTGTTATTGTCCTCATCGATGGAGCACAAAAAAACTTAGGAAAAAATGGATTACCTACTTCCTACTCTTTAGCCAGAGCAGGATTTGTTTACTTTGGACAGGGAACCAAAGTACAGTGTTTTAGTTGTGGTGCCACTATTCGTATGGATTGTAAGAAATCAGCTCTCCTGGAACATGTCAGATGGTCACCAAACTGTGCTTACCTTTCTTTAGCGTTTCCACGGATCACATTACAATACTTTTCGGATGGTACAGTCGACAGGTATAAAAAAGGAACCCCTTCCAAGCCTAACCCTTCATTCTGACTTTCAACGTTAACCAAGCAAGAAGATGAGTCATTTTGTCATCCTTCCACCAAACTTCAATAAGAGTACTCAAACTACCACCCACCCACCACCATTACCAAGGGAGAAATCTAGTGGTAGTGTGAACTCCAAGGACTATCATCACGACTTGGAGTGTGATTCAGTACCATGCGATGAAACGGATTCTGTACGGTTTGGTATTCCCGATTCACTCGTTCAAACGGATTCCGTAGCTTGTAACATCTTGGATTCAGGACCCTCTCCAAGTCTCACCACCACTCATCGGCCACCCTCTAAAGAGGCAGTACGCCCTTTTTGCTTCAGTGGAAATACTAAAGGAACTGGTATTGACGTTAATGACAACAAGGTCAATGTTGGTCAACATTCGCATGTCAGAATACCTGTGAGTTTACTTGGTTATTCCAAGTATGAAAGTCGTCTCGAGTCATTCAAAGACAAGTGGCCAAAATATCTAGAAGGTCCTAAACCGGAAGGTTTAGCTAGATCTGGATTTAAATACGTGGGAGAAGGAGATAAAGTTCAATGTTTCAGTTGCGGTGTGAAACTTCACCAATGGGAGCCTACCGACTCAACTGACATTGAACATGTCAGATGGTCTCCGCACTGTCACTTCTTACCTTTAGTGGCCTTAGAACAGTACGGGTACGATGAGCCAGATATCAAACAGAAGAAGAAGTAAAAAAATTCCATGTCGGAGGAGAATACTTCTTCTTTAGAAGAATACGGAAACTTTACCAGAGTACATTCGTGGCTTGCCTTTGGAAGTGCACGAAAAGATTTACCAAGAGTTTGTCAAGATCCAAGTGAAACGTAAACTCAAAGTCATTTCTCGAGCTGTACACTATACCCTCTTCCAAGGTCAAAGAAGAATGATTATGGGAAACGTCTATCACAATAGCTACGTTCACGGAGACTTTCTCAAAAGGTACCAACCTTGGGAGCCTGGCTATAAAAAACATGCCACCCAAGATACCTACCTTTGCCATCGACCCCTATAAAGAGTTGGCATGCCTGCACTGTACACGTCACTCGTGAAACGGATTCCGTGGAAGGAAGTCAAACATGAGCATTCATGCTTTATCGGTACACGCTAAGTGTCTATTGGGCAGCCTGGCTATAAAAGAGTGGGTATGCCAGAGCTCTACACGTCACTCGTGAAACGGATTCCGTGGAAAGAAATCACAGATCATGTTCAGACCTTAGAGGATTATAAAAAAGTGATACAAGAACTGTTTCCATTGAATTTTGGACGTTATGTGGTGTGTGTCTTATATACTGCTTATCTTGGAATTCGTTTTCCAGGACATTCGTTGTGGACTATTTTTGAGGACAAGTGTTTACCTTGGATTCTTTTGGAGGATCCGTGGTTGTTTTGGACTCAATTGTTGAGTTCCAAAAAACAATATGACCCTGTGTTCTTTTTTGGACTTAGTAGAAGAAGAAGACTATAAAAACTTGATTTTATCAGTCCAAGAAAGACACATTGTACGTAAAGCGTTGAGAGTGGTGATGAAAATTAGTGAGGAACTTCCATGTGAAGAAGACATTCGTCACACTTTATCTGTGTATAAAACATTTCAAGAAGTGTGTTTTGCTAGTGAGTTACACCAACACCTTTTCAATTGGAAAGATGTACGACCCTGGAGAAACCTTGGTTTCCAATATTGGCTACAAGAAGTGGCTCAGTTTGCCAAAGATTTGGTAACT
Organism: Margaritifera margaritifera; assembly: GCA_029931535.1. NCBI lineage: Eukaryota > Metazoa > Mollusca > Bivalvia > Unionida > Margaritiferidae > Margaritifera > Margaritifera margaritifera. The sequence goes on along the minus strand of JAQPZY010001685.1, from coordinate 8,106,371 downwards.
TGTCCATAAGGGTCCAAAAGTGAAAAAATGGGAACCTCCATGGGAAACCCTGAAAGAAGAAGAAGAAGAACGTGACACCACTGCTGTGGTTCAAATACCTCTTGAGGAACATAACCCTTCCTTGCCGCCGTCGTCAGAGCATTCAAAAACAAAGACGAGCAGAAGAATACCACCACCCCAAACAGTGTCTGTGTCTTTCGTTACTAGGACACGAAACTATTGTTGTACATTGACTTGTTTAGAGATAACTTTAAATGTTTTAGTGGTAGTCTTCATTTTGTACGTGTTCATTTTAATTGCATATTTTCTCACTAATTCACTTCTTCGTGTTCGTGTAAAGTTGTAAAATATGTTTTTGTTGGTTGGTTCGTTGTTTTTTAAAAAAAACAAAAATAAACGTGTATGAAAATGTATAAAATGCCTTTAGTCTTTTGTCTTCTTTTCAAAAATCTTCTTACCTCAGTCATGGCTACATCTTCTGCCTCGTCTGCCTCCTCCTCTTCTGTGGTTAAAGTGATTGACGAAAAGTTAGATCGTCCCAGTTGGAATGCTTTGTATCTGTGCCATCCATTTAACATGTTGATTGCTGGACCGAGTGGTTCAGGTAAAACCGAATTTGTCAAACGTTTGATCGAACATAAAGCTATTTTGTTCGATCGTCCACCTCAACGCATCGTGTGGTGTTACATAGAGTGGCAACCGTCTTACACGTTATTGAAAGAAAGTCAAGGAGAAACCATTTCATTTGTGGATGGTATTCCTCACGAAGACGATGGAATCGTGTCTGACGTGACTCAAGCCCATTTGGTTATTTTTGATGACATGTTAGGAGAAGACGAAGAAGAAATTAAACTTTGGTTTACACGAAAAGGACACCATCGTAATGCTAGTATTGTCTACATTACTCAAAATTTATTTCAACAAAGTAAAGCCCATCGAACCATTAGTCTGAATGCTCATTACGTGGTCTTGTTTAAAAGCCCCAGAGACAAATCTCAAATACAAGTGTTAGCCAAACAGTTAGGGGCTCCTTGGCTCAATTATGCGTACGACGATGCCACTCAAACCCCTCACGAGTATTTACTCATTGACTTAAAACCTACCACTCCTGACTATTTGAGATTTCGTGCCCAATTGTTTCATCCTTGGGTTGAAGAAGGTGGTCCTGTCATTTACACGTCCCCTTCAGCCCATTTTAAAAAAAAAACTATAAAAACAACCTACTACGTCATTTCTGTCTCACACTCTTTTGAGAGATGACTTCCTTTCAACCTCATCCTTCGGCTAAATTGATTCGTGCCTTGTGTGGCATCAGTCGTGAAAAAAATTCACAAGTCCGTGCTCATTTGTTAGAAGCGAGTCTTAAAGAAGTGTTACGATGGTTTACTTTGACAGCACGTCAATTACTACAAGGCATCATTCACATCCCTCATCAAACTCAACGTTTTTTTCAAAGACATAAATCGGCATTGTCACAACTGGCTGATCCTAGAATCGATTCACGGACTAAAAAACAAATCATTTTAACTCCTGGTGGAAGTGGTTCTTTAGGAGGGGTCATGATTCGTTCCCTTTTGAAATGGGATCCTAATGATACCCAAACCAAAACACCCAAAAAAACTCCTAAAAAGAAAAGTCCAAAGAAGAAAACCACCAAGAAAAAGAAGAAAGGCAGCCCTCAGAAAAAGAAAAGTCGTGCCCAGAAGAAGAAGAAAACAACACCTACCACCACCACCACTAGCACCCGCCGTAAAAGAGGTACTGCAGCCAGGACGCAAACGTACACCCGCAAGACACCACGACAAACAACCGTGACGAGGTCTCCTTCTCCTTCGTCCCCATCATCTTTGTCTTTTTCACCACCCTTCACGATGATGCCTGCCAAAACAAACTTAAGACAAGTGTTTCCTAATTTGATGCAAAAATGGAAGCCTATTTCGAAAGTCACCCCTTCGGGACCCTCGTCGACTTCAGCTGATTTAGCCATGGCAGCAGCCACCAACAAAGTACCATCCCCTAAAACCAAAGTCCAAGAAAGAACTGGCATCTTACAAAGTTTAGTGGATTTATCCAAAGATGAATTGAGACGATTTAGTCCATTGAAAACACCTCAACGTCGAGTGAGACAAGTCGTGAAGTTGGTACGTCGTGCAGACAATCAGTGGAGACGTATTCCAGTATAAAATAGAAGGGTAAAATGCCAAAGACTTCAGACTTACTTCTCCTCACCTCTAAAGATGGCTCCCAAACGTGCACACCACCAAAAAAAGAAGAAAAGTAAAACCACCAAACAAGGACGACTTCCCCCTCGTCTGGCTAAACATTGGGATGTCTTGTCTGTCTTGACCAAATCCAATCCTCCCATGCGAAAACAACTCATTCAAAAAGCCCCTAAAGAAATCATCGATACCGTGTGTGAATGTTGTTTGAACGTGTTGAAAGGAACGGTACCTTTGTCCAAGATACAGAAACAAAAATTAGGGAAACATCGGAACGTTCTTCGTCAAATGGTAAAAAAGAAAATACCTCTTCAACAAAAGAAAAAAATGTTGGTACAACGAGGAGGATTTCTACCTATGTTGATAGGCCCGTTGTTAAAAATAGCCGCTCCTTTGTTAGGAACGATTGCTGGACCACTTTTAGGAGGGGTCATGCGATAACCCCCCCCCCCAAAAAAAGATAAAAAGGACCACCCTTCTCTGAAAAGACCACACCTTTTTGGTACCTTTGGATGAAATGAAAGGACGAAAACTGACTTTAGTACCTTACAAACGATGGATGGAATTTCATCGTTGGAACGAACAACGGATACCTCATTTACCACCCAATCCTAATCTCAACGAAATGTCTCAGTTACAACAAGAAATACAATCCCTGATGGAACGCAACGATGTGTCCGAAACAGAAAAATCGCAAATGTACGGTCAACTTTTACAACGTCTACAACTCTTTCGCCAAAAAGCAGTCGACGAAACAGCTTCACCCACTCTGAGAGATTTTAAGGCCCTAATGAAAAGCGAACCTAAAACAGACACCGGTACAGGGATGACCGTCAAAGAAGAAGAAGACGAAGAAGAGTTTTTACTAACTCCATCTCTTAAAAAAATAAAAAAGTTAGCCACACCGGATTGGATGAAAAAGAAGATGCCTACCCCTTTACCCTCAGAAGAGAAAAATAAAGAAGTGAAGAAAGAAGTCAAAACAGAACCTATGACCCCTGTTCAAACTACCTTTACCCCAGTAGCACGTCGGACACGTAAACAACAATCCAAAAAGATACCTCACGAAGAAAAGAGTATTGGAACTTGGTTGACTTATTCTTGAGGAAATCATCATCATGGAGAAACTGTTAGCTAGCCTTTATTACAATCATGGCCATGCTGCTGGTTACGGAGGAGTTCAAAAATTATATCGAGCTGCTAAAAGTAAATTGAAAAGTGTACGTTTACCTGAAGTACGACGATGGTTACAAGAACAATCGACGTACACATTACACAAACCCATTCGACGTAAATTTTCTAGAAGTACCACTCAAGTGGAAGGCATCGATCATCAATGGCAATCCGATTTAGCCGACGTCTCTCATTTAGCCACTTACAATCGTGGTCACAAATATTTGTTTTGTGTCATCGACGTGTTTTCCAAATTTGCTTGGGTCGTGCCTTTGACCTCTAAAAGCAGTTCCGAATTGGTACGGGCCTTAAAATTGGTCTTGAAACAAAGTGGACGCCAACCTTTACGATGGCAAACTGACAAAGGCACCGAATTTCGAAACCAAGCTTTTCAAAAAGAATTGAAACAAAGACAAATTCATTTTTTTACTACCGAAAATCCTGAAACCAAAGCCAGTATCGTGGAACGTTTTCAAAGAACTTTGAAAGAACGCATATGGAAATATTTTACACATCAACATACTCTCAAGTACATCGACGTGTTACCTCGTTTGGTCAAAGCGTACAATCAATCGTACCATCGTAGCATCGGATGTGCCCCCGAAGAGGTCAGCCCTGAAAACGAAGTGTCCGTATTTGATAAATTATTTGGTTCACCCCAGAAAAAAAAGAAGAAGAAGAAGACACCCTTGTTGGAGTTAAAGACAGGAGATTGGGTTCGCATCGGAAAAACCAAACGCACTTTTGACAAAGGTTATTTACCCAACTGGACTACCGAATTGTTTCGTGTCACTACCCCTGTCCGTGGACGTTATCCTCCCGTCTATAAATTGGAAGACATGCACGGTGAAGTACTCAAAGGAACATTTTACTTGCCTGAGTTACAACGAGTGACCAAAAAAGAAGACGTCTTCTACGACATCGAAAGCATTCTCGAACAAAGAACACGGAAAGTAGGTAAACGTCGAATAGAAGAAGTCAAAGTACGTTGGAAAGGATATCCCCCTAGTTTTGATTCTTGGATTGCTGCTTCTCAAGTCGTCGACTATAAAAAGAAAAAGAAGTAAACTAACAACATGCCATTCAACACAGCAGCAACCCAGACTTCAAAGACTCTTTCACTTAGTTCTTCTCTTCAAGAATTACAAAAACAACCACTTTGGGTGTGGTGTGGAGAACCTGTGCCTAAAAATCAAATCGTCTTTTTCTGCCAAATTTTTGTAGTGTATTGTGTCATCGGAGCAGCTATTACCAATTTGAGTTTACAACAAGGAGACAAACAATTGTGGACCATTTTACTTAGCAGTTGCATCGGTTATCTTTTACCCAGTCCCTCTTTGAAATTTACGACAGACAACAGCAGCCATAGCAACAACCACGCTAGTTCGACCAACGCCAGTTCACCTTCTTCTTCGTCCAGTCACCACCACAATACAAATTCTCTTTTGGAACCTTTTGAACATCATTCTTCTCTTCACTTGAGTGACTCCTCGGACACCAGAACCACCTTAGAACTATGAATGACCAATTTTATTTAACTTTACCCAATGACAGTTCCATGGATGTGTTTCCCAACAACAAATTATGTTGTTTCACGGCCAAATTACCCCAGGCCTTCCAATTGGATCACGACGCTCATTGGGAAGTGGCTTTGGTAGAAAGAATGTGTCTGGAAATCAAACCATTTTTGACGTAGCAATCTATAACGAAAAAGTGCAAAAAGAGTTGGACGCTCATGATCCTGAAATTGGGAAAAAAATGAGTTCAAAAACTGACAATACTCCCTACTCGACCTATCGCATGAGAATTCCTGAAGGGTATTATTTTAGTGCTCAACATTTGGTGGAGACGATTGCGGCCGTCTTCGAAGCCCAATTTGGCAAAGCCTTGGAAAAAAACCAAAAATGGGTAGAGATCAAATACCATCCTGTGGCACGCCGTTTCCTCTTGCAATTTTTGAAAGGGCATGAGGGAAAGCCATTCGACGAGAAAGAAGACAAACACTTACCCGCGCACGAAAGAAAATTCATGACCATCGGTTTTTCTGCTGGGTTATTTGATATTTTGGGTGGAAATAAAAAGTATCATGGTGAACGAACAATCCACACCAACACAGATTTCGGAGAGGCTTTTCGCACCCCTATCGAATTGAACGTTGGACTGAATTTAATGTTTGTGTACTCCGATGTGGTGGAGTACAACGTGGTGGGCCACACAGCTGCTCCCTTACTGAGAGTCATTCCTTTCAAAGTGGATACTGCTGCTGGTGCGTACGAAGAAGGTGGAAACACGTTTCACGTTCACTGTGAATTTGTACATCCTCATTATCTTCCAGTCAGTAAATCGTATTTTGACAGTGTCCACATTAGTATAAAAGGAGGTTTGGGACAAGATGTGCCATTCATTGACAAAGGAAAATTCACGGTGAAACTACATTTTCGAAAAAAACAAGTTCTCTAACGAATTGAAACTAACCTCCCAAACAAAAAAAATGTATCCAGTGTACCAAGGAGTGGCTCGACAACGAGGACATGGTTTAGGAGATATGTTAAAATCGGCTTTTCGGACGGTAGCTCCTATTTTGAAACCGATGGTGACTCGAGGATTTCATGCCTTAAAAGATGCCGCTTTGACGCAAGGAAAAGAATTTTTGCAAAATGTCCTCATCGACAAACAAAATCCTAAAGAAGCTTTTATGAGAGCAGGCAAAAATGTGTTGATGACCACTGGTAAAGATCTTTTAGGTCTCCAAGAAAATCCTATAAATACGCTTCACGCTTCAGACCCTGGCATTACTTCTTCCTCCACTTCACAGCAAGGACAAGGTAGAAAGAGACGACGACATCGAAATCCCTTCAAAGTTCATAAAAGAACACACGGCAGTAGTTCCAGAAAGAATAAGAAAAGAAGAAGAACCGTCAGAGAATTAGACGTGTTTGATTATTAACTGTGAAAAAAAAATGATGCACCGAGATTCTTGCGAATGTACCAAGTCAGAACTGGAACTGTTTTCTATGCCTCCCACCATGATGACGATGCAAGAATTCCAATGGGTGGAATTTCATCCTGTATCGTCTTTGACGGAATCAGCTCCTATCGAATTTGAAATCAAAGGACAAACCGAAGATTACATCGATCTGAATAACAGTTACTTGTACCTGAAACTTCAAGTACAAAAAAATGACAACACCCTTCCTGGGGAAGCTGCCCGAGTGGCACCCGTCAATAATTTCATGCATTCCTTGTTCAGCGGAGTAGATTTGTACTTGAATAACAAACTGGTCAGCAGCAGTTTGGATACTTACCCTTACCGTGCTTATTTGGAAAATCTCTTGACGTACGGAAAAGAAGCCAAGAACACTCATCTGGATGCTTCGGTGGTCTGGAAACCTGACACCTCGGAAAAGTTCAACGACACAGAGCTGTCAGTACCGGCGAAGACTTCTGCTAATGATGGTGATCCTATAATTCCAGCAGTCCCGCACAATGTGGGATTTAACGACCGTCGAAAGAAAATCAGGCAAAGTTAAGAACTGATGGATCGTTTGCATTTGGACATGTGGTTGCAAGACAAGTATTTGCTCAATGGAGTGGATGTACGCCTGAGACTGAATCGCAGTAGTGCCGCCTTCCATTTGATGGCTCATGCTAACGAGTGGAAAACCAAAATCCAAGAAGCCAAACTTTACGTGCGACGTGTAGAAATCTTACCAAAAGTAGCTAACGACATCAGTCAATCCTTGAGCAGAACCACTGCTAAGTATCCTGTACGACGCGTGGAAGTGAAAACCTTTACCATAACCGCTGGACTCCGATCCAAAGTCGAAGATCACATCTTCCAAGGACAGCTCCCCAAACGTTTGCTGATTGGCATCGTCAGTAATGCAGCCCTCAACGGAGTCCACGATCAGAATCCGTTTGAGTTTAAACACTACAACGTCTCCAAGATAGAAGTCAGTCGAGATGGCAAGACCTTGTGTACCAGACCTTTTGAACCTAACTTTGGTGTCCAGAAAAATTACTTACGATCTTACCTGAGCCTGTTTGAAGCCACGGGACAGTTAGGTCGCGACACCAGCCACGGCATTTCGTACGAGGATTATGCAGGAGGGTATGCCTTGTGGGGATTTGATTTCACTCCTGACCAAGGCAGCGATGAAGGACATTTCCACCCTATAAAATCAGGCCCACTTCGTGTGGAACTTCAGTTTGCAGATCCTCTACCCGACACAGTGAACGTCGTCTTGTATGCAGAATTTGATAACACTCTAGAAATCAACAGTTTGAGAGAAGTGATTCTAGACTATTAGAAGAAGAAAAAAAAGATGTAACACGTAGAAGAAGAACCTATGGAGATAGATGAGGGATTTTGTGAGAAGTCACAAACTACCACAAATGATGATGATGACGAAGTCATTCATTCAGAACCTAAAACCGAGTTTACTGGATTTATTTCTCGATGGCCAGAACAAGAAAAACAGTTAGTGACCTGTTATGCTCAGGAATTGAGTAAAATCATTAACAGTCTAGTCCAAGAACAATGTCATGGATGTCAAAACGATCATCCCAGTCAGATACAACACGACCAATGTATGATGATGACGGGCGAAGAACAATTGGATAACTATTTGGAAACGGCTTGGTCCAAGAACTCGGACGAAAAAGTGTTGAAACAGTGGTATAAAGTCTTGGTGAATTCTTCTTTTCCTCCACTCACTCCTCTGGAGATCAGACGCATCGAAGGGCTCATTCAACAGAGTACAGAAACTATCCGCCGTGAATATTCGTGGAATTACAAGACAGATCCATTCAAGTTTAAAGTCAGGTGTGAATTGGTGACTCATTATTTCCATTAAAGACAACAAAAAAAAAAAGAAGAAGAAAGAAAAAAAATGGATACTAGAGAACTTTATTACCTATTGACTCGTAGTTCCTACACTTCTTCTTGGAATCCTGTGGTATGTGCTAAAGATGAACTACCTCATCGTAAACCGAAAAACGTTCATGCCTATATCATCAATACCGACGACAGTCATCTACCAGGAACCCATTGGGTTGCCGTGTACTTTCCCAACGATCACAATGGTGGAGGTGTGGAATTTTTTGATTCTTATGGATTACCTCCTTTGGAAGACGACATCATCGAGTTTATGAGAAGAAATGCCGTCTCGACTCGATTCAATAATGTGAGATTACAAGGATCGGATTCCATGGTGTGTGGACAATATTGTGTACATTATCTTCATCAACGCAGTCTTGGATATTCCTTAGAACATTTACTGACTTGGTTTGATAGAAACTATGCTCGAAACGATGCTAAAGTACAACGATGGTTTTGTGAACATTTTGGTTATCTCTTGTCTTTAGCTCAGAAGCGTAATGTTAATCAGAATGATGTCGATGTAGAAAGGTGGAGGTTTAGTTTACCACCCCAACGTTGTCAACCTTGTAAATATGTTCCTGTTTAATCTATTGTTGAATGGTTAGTTTTTTAATGTTAGAATAGTTATTGTTGAATAAAAAAAATGTTATTGTTGAAAAAAATATGGTGTTGTGTGGCTTTTTATTGAATTTGAAATAATAATGATTATGTTCTATCTCTCTCTTTCTATCGATCTGAAGTCACCCCCCCCCCCCCTCTATCTATTATCTCACTGTCGATCTGAACCCTATTTTTAGGTCCGCGCAATGGATGGTGTGGTGTATGTGTTGGATAAAAAAAAAATTTAAAATAAAAAATGGGTGTGTGGAGTGTGTTTGTATAGAGTGTGTTTGTGTTTTGTTTTTTTTTTTAAAAATAAAAAATAAAAAAAAGGATTTGTCAAAAAAGGAAGTGGATTCGAGATGATAATGGACATTTTATTAAGTTGGAGTTTATCAATGAGAGTCCAGAAGAAAGTTATGAGAGAATTGTAGACAAGAATCTTCCTGAAGTGTCAGAACAATAAGAGAATGAAATGGTAAATATGGAAGTGTATTGAACTGTATTGGACTTATATGAAATTGTTTTATTACCACGAGTAACATAATGTATATACATTGAATAAAATATAATTATTAATTATTGATGTATATATCTGAATGGTGTTGTGTGGTTTGTTTTTTACCCACCAAACCAAAAAAAACACTTTCCCTCTCTTTCTATCGATCTAAAATTGGGAGCAAAGAAATAGACTACAGCACCAACAGCAGCAGCAGCAAAGACAACAACAACAACAACAACAACTTTTGCAGTCCATCAAATAAATTTTTTTTTTTTTAAAAATGGATTGTATATTTGTGGTGTGTGTTTTGATATAAAAAATTTAAAAAGTAAAAAAAATGGTTGTGTGTTTTGATATAAACAAAATATAAAAAATAAAAAATGGTTGTGTAGTGTGTGTAAGTTTTGTGTTTGATATATAAAAAAAATTTTAAAAAAGTAAAATAATGGATAGTGTGGTGCGTGTTTTGATATAAACAAAATTTAAAAAATAAAAAAATGGTTGTGTAGTGTGTGTAAGTTTTGTGTTTGATATATAAAAAAATTTTAAAAAAGTAAAAAAATGGATAGTGTGTGTGTGTTTTGATATAAACAAAATTTAAAAAATAAAAAAATGGTTGTGTAGTGTGTGTAAGTTTTGTGTTTGATATATTAAAAAAATTTTAAAAAAGTAAAAAAATGGATAGTGTGGTGCGTGTTTTGATATAAACAAAATTTAAAAAATAAAAAAATGGTTGTGTAGTGTGTGTAAGTTTTGTGTTTGATATATAAAAAAATTTTTAAAAAAGTAAAAAAATGGATAGTGTGGTGTGTGTTTTGATATAAACAAAATTTAAAAAATAAAAAAAAAAATTTCCATTTTTTTTCCGGATTATTTTCAGTCTCCGCTAACGTCCGGTACAATTTCGGAAGTTTAGTGTTACTTTTAGTCTCAGCCAATTTTTTTCCATTTTTTTTCCGGATTATTTTCAGTCTCCGCTAACGTCCGGTACGATTTCGGAATTTTAGTGTAACTTTTAGTCTAGGCCATTATAATCTAATGTTCCGGATTTTTTCTAGTCAACGCTAAAGTCCGTGACGGTTCCCGAAGTTTAATACAACATCTAGTCACGTCCATTTTAGTGTTATTATAAGTTAGTTCCCTTGATCAAAGCTATTTATAACATAGGTACAATATATGCAAATTTACTGACACCTCCAACATGATCTGAGGTATAGGTAATGCTTTATATATAACTCTAGGCTATATAGATATAGCCACTAGGCAGAAGGTTATTTTCCAGTTATTGCCTACCATTCTTACCGCCATGTTAATTTCCCGTATGAGGCCATAGAGACCCACAATGTTAATTTCCCATTGAGGCCATAGAGGTCCCATAATGTTAATTTCCCATTGAGGCCATAGAGGTCCCATAATGTTAATTTCCCATTGAGGCCATAGAGGCCCCCGCATGTTAATTTCTCGTAGAGTACCCGTTTGAGGCCATAGAGGCCCCCGCATGTTAATTTCCCACAGGATAGTGGAGGAGAAGGAGAAGAAGGAGCCTATCCAGCCTCATCCGATGATGGAGGAGGAAGATCACAGGATAGTGGAGGGGAAGGAGGAGAAGAAGGAAGAAAATTGGGAACCAGAAGCGGTCCATCCGACATTTATCCTGAAGAAGCGATGTAGGAGGAGTCTAGACTCCTGGAGGAGGAGGAGCTGTCCCGCTTGTCGGACCAGACCTGGGAGGTCTTTAGGGCCACCCCTTTTTTCAAGAAAGATTAATTATTCCCACACCCCTTATGTAGTGACCCCCGCTATGATAAATTCACGTACGTACCCAGAGAGGCCCCGCCACGTTAAACTCCCGTGCGTAGCTGTAGTGCCCCCATGTTAAACTCCCGTACGTAGCTGTAGTGCCCCCGCCATGTTAAACTCCCGTACGTAGCTGTAGTGCCCCCACCATGTTAAACTCCCGTACGTAGCTGTAGTGCCCCCACCATGTTAAACTCCCGTACGTAGCTGTAGTGCCCCCCTTGTAGCTATTTACCCCCCCCCCCCCTCTACTACTGATGGACTAATGCAACTGCGACTTTCAGAGAAATTAGAATAAGTAAATTTTGCTCGGTTGTAGAAGATGAATATTAGTGTCTCCTCGAAAATCCATTGTATCTGGAACATAGGAAGCAGTATATACCTATGTATTATTGGAGAAAACCTAACATGTTTAAATGTGTCACTTTAATATCTATTTCTAATGCATGTTTCATTAGGAAATTAAGTATTTTTTTATTTATAAAGCCTTACATATGAGAAATAATAAATTATTTCAGTTATTTGCCTAGATTGGTACATTACATTAAATAATGAATATACTATATACTGACTATTATAATATTTGTATGCAATACTATCTTACAAATTGTTACTTTCTCCCTATAGGAGATTATTGTGATGATGAGTATTCACAGCTGAAATATGTTTTATATTTGTATATTGCTTTTTAAAAAAATTAGGAATGGTGAATGGAGTTTTATCTAGCTTGTAACTGTTAATTTGTACAAGGTACATTTCTTACCTCTTTCTGTCAGTATTTGATACAATTTCCAGTGTCGCACTATGTATTATTAGGGGTTACAATTGCAACCCCTAATAATGTAATTATATCATTAGGAGTTTCAATTAGAGCCCCTAATGATACAACGAAACATGTTGCATTAGAGGTTGGTATGCACCTTCCTTACCGTGACATAAACTTTTAATGATAGAAAATTTTATTTTCAAGCTCGCCTGGGTAGAATGGTTTAATGTCTTGTGGGGTTTATTGTGTGGGGAATTTCAATCAGATCTGGTTTGTACTTAATATCAGCCTACACAGAGAGTAAAGAACGATTCACATCAGTCCTTCGTAGACATATCATTTGCCATGTCAAGTTTTGAGTGGATTTCCTCCCATTGTTTTTAAGTTAAAAAGTTTGAGGAAGGGGGTATGGTAATCGTTACATAAACTTTTCTCTGTATGCCCTTCGATTCACACTTCAGTTCCTGTAACATAATTTTCAACTCATGAATCAAATGTACAATTACAAAAGAAGGATCAACATAAATGCTTTGCATATTTTTCCTCATCACGTAATTTTCACTGTTTATTTTACTATTAGCATTTTCTTGAGCAAGCATTTTTTTTTTAGAAAAAAATCAAAACAAACAAACAAAAAAACAAAAAAACAAAGTAAACTAAGTATGTCGATTATTGGTGGAAAAAAAATTGCTATTAATTTGGGAGTTGCAAGGACAGATTTGCCAACAATCTCATTTTTACGAGGTATACTATCATGTAAATTTGCGTTAAGACCGCTCACTGTGGGATGCAAACTTTCTGTAGAAAGGGGAAGATTGCTATTGTTTTGAGGTCACATATTCGAATTTCAAGGTCAAGGTCACATGACTTTATGGTTTCTGCAACATTGCGTGCAACTGAAGGGTACGCTTGATTATGTATATATATGCTGCTGTTGTTGTTGTTGTTGTTGATATTCTTCTTCTTCTTCTTCTTATTATTATTATTATTAACGTTTATATCAGTTTCCTCGTGATTTTCTGTTTATATTATAGCGGCTTCGTTAGGGTTACAACATACCATAATCAACTCTTCATGCTACAAGTGTATAATGTAGCATCATCATTGCCAACGCCTTATGATATGAATAATTCCTAATGCAGCAATTATATTAGTATAAGTTACAGTAGATACGATTGTTATATCATTAGGCATTGCAACATACAATAATCAACTCCTAATGATACAGTTGTATCATTTAGCGTCATCATTGTCAACTCCTAATTATATGAATACTCTTAATGCATCAATGATATCATTATGATACACTGTTCCATTGGGAGTTGCTATATCATCAAGGGTTGCCACAGTGCACCGATCCACAGGCTGTAGTAGTTATCACATGTTGTCATTGATATGACGTTGCAGTAAATCTTTTCATATTCTTTGATATTACGCGTATTTCATATCACCTCATGACCTTATAAAGGCAAAGGATTAATCTTTTAGTTATTCGAATTTAAAATCATTCTTGTACACTCATTTGCTCTTTATTTGAATAAATCCGTAATTTTTGTCTTAAAAGGATCTTACATTTATACTACTTTTATATAAAATGTATGCTATTCGTTGAATAATCCAATCTGTTGTTAGCAAATGCTCGCAAGGATAGAAATTATAAATTTCATTAAAACGATTACTTATGCAAGATCATCTTAGTCATTGTAAATTGAGACTCACAATCGTATTTATATTTGGCGCTAAATAGTAGGATTCTGTTCAGATGAAAGGCGCAAAGGTTTGCTTTGATTGAATGAAGAGACTTATAAAAGACTTCTCCGTTATTTTAATCATGAAAACCCTGAAGAACTAAAACTGATCGTTCACCAATGCACACGGTGGATTTTGATGGCAGTCTTTCATAAAATTTTCCATGCAAAAGAGTTTGGTTTGTAATTGCTGGATAAAGTCTGTTTAACTAATACCTCAAATAAATAAGCACTAGACTAAGAGAAATATGCAAAGCTAAACACGTGTAGTGATGAGCATTCTCAGATAGTCACTCTTTCCGTGTTTAGTTACGCAGTCACTAGCCTTAAATAATGTTGCTGGGTAGCAACGCCACTCCTTGCCTTTAAGATCATGAAATCAGACCAGCCATAATATATATCCTAGTAAACAAATTCCACTACTATATGTTATTTACTAACATAATAAACTATATTAAAAACATTACAAAATAAACGTTTCTTTCTATTTTTCTCATCAGCGGAACCTACAGAAATACGGAATATTATAGGAGAGGAAGAGGTGAGTAAAATAAAAACAAAACAAATGAAAATAAAAATAAACAAACAAGGAGATAAGTAAATAAATAAATTACTTGTATTGAATACAATTTCTGTATAAATGTTAAAATTTAATTTTTGTTGATTTTCTTTCTCTGAGTAAATGTATATATAATTTTATTTGGACAGCGACAAACCTATAAAACTACATACTAGTCATAGCTGCATAATGTCCATTAAACCAAATCATAATCTTTGTTTTAAAACAAAGCCCTTTGTAGTATTTGTCGATATATCTTGTCAACTGTTTAGGAATGTTCCTCCTTGTACTGAATGGATGTTGTGTCTGTACTAATTGCAGTGGCGAGTGGTGGCTGCCCGTAACAACAGGGACATCAATGAGGTCCGGAGGAATGAAATCCCCGACCAAGTGAGACAGTTTGGCTGTGAAGAATGCGACCACATGTGGTGGCGGAGAGTTCCTTCAAGAAAACCAGTATGTGTTTAACTCATTAACCCCTAGCGCCACGTTTACGCGTCATGAGGTTGTACCCTACTTCCGAGCTCTGTAACATCAACATCATTTAAGATACACTAAAGTGGATGGTATTGCAGGAAAGTAGACATATGTAGCTCTACAATGATACCAAATAAATGTCAACTTTCTACTCGCATTAAAAAGTACATCGAACAAAATGCATTTTTTTAGACCCGATTTTTTTTAGGTCGAAAATTGACAGTTGCGGAACCGGAGTTTGTGTCCGGATTTTAGACTTTTTGGCCTTAGATCTAAAGCAGACCCGTCTGAACTGCACACAGACAGATGAACCTTTGCAAAAAGTAGGATAAGTTTGAGATTTGGAGAAAAAAGGGGCCAGGACACAAAAATCGGGGGTCCAATACGAAAAGAAAAAAGAAAAAAGAAGTTTAACTTTTACCGTTCTGCACATGTGCGAGCATAATAGCCAATCAAAAACAATGTTTCTGATACACCTAAGCATCCGGCTAAACGATAAACTTTCTTAAGCAGATCTGTTTGGCTGAATTCAGAAGTAACCCCCAAAATGTGTTGCCTACCCCCATTTCACGCAAAAATGATAAAAAAATCTCCTGGGGTTAATGAGTTAAACAGTTAAATCACTTTCAGATAATGCAGCAGATATCAGTCATCACGACATATCATCTGCGTCCTCAGCGTCGTCGTCAAGTCTCCGCTAACTCGTGCACGTTATTTCTATTCAAGGGTGGCATCATTATGATGATTTCATGATTGTGGCCCAGACTTTCCTGTTTGTCTCTTACATAAACCCCCCTCCCACCTCTTGTACCGTTTTTGTGTATACTTAGACCTGGATCAAGAATTACACAGGGATTGATATCTAGCCTGTTTGACTCCAAATTTTTACACGCATATGAGTCCTCAAGTCACTGCTTTAGCACTAGAGATCAAAGGATCGGCAGTCTACCTATCCCCTGGTGATATTTACCTGGCTCTTTATGATCAAAGGACCAGCAGTCTACCTATCCCCTGGTCATATTTACCTGGCTCTTTATTACGCATGTACAAGGTTTTCCGAAGGTGAATTTGGTGTTGTGGTAGATTGGATTCATAATCTTCTCATCTCAAAATACAATTTTATAAGTCATTTTAATTTGCATCAGTAGGAAGTCACATCCCTTCTGTACATCTTGGTATATTTTAACACATTTTATTTAACAATAAATGTTAAACGCAAGATCTAACGGCATCAAAAGTACTCCCAAATCTGAGTTGCCGCTTTTGATTAAAATAAGGGAAAAAATAGATAACATCAAAAAGTATTAAAATAATTAAATTACATTTTTTAATTAATGTAGAATATACAAGTATCAGTTTTATTCCTCTAACTGAAAAGTTATATTAATCGTCGTCATGACGTAGACTACAACAAACTCAGGGGCGGACACAGAAATATTGTTTAGGGTGGGCGTAAACAAGAAGGCAAGGTGTCTGTGGGATGGAACCCATGGTGTTGGTATCAAGAGGCGAATCCCCGAAAGCGTTTCCTGGGCATAATTTGAACCATGTAACTGTAACGAAAATTTACTCTAGGCAACGTTCCGGTTATTTCACGTTCCACGCTCATCCGCCTTCCAGCTATGCTCGATTCGCCCCCCCCCCCCCCCCAAAAAAAAAAAAAAATAAAAAAAAAAAAAAAAAAACATTCGGTCTGTCTGAAGTTTGCTCCAGATTTTCATACCATTGTTTTCAGGTTTCAAAATGTAAATTATGTAAGCAGAGATTTGAAGCTATTCCCAGAGAGAATGAGTGGGGCTGGGCAAAACATTCATGTGACCAGTGTGGGAACGAATTTCAGTAAGTATATGTGATTTTTTGTTTCATGATAAACCTTGATCTGACAGTTGAAACTATATAGTTACCCTAGTTTTCACCTACGGAAAATCAACAATTTATTATTTAAACCTTTAGCAAAAATGCCACTTTAAAAATAAGGATTAAATGAAACTAGTTTTATGCATATCTTACAGTTAGTGGGCAAATGTACCCGTGTTAAACAAGTTACTGGCATGTATATGTAATTTATTTGTTTTGAATTAATATTGAAAACCTGAAACTCCCGTTTTGTTTTAGTATGTTAATATACTTCTAAAATATATGTGATTTAACGCATACTCTGAGGATACTGGCCTAGGGGTCTTGTGGGGGTGAGGTGCCAAACGAACTTAAAACAAAAAAAATAGAATAATGCTTACGATGAAAGACCATCAAGTGTTTTACAGTGTCTATGGAGATTTTTGTCTCGCCTGTGAATGGCGAGGCATGAGTATTTCTTTTTTAGGCGGCTTAAGCAGTGATGTCTGCATCAACGTTAACGTTTTGTGTTATAGTTTCTTGCAAGTTCTACTTCTTCGACATCAGACGCTATATTCAATTGAAATTTTATAATAATGTTACTATATGCCTGTATCCTGATATAGTAGGGTTTCCTGTCTCGCCTGCGATGCCGCAATTGGCTATTTCAACATTAAGATTATGTGTTAAAGTTTCTGAAAGTCAGATAGCTTTAGCATCAGTAACTGGATTCAACTGAATCTTTTGTACAATTTTCTCAAATGTTTCAAGTTTGTACTTTGGTATACTAGGGTTCCTGTCTCACCTGTTTAATCAGAAAACCGTGTTATTATAAACCGTTCAAAAGATAGACACCGCGTTTAGTGAAAACGTTTTAACTATGTCGAAGGCAATTTAAGTAACAACAAATACTCAGTGGAAATGTGTGTCTCATCTATGTTCATACAATGATGTAACACCAGGCGGTATCTGACGTGCACAAAACATTCACACAAAACTTTAAGGCTGACGACATCAACGCTGCCATCTTCGTCGTAAAAGTTATAATTATTTCTTGCCATGCTTACGCGGGTGTGAAAAAAATGATGTAGTTCACACAAGTCTTCCGATAATAAAATGTGAGATTATTTTTACTATCTTGTAATGATAAAACTAAATAAAATTATAAATGATAAAATAGGGTTCGTTGTAAACAACAAAATGCCATTCGAATGTTTTATTAATGTAAATTTCATAATTTAAAAAAAAACAACAACAACACAAATGTTGTGATCCATATTAGTTTGATTATAGTGTGACACCTTTTCCATATTTTCCGTCAAGTTCAATCACTCGACCTTGCTACAAAAAGCTTTCGATTGCAGAAATATGATAATCTGGTGTTTATATGTGACAGCGGACATGCTGAAATGAATGGTTCGCCAAGCCCATGTTATAAATGCGGAAATCAGTGCATGCCAGAGGAAATAATCCCGCCCTATGGAAGACGTCAAAGAAGAACCAGGAATGTTCATAGCTGCACTGCACCAAACTGTCATAATAGAGACCTCACTGCCTACGGTAAGACTTTATGTTTTATACAATATTTTTTTAAATGAGAAACAAATGGTTCATTCCACCCATGGTTATGTGGGTGTTCATTTCTGTGATCGTAATCTCTTACTAATCTTTTCATATAGATGTAATTTACTTGCAAGGTCTAATTAAAGCATCATCTTGGTAATTGAAGGAATTGATTTATCTTATTTGAAAATATTACTACTAAGCAAACAACGCGCAATTATTTGAGTGAGCTTCATCAGCTTGAAAATTATCCCCAGTACTGACTTTGTCATTCTTTTCTAGCACATTTACTTTCGATTGGGAATACAATCTATTTTTATTACATGTACTCTCGAGTGGGAATAAATCTATTTCAACACATGTACTAACGAGTGGAAATAAATCTATTTTAGCGCATGTACTCTTCAATGGGAATAAATTTAGTTTAGCACATGTACTCTTGAATGGGAATGAACATATTGAGCACATGTAATCGTGAATGAGAATATATCTATTCTAGCACATGTACTCTTGAATGGGAATGAATCTATTTGAGCACATGTACTCTTGAATGGGAATTAATCTATTTTAGCACATGTACTCTTGAATGGGAATATATCTTTTTTTAGCACATGTGCTCTTGAATGAGAATATATCTTTTTTAGCACATGTACTCTTGAATGGGAATGAATCTATTTTAGCACATGTACTCCTGAATAGGATTAAATCTATTTTAGCACATGTACTCTTGAATAGGAATAAATCCATTTTAGCACAAGTACTCTTCAATGGGAAAAAATCAAATTTAGCACATGTACCCTTGAATGGGAATGAATCTATTTTAGCACTTGTACTCTTGAATGGCAATAAATCTATTCTAGCACATGTACTCTTGAATAGGATTTAATCTATTTTAACACATGTACTCTTGAATAGGAATAAATCCATTTTAGCACATGTACTCTTGAATGGGAATAAATCTATTTTAGCACATGTACTCTTGAATGGAAATGAATTTATTTTAGCACATGTACTCTTGAATGGGAATGAATCTATTTTAGCACATGTACTCTTAAATGGGAATGAATCTATTTTAGCGCAGAATGGCAATAATACTATTCTAGCACATGTACTCATGAATAGGGATAAATCTATTCTAGCTCATGTACTCGTGAATAGGAATAAATCTATTTTAACACATGTACTCTTGAATGGGAATAAATCCATTTTAGCACATTTACTCTTGAATGGGAATAAATTTATTTGGCACGTGTGCTCCCTGAGTTGAAATGTTTAGCACATGTAATCTCGAATGGGAATATAATATATTTTTGCACGTGTATTCTCCAGTGGAATCAAATCTATTTTTCAACTTTTCATGAAAAAGACTTTATCTTTTTACATATAATAACTATATGACACTAACGTAAAATGATCACCGTATCAGTTAACTACAATAGTAAATAGTTTGGATGATTACAATAGTAACAGCAACGACATGAACGACAACAACAACAATGTAAACAAACCGCCTTAGCAGCATTACAACAACAGTAATAACATTAGAGGAAACACCATCTCTACCACCACTACAAAAAGAACAACAGAAATAATAATAATAAGTTGGATGTGGAGGAGAAGAAATAAGAGGAAGAGGAAACTGACCATTCATGCTGATTCGAACCGTAAAGTAAAAGACATACATTTTTATAGATGCTGTTTATTTTGTGTGTGTGTGTTAGTCTGTGTGCGTGTGTGTGTGTGTGTGTGTGTGTGTGTGTGTGTGTGTGTGTGTTACATAAACGACTTTTTCCGTGCTTGTAGATATTTGTCAGGATTTCATGAAATGAGAAGATAAATAGAAGATATTTGCTTGTATCGAATGAATAAAGGACACATTTAATCTCTCTCTCTCTCTCTCTCTCTCTCTCTCTCTCTCTCTCTCTCTCTCTCTCTCTCTCTCTCTCTCTCTCTCAGGCATCACTGTATTAATTGATTTCCTATATATAAATATCTTCATTTTTTAAATAAAATTGTTTATGAAACCCAGTGCATTAATTATAAGCTCAGGTGCGCCAAGACAATCTTATTTATGTTATGCACTAATTTGGACACAATACAACAAGTCAGCATGATATGTTGCATTATCTGGAAAGTGTTGCCATGAAATGACGTGACTGGAGTTTGTAGTGCAAGTGAACTTTCCGGAACCGGCAGAATCATGGCTGTATGCCTTGTCATCCTACGCAAAAACCCAGAGGCAGAACTCAATAAACATTGTATCTTATGTTTAGACTGTAATGCTGGTTTCTATTGAATGCCAGGAACATTCTTCACTGATCAGCAAATCTTTAGGAAAGCTCAGAGAAAAAAATATATAATTTTTGTTTTAGACTACAATGAAATAACAGCTGATTTGCTTCATTAGTCAAGTGATACCACTCTAAAAATGTGACCGATAGAGATTCGGGATGCAAAGCGGGAACTTCATCACTCAGCCCGTGTTTAGTCGAAACAAGTTGAGGGGCAACTCAGGTGTTTAGGTTCGGGTCGTGCAAAATTATTAAAAAAGAATTCCTTTTACCTCTTACTCGCTTACTTCTCTGAGCCTAACAAGGACAAAGTTCGGAAGTTTTTAGAGGGCAATCATATACTGCAAAGCAAAGTTTTCTTTTCGTTAGGCCGAAAAATTACAGTAATTCCCCTTTAAGTTAGATTTAAATTTCAGCCAATCAGGCCTCAATTTCACCAACATAAGTCTTGAGTTTAGGCTAGACCTGAGACATCCGAGTGGTCACTTTTAAATCAGACGTAAAGTTCAGCCAATCAGATCACTTGATTCTAAAACTTAAATTTTTGTTTTAACTTAAGTTCTGTTAGTTCAATTCAGTTTGTATACTTAAATTTAAGTCCGGACTTGTTTCTTTGGTGAAATCCAGGTCAGATTAGTATCAGCACACAAACCAGGGTTGACCATAAAGGTCCTTTATTATAATAATGTGTGTGTTGATACATCTAACTAATTACTAGGCTCACTTGATATAATATTTGAATAGAAATACACGGAGATATTTAATATTAATCTTTCAAAATGACGTGGATATTGGTTATGGTTCGCGTGTTTGGTTTTATTGTAGCGAAATTGCCAACAAGCCTAATTACTCTATATAATAATCAACATTACTTAAGGTTATATTCATGTGGGACATTCTAGAGCAGTTAGCATCAGTGGCTATGAACAAGCTCTGTCACAAATGTTTTTCTCCCTGATTTAAAAAAATAAAAATAAAAAAAATTCTCTAAAATTCATATTTAGACACAGTAGAACATGGTATTGGTGTTTGAAGGCCCGGTAAAGTCTCGTACGGATCGCCAAATAGTAGGTTTTAAAAATGAGAAAATATAGTCTCAGGTAGGGTACAATTAAAACCATATCTTTAAATCAGTTATTACAACGCATGCAAAAATGGCATAAAATCTAAGAATTGGGGAAATAATTCTTCTCTTTTGAGTACAATCTCAATAGAAGATGAGTATGCTAACTGCTTAAAGAATTACAATTCTCACTAGCTGCTTCTTGTAACGATAAAACAGGTGGATACGACATTCAGAGGGGACTCTTGTGACAACTAATTAGAGTGGTATTTAGCATTACATCCAATACTCGTCAATACGTCCACGTGATTGTATGTTGTGAGTCAGACACGTGTTAACAAAATATACAACTGTAGATTTATGGGAATATTCAAACTTGTTGTACATTGTTTGGTAAGTGAGATGAGGACAACGTTACACGTATGCTGCATTTTGAAAAGAAGGGACACAGCTGTATATTCTGAACACCCAAAAGGTAACACGTTTGTAGAAAGATGTTCAATCGAAAGGTCATAGGATCTGTATCATTCCAGGAAATGCTCTGATAGCTAAAATATGTGTTCATCCAAAGTCATTGGATAAAGAAGTGGTGAATCCCAGCCGACCCCACGTCAGCACGGGTTCCACGGTACAGACATTTCTGGACCAGGATGATCTCGATAGCTTCTATGAACCCAGTGTGGTCGACATCAATGAGGAATCCAGTGATAGAAGCGACGATGACAGCAGTGATTAAGGTCATCTAAACTGAACATTTCAGTTTATCAACTTGTCAAGCATCTAAAGAATTGTTTTGAATGGATTAAAGTATAGTATAAAAGACATTGAGTTGGCTTTCTTCTGCTGAAATGATCTGAAAATGTGAGAAACTCAAGAGAATAAAATATGTTTTGGCAATTTATTTTCAAAAACCATTTGTTCTTTAGATTGATTGATTTAAAAAATGAATGATCCTCGAAGATTTTCAGCCTTGTGATGTTAAATTAACCATGAAGAGTCAGTACACACGTTTATGAGATTTTGTATCAATTTCAGTCAAATATGTTAGACCCGTGTAGTTTTAAAATCAGTGTGATTGGCACAAGAAGAAAATGCTAGATGACATTTTCAAGGAGCTAAGTTATCTTAGGTAAAATAAAATAGGTACCCGTATGTTATATCTGGTGGTAAAGTATACACGTCTGGATAGTTCTTGAAAAATTTCCTCTAGAAAAGCAAAAAATACTTTTTTAAAAAATATACCTTAATATCAATTTAGATAGAGCGAACTTTGAGTTAGAAAGTTACTAGAAAAGGATTCTGTTTTCAACATTTAATATCACCGTAAGGCAGAATAAAAAGGAAAAATCACACGAATATATGGGTAAAAAGTATTATAAAACGGAAGTCATATGTGCAATAGAAGACAGTGTGTTATTACTATGGAACACTATTAACGATTTTGCTTAAACACGCCACTTCAAAAAGGAAACTAGGAGTGTAGACAATAATTTTGTTTTACAATTTTACTCTGAACAGTGGTATACATTGCTGCTGTCTTACACATTGATATGCACGGCTTTTGAATGCAGAGTTTGTTCAAAGAACAACACCAATTTGATTTTTTTTTTCGCAGCATAATGGCACCATGCTACATTATATTGATTTCAGTAGTTTGCAGGGAGGTGATAGACATATTCCATAAGTTCAACATGAAAGCAACAATGTCGGTATCAAGAGATAATGTGTATTTGTTTACAAGTGTGGATCGGATCAAAGTTAGTTATGTTACAAAATAACACACAAGAGAATACAAATGTAGATTTTTTTGGTTAAATTTCAAACATCAAAAGAGATATATGACAAAACTTTAGAAAATATTCTGGTCTACATATTACATTTAATGATGATAACATCGATGTAAGCATCATCAACCCTGATAACAATAGGGCTAAAACAATGCGGTATGAAGAGGAATAAATAACGTAATTGATGGGAGTAAATGCAATAATTTGAATTCGGCTAAATTTACAATATATCTTGAAAATCTCGTAAATTTTACAAGTTCATTCTACAATGATTTAACAAAAATAGATATATAATTTATGGAGAACACAGTTAAATTTTAAACAAAAAACACATGGTGACTCAGTATATGAAGTAGATGTTTTAGAAATAACCATAGGAATGCCAACGTTTTTATATAAATCGCACATCATTCATATGGTTTACAGGATTGAAGAAAGGTTGCAAATTGTTCAAAAATAAAGGTGCCTGTTGTATACGGGTATTCTGTTTTCTTGTTGATAACACCTATGGACAAATGATCCAGCAGAGACGACAGACAAAGAACAACATCTAAGACATCTATAATACGATCCTGAAAGCCCAGCTGCTTGCACAAATATGAATCAACTGTGCGAGCAAATTAAACGTGACAAAAAGAAAAGAAACTACGCTAAATTGAATAAATGGTTAACTGAACAATCTACTTACACCTTACAAGCGAGAACAATATTTCTCAACAGAAGAGTTTTTATCAGTCATATTGATGACCAGCAGCTGCCAGACATTGTTGGCATACAAGCATATGAAACATACTACGATGACTGTAAATGCATTTTGACAGTGATACATTTTTTGTTCAAAATACCCTTGGGTTAAAAAAGTGAAAACGAAAAAGGGAGATGACATAGACGATGCCTTTTAAGAAATCTTTAAAGAGAAAAAACCTGAAAAGATAGAGTTTGATGAGGGAAAATAGTTTAAGGTAAAAAAAAAACTTAAGGATTTGATGGAAAAAGAAACAGAATACTTCTCAACTTAGACAAAACAAAATCTGTAGTAGAACGGTTTAATGGAACTTTGAAGACTGCATTTTGGAAGTATTGCACTCAGAATGAAAGCAGGAAATGGGCTGACGTTTACCAAAGATAATTGAGGGATACAAGTTATTTCTGAATGACAAGCAATATGGAATATACAAAGTTGAAAAGATTTTAAAACAAAACGGACGAAGAGTCAAGGTACGTACTTGTGAAATGGAAAAGATATGATGAATCGTTTAATTGTTGGGAACCACATGAAAATATTGTGAGTTAAACATAAATGATGTTTCAAAGACACTCCTCTCCTCCAGAGACGGAGGAAGTACGTTACATTGATAACAGTACCAAGGAACATGAAAACATTTAGTTTTTTTTAATTTCTAGAATGTGACATATGTTGACAAAAACGGCGCAATAGGAACTGAAGGAATTAAAACATGCTTGATATATGAAATACCAGAGGGAAAAGGAAATTATGTTCAAAAACATCACCAGTAAGCAACAAAATGGAACACACGAAAAATGTGATAAGAGGTCCACTATATGCACTATCGGGGATAATAAATGACAGTAAGGAACAAAATGAAAAGAGATAACATTCAAATATTAGAGGTTGATTCCATCTACATCTAAAAAGAAACTGAAAAACGTACAATGTAAAAAACTGCAAGCCAGTTCGTGACATTTTGAACAAAATAAAACGCTTAAAACAAATTACATAAATGTTGATATAAGCATAGAGACATTTAAAATTCTCTCAAATTTTATTTAAAGAAGGTACCAACTGTACAATAAAGAAAGCATTTTTCCTTGACAAAGTCTTTACAATGTACAATTTTAATACAGCAATAAAACCTTCAATAGCAAAGAATTACCTTAAAATTAACAAAAATCAGTTGATATGGGAGAAGTTTTTATATCAAGTCGTGGTACTCACCCATATTTTTAATGTCAAAAGCAGACCAGACATTGCAGGCCTATTCATTGTCAGCATCAGAAGCATCAGCAAAGTTAAGTTTACTGTAAAATGATTTTTTTTTTGGAAAACTTGTTTCTTAAAATTTATCCCACGACGACATGTAGTCATACGGGTAAATTCCTTTGCAAGTCACCAAATTAAGTTTGTCAACAGGACTATCAAAAAACGCAGTTGACCAAGCGAAAATGACATATAGCGCTCAATATTATTGGGTATGGTAGTTATTTTTTCAAAAAAACTTTCCAAAATGCTTTACTATGATATGCGAATCATAACCGCGAAGATTATGCAACACCACCGGAATAAATTCTGGCGTTTTCAAATGAAAATTGCACTTGTCATGAGCCGCGCCGCGATACTTTCTAGTAAAATGACAATGATCACATACTCTGTCAGTACCAAGTGGCTGTTCACAGATCCAACACAGCTCAGATTTCAAAAAGTTTTCTCTGTCTTCTGGAGTATAAATCATTTTTGCTGAAACAATGCTGCTCACATAATTTACTTCGCCAAGTCGTGTTCTCCACAGTCAGCACCGCGATACAATTTGATTCGCTTACTTAGAGTCTCATTAATGCAGACCAGCTTGTATGAGTAGCCGCAGGGAACATCCTCTTGGTACTTTCTGGTTGAACAAGAATTTGGATTATTGTTTGCGCCGTCAATTGGAACAATGAGTGTTTCAAAATCAGCATAAATAGCAAACGGAACTTTTGTCATGTTGCATACATTTTTGAATGTTAAGATCTTATTATTTTTGTCTGGCATGATACCTCGTACGATATTGATGCAATCTTGACACTGCTCATCAATCAAATCCTCCCGCGTAAAACCATGAAGACATTTTCTGCAGTAAAATAGTTTGTGCTGGCAATTGTTGTATTATCCATTAATCAATCTCGAAAAACTTTTCATCCAACAGTATTGGCCGTCCTTAGTATCTTTATGAATGTAAATCAAATCAACTTCTCTTTCGCAAGTAGCTGAAGAAATATGCAGCAGATAAATTTTACCATTATCCACGCCAAAGACATTGACAGAAATATTGTTTAAGTTTTCAAATGTTGGCACGTCAATGATCTGAACAGGAAAATGGATTCCTGTAAAATTAAATGTATTTTGATATGTGGTGCTGTTGCTTACGCGGATTGAATTTGTGTTTCCATGATACAGCGCAGATAACACAGCCCACATAAAACACTTGTTGTCCTTATTTTTTACGTTAACGCAACTTTTGCTGCTTTTAATTTTGGCTGGCAGTTCCAAATACGAGCTTCCGCGTAATGGATTGTGCTTAGAACTATTAACAATGCATTCCGAAACGCCAATTATAACTAAGCCGAAACCCTGTTTCTGAAAATTATCAATGCTATTTTGAAGAGATTCGAAAATGTTTTGATGTCAAAATGGTGATGAAATGCGCGAACTGGTTTGTACAAACACCACGCTAATACCAATGGAAAATCTTATGCCACTTTGCAAATGCAGCTCATTGGACAAAATTTGTTTTATGCTTGGCGCTGCTAACCTTGCAAAAATATCAAACGGTATCAACTCGTCAGTTTCCATAGTAAACGTCTTGTCGTAGCCGGTAAAGGCCCATCTTTTCCTCTAAAGCTTATGTTTGTGCTCATTATATACAAGGTAATTTATTTCTGTAATTGTTTGTTTCTAGCATCTCCAAAGAGTATTTCGCTTCATGCAAGAGACGTTATGGCGCATTAGCAAATCATTACTGTAGCAGATATTAATTCAGCCAAGTTCACTTAGCATGCGCCATTGCTCGTCCGTAAGCAACACTTGACATTTAGGATTTCCTAGCGGTTTTGTAATAGTAAGATTCAACTGAAAGCTCGCATGGGGATTTATGTGCAAAATTACGATGCCATCAAGCCACATTTCTGACTTTTCCAAGTAAACGTCTGTAATATAAACAATTGTATCTGACATAATATATAACTTGATTGGTCAAAAATGTACGACTCTGATGAACACGAAGGTGCCATTGTCCACGATTATGATGAAAACGAAGATGTCGTTATCCGCAATTATGGTGAGTACTATCAAGTCCAAAATGCGCACCTTCATTCCAATATGAGGCCGAAAACATATTCCAGAAAATATCACAGCAGAAACAAGTTGGCGAGATTTAATCTGTCCTAGGAACAAAGGGCGCAATTTAACGAGGTCTTTCACAGATTTAATACGCTAAGCCTCCCAGAATGACAGAAATGTATCAAGTTCTAGTACGTTTTAAAGAAACTCTTTCTGCTTATAGATATGCCAGACAAAGCAGATATGTGCAAACCAGTTACCAGCAACAAAATATTGACAGAATTATTTCTCAGAACTTGCCAGCAGATCAATGGCGTAAACTTTTAGACAATTATAAATCACACTCAATAAACAAGAAAATATTTAGTGCACTTGGGAAATTACGTAAATATCAAACAGAAGACAGCTGTTCTCTTGAAAATCTTAGAATGATTCGCAGTCTTACAAGGAACACATGTACTTAACACATTAACATACGCTAGTAAATAACTTAAAAGTGAAAAACAATTATTCCGAACTTTTTCCAAAGTTTTTATTTGGCCCTAATATCTTTCATAACATCCCATTCGGCCACCACATTAGCATACGTGACACATGCAAAACGTGACTAAAGGATCATAAATATAATTATATTTAATATTAGTTTGTGACAAATACAATTGCTTTGCAAAAACAAAAAGAAGAATTTTTGAATTATTTTGTCATGAAAATGAAAACATGCTGTTAATATAACTATATTCGTAATAAGATTGCTCGGGAATTTCTGTACATTCCTTACTGACGGAAACTACCAAAGTGTCTGTACAGTGAAAAAGTACCGTGCTACGTACCACCGGAAAAAAATACCGCGGTATACTGGTAACACCGCGCACCTGTATTGTCTAGAGTTCGTAGCGCATTAAATTCCAATAAGATATATAATGCGGATTTTCCTTGGCATCGTGATCTGATAAAATAAATGCAAAAAAGAAGCTGAATTATTCTTATGCTGAATTTGTGTTGAGTTATAAATACAACTTCGCCGCGCACCAGAACATATTTTTGATGGCCTCTGGAAGCGGCCAGCGCTGTTTTTTTACGTTGAGCTTCAGAGAGAGATAAAAAATTTAAAAAATTCCTGACACGCCATTTCTAAGTAGAGTGTTTACCAAACTCCTTCTGCAAGCAAACACATTTTAATCAAACACATTTTTTTTTGCGTCGCAGTCCTCTGCCGCTTGTTGCCCTCTCCGTACCACCAGATATTGCTCCAGAGGCTGCTGCCTGTACGAAAAAGAACCAAGTATTGGTAATATGTTGGGCGCCAACGCTGCAAGATGTGATAGAATTGCTGGTAAAGCGCCATCCATGCGAGATATTTGTTTGGCTGATAATTTTATGGTTAATCCTGCATTGGAACGTTTTGCTGCATTAAAATCTGCATACTGTTTTTTCGTGAGCTCAAGAACATGTCGCTGATACAGTTGTTTGCTTCCAAGTCTGATGGACACACCTGCATGCTTCTTGTGTGCTGCTGCAATGGTCAGCTATTGCGATGACGTCAAAACAACTTTTACTGAAGTGTAACTCATTTATATGATATCTTTGGACAATGATATGAAATCAGTTTTTGCTGAACAATCACTGTCATCTTGTCACTAAGAGCATCAAGTGTCAGAAATCTATAAGAAGTAATTACTGCATAAACATGATGGTTTGCCGCTGCAACAGGTTGAATAGTCAACTTGACTTCAACATTTTGCCATGGAATCTATTGTGCGTTCCAAATGCTTAGAAACGTCAAAGTGATAAATAGTATACAGTGTTGCAAATTCCTCCATTGTGTTCCTGTATCAACATCCTGGTATTTTTGCATAGCTTCCTGAAGCATAAAAAACGCTCGCGAATAATCTTTACTAAGTACTGTAAAATTACACTCAAGTTCACGCTCGGGATATCGGCTGCTATTGGCTCTGACGGCAATGCGAGTCAATCTCATATTGTCAAATATCTGGCTGCTTGTTTCTTGGTCAGCATCTCGTGTGGCAAGTTGAAGAGCTGTAAATACATGTCTTGGTAGCTCGCTGCGTGGGAATGTAGCTATTCTGCAATTTACAGATAGTTGCGCTGGTAAATACGTAACATTTTTATAGACACGCATTTGCTCAAAATAAAGTTTTTTGGTATACCTGGACAAAAGGTCATCCAATTCTAGCGCATGATAAGTAGAAGCCGTTATTTTTGGGATCCAAAGCGACAGTTTTGTAAAAAAAACAAATTGTCCGTCATCAACACCAGCTGGACTATGCATGTACGTAGTATGATCAGATCTTTCCAAAACCAGTGTGTGCTTAACGCTTCTAGAAACTGTATCAGTGCCGCGGCAAAAACCAAAAATGGAACTTAGTGACAAGAGCATGCACACTTCAATGTGGCCTTCTGTGAGAGCGCGCCTTATTGCAAAGCCAACCTTATAATTAGGATTTTCTGGATCAACAAAGGCAGTACGGACACCTATATGAATTTGATCTGGCACTGCAGCAAGATCTGCTGGAGTCTAGCAGCAGGAATATTGTCAGCAAGAACTTCATGACCTTGTTTGTACTTTTTGCTAACCGCTGCATTGCTCGTATCCTTGTACCAAAACATATTTGTTGCTGAAATTCTGCTGTGGTCGTCACTCATCGAACTTATATTCATGATGGTGCAGGCAGCAGGCAGATAGTTGCTAATGTCCTCAACGGTCTGATAATTAAGCTGATATCGAGCAGTCTTAAACAGTGCCACGTTTGTGTTAGCGGGAAAATTGGCAGGCATAGCAGCATTTGTTTGTAACTAACCTCTAACTTCGAGAAAAACTTTTTGAGGCAGCAAATAAACATCTTCATCACATGTGTCAATAATTCTTGTTCCAGTTTTGCTTATTTGATGCGAATCTTTGTCTAATTATTCCAAATATTCATATTCGGTTGTTGTTTCGTAAATGGGAGCTTCATTAGAAAGCTTATAATAATCCGGCGTAAAAAGTTTCTGCTGGACGAAACGGCGCCCCGGGAGAACGTCGTCTATTTGCGCCCCCCACCCCACCCCTTAAAGAAAAAAATAGCGCAAACTTCGCGAAACGGCGCCCCCCGTACTTGGCGGCCCTGGTGGTCGCCCTTATCGCCCGCCCCTTACGACGACCCTGCATCGTCGTTACACAAAAATTCTCTTTAGACCAGAACCTGCTATAATAGTTGACAGGTGAGGCAGTGATGTGGATGTTCGCATATCGAGTTCCTTCATAATTTCTTTACCGCGTTTAGACAATATTCTTTTGGATGTATTAGTCATTAAGCGCTCAGCTTCTTTTGTTGGTGCAATTGCCTTGATTTATTTTTTTTTTTATTTTTAATTTTTATTTGTTTAATAGGACCCAGTGCAACAGGCGGCTGTATCATAACAGGATACTGTAGCGCAACATGCGGCTGTATCATAACAGTCGCTGTGGCGCTGGTGTCCCCTTAATCTTGTCTGTAATTTTGTTGTACAACTGCTTATCCTTTTGATGAAGCTGTACTTTTTGCGGCATCAAGGGCAAGTGGAGCAACTTGTTGACTATGCCAGGCGCTGCCTTAATAGCTTTTGAGAACAGCGTTGAAAACGATCCTCCTGTGATCTTTTTGCGATTAATTGGTCTTGGCTTCATTTATACAACCCAGTTTACATATTTTTGGCTATCGCTCGCAGATGCAAATAAAATGTGACTCGCTCATTATTAAGGTTGACGTTGTTTCCAGATTGGTCAGTGATTGACATTGCGATTTCTGGTATGCTGTAGATATTGTTGATGGGATAACAAATGAGTGGCGAAGGCTTTATGGTCATCAATGATGGACTGACGCTTTAAATGATATGGTTATGGCCTCCTCGCGCGTCAAATGATCCTTGAGCTATGGAACAATTTATGAGGAAGTGGTTTACTGGAAAGTTGCCGCCGTAAACACCATTTTCTTGTAGAATTCGCGAACTAAAACCTAATAGGTTTCTTAAGCTGCTTTCGGTTTTAAAGTTAACTCGGTAGTCGCCCTTAAGCGTCAATCGTGTTCTGCGTGTAGAATAATTTGGCTCGATTATTATGTTTGTGCCAATATGACCTGTTTCTGTCATCATTCTTTTAATTTCATCAGCGATGTCAGCAATGCTGTAGGCGACAGTAATGACGGTGAGCAATGTTCCTGCATCATTAGCAGAAGTAGAATAAAACAAAACTGGTTATTGCTAGTTGTAATATTATGAAACGAGTATTCTGCATTACTAATTCTGCTTTGTTGAAGTAAATGGTCTAGTATTTTCTGCGATTTCATTGTCAATTTCCACGGACGTTGCCCGCTTGTATACTGGCAGCTAATAACTTTAGTCGTGTAATGAGCTCAGATGGACCACTGTGGTATTTAATGCCACTACCGGCTTTAGTTTTAATTCTAGCAATATTTTTGTCGAAATCCACCTTGTTTTCTTACCCTCATCAACAAGATTTCCTAATTTAACATCACTTTTTCCAGCTTTTCTACCAAAGTAAATGTTTGCATCTGCAAGGTCTTTTCTAGAGATAATACATTGTCATATTCTTTTTTAGACATTGATATTTTTCCTTTCATCTTGTTAGACCGTATATCAGTATTTTCAATAGGATCTTTGTATCCTTCTGTGGAGAGATCTTTTACCCAATTAGCACTAAGTTCATCACTTCTTCCATTGGCTCAGATGCCGCTTCTTCAGAAATTTCCTTGGGTTCATGTGATTGTGCTGGTAAATAAACGTCTGATGCTTGCGCTGTTAAATTTTGTAGCTCCTGAAACTGCTGTTCTGAAATCTGTTCTTGTTTTGTGCATTTAGCGCTAGCAACAATTTTGCTAAAAACCGCATCGATCACTTTTTGTGGTCTTTGATTTGCTTGTCTTGTTTTTGTCATGTGTAGATGCGGTTTTAATTATTGCTGTTGTCATTTGGTTGAAATAATGTTTGTGCTACATCGCGCTGAAATTCCTGTTCACCCATTTTCTCTGCGGGTATGCGACCACGTAATTGTTTTTGCTGCACTACATATTTTCGCATAATTTCAGCATTGACTTTTGGCGGCATTGTATACAATGTATTTGCATACAATAATAAGATCTGGCCACTGCTGCCATACATTCATCTAGCAAATAAAATTAGTCAAAGCCGCGACGATACATTTCAGGAGCGTGTTCTGCATCTCTGTGAAAAGTCATAAAGTCATGTTGCTGCCGCCAGTTTCCTCGTCATAACATTGCCTTAATTTAGCAGCGTCTATGCAAGGACAATGATAGCGCGCAATCGAATCTATGTCGCGATTATCCAGGCCTGAAAACAATACAAAACAACCTGTGTTGCGTCCAGTGTATTTTGCCATTTCATGGTAAAACCGCGCTAAGTAGATAGAATTGCAGTTTTTGTTTCGTGACAGCGAAAAGTATCCTTTGCATTTATTTATGTTGTCGCGGTCAATTTTTAAAAATCAAATACAATGATGGAGTCGTTATCGCCATCGAGTTTTTCTATGGGCGTTATTTCTTCTGGCTCTAATATTGTGAATGTTTTGTTGTGATCATCAACAGCAGAACTGATAACAGTCTCGTCAAAGTCGTTAAGTGTCCTGTATTTATCTTGACTTGGATTCAGTGTGTAAATGACTTCCTAGTCATAATTGAGCCCATTGTTAAGCAGCATATTCAAAAGGAAATTGATTTTGCCGCGACCGGTTGAACCAACAATCATGTAATGACAATCTGGAAACAAAAAGTGATGTCTAGACTTTTTGATGTCTTCTGAGTCAAAGTTGATAATGCGCATTTTTTATACAGTAGACCTATATATAATGAGTCATTATACAACTTTTGGCACAGTTATTGGCGGTGCTTAATTGAGCACAATAGCAACTATTTCTAATGTAGAACTCAACAAGAGCTTGCTAAAAACTGGTGATACTTTGCTCGACCGTTAAAGATGTCTTCACAAAAGATTACAAATGTGGCTACACCAGCAGATAATGCAGATGCAGCCAATAAACAGTATGCAGCTAAGTATGCAAATGCTAGGGTGTTGATAATATATGCCAATACAAATTTTCCTCGAGGATGCTTACTTTCAGTAGGACAAAATTTGGCATCGATTATCCTTGGCAATGAAATGTTAGTATCAACGCCATATGTTTTGATATGTTTTGCCGCTAGCTGGTGGAACTATGACTAGCGATATCGACATGAATTTTAAAGAAATGACACGCCGGTTATTGATGCAGATGCAGCTACAAAATCTTATGCGGACCCAAAGTTTGGTCCAAGTGATGACATTTTGGTTAGCGCACCAGCTACAATAAACATATATATTTGAATGGCTACTGATCTGCCAGTGGGTAAACCCTGTGTTTTGTTTTTGGTTCGCCCACAAGGCGGATTGTTTTTCAAAGATCATCTGCGGCATCCTATAATCCAATCATCATTCAAGCGTCAGAGGGTTTTAGAATTACCAACAATGTAAACTTAGTTATGTTTGAAGGTACTTGCGCTGTAATCAATGCGACCATTGCTCATATCAAAAATGTGGGCGTGCCAACTGATGATGCAGATTCTACAACTAAATTGTATGTGGATTCCAAGCGAATAAAAATTACGATTGAGCATATCACTGTCGTCTAATTCTGATAATCGCAACGAATTTATAGCCTCTGCATCATTGGAATATTCAGCAGCCTTTAGAGGGCATCTGGCTTTTTCTGACCACATATCTACTGCGTCAAATAGCCAATGGGCTACAATAGGCGTTTATAATAATATTTGGATCAGAATAGATTGTCCTGTGGCGGTTGCTATTTGGCGCTTTCAATTTAGAGGCAGATCAGTTGCAACTGAATACATCAACAATTAGCGTCTAGAAGCGTCCAATGACAGCGCTAACTGAACCACGCTTTACACCAGTACGGATACATTAGGGTCAGCTCTGGCTACGTTTGATATTTCAAGCCCTGGACGACAAAATATCGTCTCTACAGATTGTATTGCATTTCTCGGACGCCATCAAATCCCGGTCTGACTTATTTTCAGATTTTTACGCTAGATGATCTTATGTAAACAACATATATACGATGTCATAGTTCGTAAGAATCGCACGCAAATTTAACACGCTGTTGTTTGAAGAAAACCACGATGGCATGGTTTTGTTTTTGATGACGCGAGAACTAAGACGTATTATGACAAAATTGGAGAAAACAAACAACTGTATAAAACGTTTTTGGCGGAGCCAGAAGGCGTAAAAATAGATGATCACATGCTCAATCTTTTTTCGGTAACTCATATGAGAGCGACACAGTTGCGGGATGAGCTAGACAAATATGAAAAAACGTTCTGCAATGACAAGGAATCGGCAAGCGCTGCTGAAAGCATAGGAGTGCTCTTTAAAAACATATATCAAACGAGTTGACTGTTGATAACTTTAAATTAAAGTATCTAACCAGAAGAATAAAACGTAGAAAATTGAACGAAAAAGAAACAAAAGAACTACATGCTGACTACGCACGCATGCATGTACAATCAAATCTTGCAAAAAAAAGTTTGAAAAACAAGAAAGACTTCACGAGCAAGTCGACAAGCGGTATTTGTACAAAGAGCTTGGTTCGGATTTTGATGACGCAGGAACGATTTTGGAAGTGATGGCGTTGCCTGATTAAATAGTTGCTGATACTCCACAACCACAACCTGAGCCAACAAAGCCATTGCATCCTAATCCAGTTGTTGAAAAGCAGCCATAGCAACCACAATTTGATTCTGTTGACAAACAACCTAAGCCACTTGATCCAGTTGTTGAAAAGCAGCCAGAGCAACCACAACCTGTTTCTGTTGACAAACACTCTAAGCCATATGATTCAGTTGTTGAAAAGCAGCCAGAGCAACCACAACCTGTTTCTGTTGAAAAACAACCTAACCCAGATGATCCAGTTGTTGAAAAGCAGCAAGAGCAACCACATCAAGATGACATAGAAATGAAAAATGAAAAATTAAAAATTAAAAAAAAAATTTAAAAAATAGCAAAAGCATACTACAACATTTTTAAGCACTTCAGAACGGGAAGTAGTTGCCCTCTGCCAGAACTTTATTATCTTAAAAAAGTATTCAGACGGCTTTAAAGTTGGGTCCATTGTTGTTTCAGAAATACCTACCGGCTATTTTAGCGAACCATAACTTACAAAAGAGCAGAAAAAACAACTTGAACGTAATTATGAATCTCTCATATCTTTTCATCACAGAGTTACTAAAACTATCAATCCAAAGTTTTACGAGCAGGTGACGAACAAGCTTGATGTTGAATATCCGCTAGATGAACTTTATATTCCAAAACCTTATCCTGGACAACCACAGGCAGATTCAGTTCCTGTTGTTGAAAATCTGCATGATCCAGAAAACCCACAACCTGATGTAAAGCAGCCAGATTCCGTTCCTG
This sequence comes from Margaritifera margaritifera, assembly GCA_029931535.1. Taxonomy (NCBI): domain Eukaryota; kingdom Metazoa; phylum Mollusca; class Bivalvia; order Unionida; family Margaritiferidae; genus Margaritifera; species Margaritifera margaritifera. Next base: position 8,070,576 of record JAQPZY010001685.1, on the reverse strand, counting down.
AAGTTGAAAAACAACCACAAGAAGCTCCTGAAAAGAAGACAGATTCCGTTTCTGCCAAGACAAAAATATAATTAGCTAAGTCTTTTGTATAGAATGCGAGATATCATAGACTTCAATCATATTAGCATCCATCTCAAAAAGAACAGCATGAAGAATTTATCACATACTACTACAGTTATCACAAATGATGACGCAATAAGTATTCATGTGGATGTTGCAGCACTATAAGATTTACTTGCAGAGACTCCACTCCATTCGTCAGCTACAAAGTGTCACAAGCCAGCACACACTGCTACTGCTCCGGATCTTTCACCTTCGCAGCATGATAAGCCCTCTTCGCCAAACCAATAGGCATTGTATCAGAGATCAATGCCATATTACCTAATGTGCAATGAGGTCAATTCTAACGAGAGAGAGAGAGAGAGAGAGAGAGAGAGCGCAAATGAATGAATCCCAGGGTTAGCTTTCTGAAAGAAAAAAACACTTTCTGTTTCAAGCGGTCTTACCGATATTACATTATGAATCCATTTGTGTTGATTATTTCTGGTTTTGGAATTGCAGCACAGGCCGCTTGCAGAAAACTGGAGCATGGAATTCAAAACAAAAAAGCGATGTTCAAATACGCTTACATCACGTAAACAAAAATTCTAAATCAAATCAAGACCTGTTTGAGAGGCGCTGCATTGAACATGGCTGATTTAGCGAAAGAATTCAAAATCGTAGATAACACCGTGGTAGATTTAAGTCCAGTGTGTGTCAGTACATACGAAACAATGAATACCAAAACATGTCACAAGGCAGAAAAAATAGACGCTTGTGTGGGCACATCTTAAAGTTTGTTTAATGTAGTGATATCATCAATCGCGTCAGAAATGCACTCAGGCTGGTCTTGAATGTCTGCAATAATATAATCATGCTCTCTCTGTATGTCTTTCTTTAGAAATGTGGACAATTCTGCTTCAGTAGATTCATCAAGATCAATGAAATCATCGTAGTTGCCAAAAACATCATATGATGCCTATTGCGATTGGATCCTTAGAGTACCTCTCGTAATCTTTACTATGAAATTCCAGTTGATTCAAAGAACACTTACGGAAACTTGTAATACGTGTGGCAAATAATATCCTGGTAGCTTGCTGACGTCTCTGCTAAAGGGACACTTAAATTCTAACAGCAAAATTGTATTGCGTTCAACAATGTAGCCATCTGGACTGTATCTAAAGCCATCTATAGTTTGAATGCAGATATCGCTGTCCATCACTTTTGCGTTCATGGTGATCGGAATTCGCTATCCACATGCACCCGGTCGCTAGTGTGAACGGCTTCGAAGGCAGGTTTTTAGCCTATAACCTTTTCCTTCCTGCAATCTCTTTGGCTGTGTTCACATCGGAAGTTAAGGCGGATCACTAACTGCTCCAGCCCGAATGTCACGACAGAGTGTCCAACCCCGTGAGACACCAGACTTTGTAACATCTATCTATGCATACACTTCAACTGATATATACATCAGTACTATACTACGTTTCTAAGTTTATGGTGTAGGCAAATTTGCATACTTGTGTACCTAAAAATAGATTGCAATCAAGGGAAACAACTCGAATTAACTCATATGCGCAATATTTCCACCAAGCTCATGTGCGTTAATAAAAGGCTAACTATGACTATAGTAGTATGTAGAAACACCGTTTTCGAAAACACGCGTATGATTTTTTAGGTGAGGGTGAGCGTGAGCGAGGCCTAGACTGGGAAATCATACACGTGTTTTCGGAACGGTATTTCTACATACTACTTATGTATACCTGACTTCATGTTTCGTTTACGTCACAACCACCGTTCCGATTAGTTGGACGCTCTATAAGAGACCTACCATTTAATTGTCTGGGCCGGGTTGGGAGGGCCTGGAATATTTTGAAAAAGAATGGTCTAGGCTCCTACATAGTTCCAAAATATACTCTTCCTCTGATTTGTATAAAAAAGAACTAGTTATATCCATCATATTAGTTGAAAAAAAAAACAACAACAAAAATTGAGATACTAGCGAACAAAAAAATATCATGGTTAGAATCAACATTCAATTCCCCAACCCCGACGCCCCGAAAAGTAAAGGGTTCGTTCCTAAGAGCTCTCCATGATGCAGATCCATCCATACTAATAGATGGCAGAATTTGCTTTGCATATAAGCCAGGACAGGACCTGACTACCTTGTAAGTGGATGGATAAATAATATGGAAGCATTATATTTATGGAAAACAGTTAAATTAATGCATTTTGATTTTAGGCAAACGGCTGAGAAGTAATTTAAGCGATAAAAATCCATCAATGAAGGACTTATTCTACCAGTGGTTTCCTATACATAGTGGCCGTTTTGCGCACGACTTTCCATTTGACAAATACATGTTTAGTCATCATCCTTGAAATAACATCTTCTATTTTTTCTACAGATGTACAAGTTTTTTTGTTTTTTTCTTTCCTTCATGTCTGTTGTTCATGGGTTCCACAATTTTAAAGCCGTCTGCTATGTAAGCTTGTGGACATACAGTGATTGAAAATTCCAGAGACTGCAAGTATCTCCATTAACGTAGCTGAAGTGTTTGAAAGTACAATACTCCTTCCCGATGGAATGTCAGTCCACAATTGGTTAACGCCACAGAGTGAAGTTGGAACCTAACTGCAGGTTGGTACAGGTAAGTAAAGACGAGCAAAGTTAAAAGCGCCTTGCTCAAAGGAAAACAGCAAGTCAAGGATCGAACTCGCGATCTCTCCATCCTAAAGTCAAGAATGTCAACCAGTATTGTTTCACGGACTGTTCGACATTAAAATGGTGATGTAGATACATTTACAAAAATGACACAAAAGTTCTTTTTTTAAATATTTATTTATCACCCATATTATACAGGAGTGCATTTACCAAAATGGTCGCGCGGATAATATTTTTCATCAAGTTCGTGTGTGGGCGTACATACGAGCCCAGGTCCACAAGGACACAGACCGTAGTAGTTGGGAGTGTCTTGGGAATACTGGTGGAGGAGCTCGCACCAAGGGGCGTGCTCGTCTTTCCAGGGAAGGCAATAATGTACGTTTCCGTCAGGATCGAGGCCATCGAGTTGTCTTCTCCTGCCAAAAGCGGCTGTTATGGAGCAACACAGGCGCTCGTTTCCACAGTCCGTGTTGTTAAGGCACTGGATCAAACTTGTAGGTACCCATGCACCATCCTGTATACATAAATAATTTCTATGCATTAGTTTTAATTTGTTTTGTTTTGTTTTTGCTTTTTATTTGCTTCTTTGTTTTTTCATTTCAATACTAAAGTTCTGTGTTTGTAAAACACATCCCTGGTGCTTCTATGTCTTGACCACACACCCCAGGCTTGAGCTTCCAAGTGGATAAGTTCCCTTGGGTAAGGATAGGCTCAGGAGCTATTGTTAGCTCCATAAATGGATTCATTTTTTCATATACAGTAAGTGTATGTATGTTTACAGTATAGGGATCTCAGTAGTTTCTAAGTCCATACCCAGGGACTAGTTTCCGGGGGTAAGTACTAACTAAGGATAGAGCCAATGTCTTCTGCATATCTGAATTCATGCCCAGTAAGTCTGTAAATGGATACATAATGGGGACTTCAATAGTTTCCAAGTTGTAGCCCTAGGGCAGTGGTTCCCAAACTTTTTTTGATTCGACCCAAAATGCAATACCCGGGGTTTGGAAACCAACTGACCCAGGGTTTAGTCCCTGCAGGATGAGCATAGACATGGGTCCAGTGTCTCGTGCATATTTGAATCTGTCTCTCTCTATGTCTAGTAATTGCGTATATAGATATACTAGTATGGTGGGTAACTCAAAACCTTCCGAGTAGTCAAGGTCCCCTGGGAGGGGTGGGGTGGGGCGGGGTAATGGAAGTACCCCAAAGCCAATATTGGTTGCATGTATAAATTTGTACTTTCAAGCTCAGTAAGTGTATTTATGTTTATAGAGTGAGGATTGTAATCGTTTTTATGTTATGATACAGGGGCAAAGTTCCTGGGAGGTAACAAAATCCCACGAGGTATGATCCCTACTCATCCAGTCCACCCCAAGTGATGTCATCAAGATTCCAAACGTGTTGGTACAATTCACATTCACCGGACAAACACTGACTCAAGTTTCATCTTTCTAAACTTAACGGTGCCGGAGGAGAAGAGGGGTGTAGATCAAGAATTTCAAACAAACCCTGAGTTGATTTTCTCACATGTCTGAAAGTTGTGTGGATCATGGCACAATTGTCAACACATGTCAGATGATGGGACACCTGGATCGGGTCCCCCTCCCCGACACACACACACACACACACACACACACACACACACACACACACACACACACACTGGAACTTATTCCCTTAGTCAAAACTTAGAAGAAAAAAAACTATCGAGACCCCACAATATAGTCATATATACACATACTGGGCATGACAAAAACGTCTATGCATGCACCTCTCAAACTGACCCTAGGATCCATCCTTACCACCAGGATCTTAGCCCCCGGGTCATGGATTGGAAACTATTTAGATTCCCACCCTACAACCATATTAACTTACTGGGCATGAAAAGACAAATTTAAACATGCAACTGTTGTTGGCCTCTAGGTACCTCCTTATCTCCCAAGGGACGCAGCACCCGGGTTATAGCTTTGAAACGGTCGAAATCCCCATTCTGTAACCATGTACATACTTAGAGGCCTGCAAAGACAAATGCTCATGCGCAGCTGATATTAGCCCCTGGGGCTAATCTTTATCCTCTGGAACTTACCCAAGAGGCTCAAACTTCTCAACGGAGATCAAAACGAAGAGGCGCGGGGATATGCGTTTTACAAACAAGGAATTCTAGTTAGAAAACAAGGACCAGATAAGGACTTTTTATTGTCCTTGGCTGCTTTCCGTATATTCTGTAATATTTATTTATTTATTTGTCCTCTAACATATTCTAGATCCTATATATTTTCGCTACTTGGTGTGGCAGCCCAAAAGCAAAGTGAGTTTATGTTTGGAACCCGTGATCCCTGTGCGTTCTCGCTTCATAGTCTGTAATGCCATTGTCAGCGCCATTGTCTAGTTGAATAAAAGTTATAAGGATATTTTGTAGAATTTTTATTCATGCATTTTTTTAATGTGTATGAACTTGTTTCGATGGACCTTCCTGTGGTAATTGTACGACAATAAAAAACCACCTAGTAAACGATCTTTTAATAGGTAGAACCAACTGCACTTGACAAAAATTTTCAATCCTGCCCAAGAGGCATCGTAAAGGAACTCCCTGGCAACATTTAAAACGCCTTAGTAACCAGCGTTGTTCGTCTTTGATACTTCTTAAAAACAAAAGGGCTGTATTATGATTTGACTTCATATATGAATCTTCATATAAGTATATTTTTTAAAGTCAGCTGAACTCAAACATCGGAATTGCAGGTGCCGATTGAGTAAAGGCTTTGCTATGTTCATCAAACTCTTTTTGTAGGTAATTTATAATATAGATTACATGTACTTATTGCGTAACTCACAAGAAGATAGAGTCATCGATATCCCACACCCCGCAAAAAATGTCTGCCAGGAGACAAAACGATTTCTCGAATATTTCACATATAGGAAGCTCCTATTTACAAAGCATATGGGGAAGTGATTGGCATTCTGAGTTTTGCGTTTTGCTCCGGAAACGAAAGTATGAATGATAAATGGATGGATGAACAGGAAAATGGATATAAACGTAAAAAATATTGAACTGAAGAATTGTAAATAGCAAAAGGCACATCTGCACCACTAGTCTAATGTGTGCATCATATTTCATAGAGATCTCCTAATGGAGTTTGGCTCCGAAAAGAAAATGTGGATAATGGATGGATAAACAGACAAATGGATCAAAAATATTACATTATTGAAACTGAACAATTTTAAATAGCAAAAGGCACATATACACCACTAGTCTAATATGTATACCAAGTTTCATAGAGATATCGTGAACGGTTTTGGAGTTATGGTCCTGAAACGAAAGAGTAATTGATGGATGGATATATAAACAAACGGATGAAAACATTACAAATTTTGATCCTTGAATATTGTGAACAGCAAAAGACACATATGTACCACTAGTCTAATATGTGTACCAAGTTTCATAGAGATATCTTGACTGGCCTTGGAGTTATGCTCTGGAAACGAAAGTGGGATGGACGGATGGAACCCGTTTCTATAGCCAACTTCTTTGGGCAGAGAATTATACTGTAAAAAATGACACTCATACACAGTTTAGTAAGTTCAGCCGATTGCCATAGCACTCGGGAAAAACTTGTTTTAATCCTCAGGCTTAAACAATTTCTTTTAATCAAACCGTGTATAATCTCCATATTTTATGCTCCTCAAAATCGAGAATTCTAACAACCGAGCATCTGATCTTCATAAAACGCTGTCACAAGACCGCTTCCTTTAAATCTGCCGATCGTTAAATGAATTTGAAGCCCATTTGGCACAAACAATGAGTCATGGATAAGAGTTGTATTTTTAAAACCTATCTCGTAATCAAAAATAAATTCTTCAACATATAATTCTCTTCCCTTTAAAATCCCTATGCCAAATATGCTTGCTTTGCATGGATGCAGATAGAAGATGGATGAGACATATTAACAGACTAAGGAGGGGAAGACAAATGGGCCGACAGACCGATAGATAGATATCATGAACAGATTGAAACATGACATACAAATGCTCGCTTGGGTCAAGTTATTTAAAAGTAGATATTTTTTAAATGAATATGTGCTCATGTGGATGGAGTATTTAAAACAGATATTCTGTGGAAAAAGTTAAGAAATCTATAAAATAAAATTAAAACATTTAGTTTCGGCTAGCATGATAATGGTTACATGTCAGTAAATATACGATTTTTGTTACAAAAAGTACATCGAACAAGACCTTCCAGAGTCATTTGAAAACCAAACGATCCAATGTGAACCACTTTTCCTAAATTGTCTTTGCTTGAGCAAGTATAATACTTTTTTTTTTAATTCGCAATGTCTATATGTCAAGAAATTTAATGAAAGTATAGATTTAAATTTTGAAGTATTGCATGTGAATCAGTATACATTAATTTTAAGATCATCGAGAAGGGGGTTTTATAACTCGTTAAATGTAACATTACTCAGCTATGTCCATATATATATATATATATATATATATATATATATATATATATATATATATATATATATATATATATATTCTGCACAACGGATTTTTACAAATCAGAGGGATTGTGGGGTGGGGGTGGGAGCAATCCGGACGGACGTCCATGGCTATGTCGGTAAAATATAGCACGTAGAAGACTTTCTGGCATGTGTGTGAATTTTATACTGGTTATTCCTGATCGTTTGCCTCTGCATAACTCAGTGGTAAAGCATATCCTTATTATCTCTGAGATCCCAGGTTCAATAGACCTATCGGCAGAGCTATGACAAAACATCCACATTGGCAAAACATTTTCTACAAAATTAAATTTTCCTCTTGAAATAAAAGCTTTTAATTTAAGAGCAATTTAAAGTATGCACAGAAAATTGCACGGCAATCAAAAGAATCCTTTAAGCCACAAAAGTTTGCATTGATTTTGTTTATGGATGTCACCTAGGTAGAGGCAGAAATAAAAGGTTTGAATTTCTGTTCCCGCTCAAAGACATATAACAGATGTAAGCTGCAAAAGAACACTGAAGACTTTAGCCGCCAACTAAGACTCAATGCCCATTTTGCTCTGCAGCCATAAAATGAATAAGAGGGAGATATCAGCTGCGACGGACCCATGGTCCAAAAGAAAAGTAGTTGGACACCACCATTAAGCTCAATTGCAAATCTAGAAGCCTTCATCAACTCAGTTAAAAAACGACACTTCAAAACACATCAACCGTTCTAGCAACTATTTAAACTTGAGCAAAGAAGAGAAAGATGCCCTACATTCATTGAAAAACAGAACAGACATCATAATCAATCCTGCAGATAAGGGCTCTGCTGTGGTTGGTATGAATCGTGAAGACTACATAAATAAAACAAATAGACAACTAAGCGACGCCAGGTTCTACCAAAAACTAGACCAAGATCCAACACTGGACTATGTAAAAACCATTACAAATTGTATTCATGAGGCGTGCCAAATCGGACATATAGACCAGCAAATCAAAGACTACTTAATCCCAGAAAACATTAGAGCAGGAAGATTTTATCTTCTACCTAAAATCCGCAAACAAGGCAACCCAGGCGGACCTATAATCTCCAGCAACGGGCATCCAACAGAAAAGATATATGAATATCTAGATCATTTCACGAGACCACATTTCCACACATTACCACCCTATCTTCAGGACACGGCAGATTACGTCATAAAAAGCAAAGCAAGCGAACCGTTACCACCAGATACAATGCTTGTTTCCTTAGACGTCATATTCCTGTATACTAATATACCGTGCAGTGAAGGGATACAGAAGTGTAAGGAAGCATGGGAAACAAGAACTGTAGACGATTCGCCCACTCATTTCCTAGTTAAACTTCTGGAGCTAGCCCTAAAACTCAATAACCTTGCATTTAATGTAGAAAACTACCTCCCAATCAATGGAACCGCAATGGGTACAAACATGGCCCCGTCGTATGCTAATATTTTTATGGGAAGACTGAAAGATCAACTTTTAGCATCGGTGGAACTTACACTATACCAGTGGATACGCTTCATCGATAATATAGAAATGAAGTGGCAACATGGAAGAGACAATCTGGATAATTTCATATCAAAAGCAAACAACTTCCATACTTTAATAAAATTCACGGCAGAAGTCTCCAACTCACACTACGTTTTGTTCTGGACACAACAACCAGACGGGTAGAAAACAAACTCCATACAGACATCTACTCAAAAGCAACTGATAAACACCATATCTTCTCCCATCCAGCTGTCATCCAAAACACTGCATTCGGAACATCCCCTGTAGATGGCACTGAAGAGCACTGAAGAGTTATCTGAACATTTGATGAACCGAGGACACGACAAAGACCTGATAGCGGAGGCAACATAAAGGCTAAAAAAACAAACCGCAATGAGCTAATAGAATATAGAAAGAAGGAAAAGGTTGAATGGATACCATTTATCCTGACCTACCATCCAGACAACCCAAAAGTGTGCAAAATCACTCAGAAACACTGGCCCATCGTGGAATCTTGAGACACACTAAAGTTAATCCTCCTGTACAAACCAGTAGTAGCCTACCGCAGATCGAAAAACCTCAAAGGCATCCTAATCAGAGCAAAGCTAACGCAAATCACGAGCCAAGTCCATCCCACCAAATCTGGTCCCTGTGGTGACAAAAGGTGCAAAACCTGTCAACATATGATAGACACCAGCACATTCTCTAGCACAGCGTCAAACGAAAAATTGTACATACATGATCCAAACAGAACGTGCAAAAAAGAGAATGGAATTTGTGTCAACACATGTAAGATCTTCAGTACGTCGGAGTAACCGAAAAGCTACACAAAAGGATCAATCTTCACAGATCTGATTGGATGACAAAGAAGCTGTACAGAAGTCCAGTTGCAGAACACTTCTCTTCCCCTGGCCACACTTTCAGTCATGTAACACTGACTGCAATTGCTCACAACCCCAACTGGAGTTCCGAAACTAGGATACGCCGCATTAGAACACTGAAACCAAGCGGCTTAAACCAAGAAGACTAGAAAAAGGACGCGCAAATAAAATTATCATCTGTTTACATCAACCACTTTTTCAATTAAATAATTCATTCATTTTGCTCATTACTCGCTCGGTATCAGCATGCTTTAGCGGTGCTTATGTCCTGCTGTAAACTACAATAGCAGGAGTTTTACAGTATTTAGCAGGATTTCAGCAGAGAAATATAGCAGGATTTTGCAGTGTTTATCGGGATTTTTTTTTTTACAGAGAAATAGAATTTTAGCAGTTTATTACAGGAATTTATTGAAGAAATTTAGTAGGCTTCCAGCAGAGTAACCGCAATATATAATATATTTGGATCTGTTTGCCATTCAAATAAATGCGGGGGGGGGGGGGTTTGCTGGCTTGCACTAAAAACTTTATTAGATTTTAGTTTATTTACAGCTATTTCGGCCCCCAAACAGGGTCTGTGTATCAAGGAAGTTTAGACTGTTAGTAACCCTAATATTCAATACGGTCAGATCTTTCGAACTTGAGCATCTATAATTGTGATCCTTTGTTTGGTTACTTGTTTATTTGGGCGTCTATAATTGTGATCCTCTGTTGGTTACTTGTTTATTGTATCCTTTGTCTGTGAAGAGAGAAAAGGGAACTGAAGTTTGCTGTGAGTGCCTTGTCAGCACTGAATGGAATCCTCTGTTCACATAGGTCTGACGCACACGTTGGTTGGTTGGTTGTTAAATTAACGACATGTGCGTCCATTCGGCCATTTATGTCGGCTGACGCACACGTTGTTTCGTGTTTATATTTATAGGTACATTTTTAGACCAGTTAAAACAAGAAAAGCCATTTAGTGCTGACTATGAATTAAGCTGCTGTAAACTTCCATTCCCTTTCACCCATCATAGACAACGCATTAGATTTTCGGTGGGATTTTGCAATGAAAAATCGATGAAACTATCTAATGCATGGACCTAGCTATTTAAGCAAAGTATACTTGTTGGATTCATGCTAGAAGAGGGATGAAAAATCAATATGAAAGTTTTACTAAAAAAGATTTGAATTAAATATCTAACGTTCATAATCTTGGTTTGCACCTTCCATTATTTCAGATGCTTTCCAACAAAATCATAAATCTCAAATCCCGAGGACGAGCATAAAGATACATCAGGCAATAATCTGACCGTATCTGTAAATCTAGTAGAATTCTGAATGTCTTGGAGTATAAAATAAACTGAATCTGTACCAGTGTTTTGTGCACTAGCTGCTCCTGATCTTAACTTTCTCAGTTTTTTTTTTTAATTCATTATGTCTTGCTCTATTTTATTTATAATCACAAGTCATTATACGTCAAGAAAGTGTTGTAATCATTCACCTTGAAAATATCATTACTACCGTAAGAAAAGGTTAGGTCCATACTCAGCATTCTATTAAGATTGTTTACAAGTGTATTATTTGCATCTCGTTTAACCTTTACATCGAACGATACGAACAACTACCCTGCAAAATTAAACCATTTGGTCCTAGACTAGGTATTACAATATAAATGTTTTTCAGGTTTTATACTGCTTCGAGTGTGTGTAATAGAGTGACGTATTAAATTAAGATGTTATATTCATTACCGTGTTCCTGTACATATATACATTGATCTGAAATTACAATTTAGTCAAATGCCATTTTGAAGTTTATTTATGATAGATATTTTTAGTCAATTTTCATATCTTTAAAATAAAATCAATGAAAAAATTAAAAAAACAACCAAATTCTGACCATTATATTGAGCAATATTACACAGTTCATGAAGGAGAGGCAATTGTTAAAATGTGGAATCGGAGAAAGAAGGAACTGGCACTGAGTTGGTTCTCAAGAAATATTTATAATTATTTTTTTTTTAATATAGAAACGCAATGTTAAAGCAATTGAATAAAGATGCTTAAGACCCTGTGGTGTTTTTTCTTGTTTTCCATATTTTGTCATCCTATTTATTTAGTTAATTTTTGTAATAATATTATCGAACTTTAAAGACTTGTTCGCTTTGTTCACGCTCATTTCACAAAAAAATTGTAACCCATATAAACGCTAGCACTCATTATAACTGCAATTAAAAAAAAAAATACTCATAAGTTATTTTTCCATTAGAGGGTTGAAGCGGGTTGGTAAAAATCACACTATTTAGGCCGCTTAGGTATTAATAACGTGTACCTATCGTCTGGATAAGTACGAGCTAAAAGATCAAAGGCTTGATCCAAATTAATTAAATACTGACTAATCAAACATTCCACTCTTAATTTTTCATTTCATAGATCAAATGTGATTGATCTGCATTCAAGGAAATCATAAGTTGCTTTCCGCATATCCTCAAGTGCTTTATTATGTCTTTTTATTTCATTATCAGATCTGCTAGTATCAAATAACTTAAAGACAAAAGCACTTCCAGTGAATGCTGAAGTATTAACAGTTGTTCCCCCTTTACCTTATCATATTTCTCTGAGTACTTAAAAGTTAGATCCCTAAGATCTCATACAGATATTGGACAAGTTAGAACCATAAGATCTCGTACAGATATTGGACAAGCTAGATCCCTAAAATCTCATACAGATATTCGACAAGTTAGATCCCTAAGATCTCATACAGATATTCGACAATAGGGTTATTAATATTTACGTCGTTATTTATTTTCACAAAAATAAACGACGAAACGGTAATATAATTATCTGACCTTTATATCCTCATCTTTAATGAAAGTAAATTTTTATACTGTCCCCAGTATCAAAGCCGACTTAAATAAAGTCATAAATATTATCTACAACTTCTCTAACTGAAAAGAAAAATTATCTTTACTTCTAAATAGTGTTTTTGATTATTTATAATATTAAATTTTGATACTATAACTTTTTCAGTTTGCTTATCCATATTTACAGTGTATGAAGGCATTTATTTATGAATAATACAATATGAAATTCAAATTTATCTGCACATCGTATGTCTAACTTCATAAAAACTGATTATAGATCAAAAGTAAAAGTGAGTGATACCTACTGATTCAGCTCGAAAGCCAAGATGGGACCAAAAGAAGAAATGAACTGCCAACTGAAGTGCGTGGACGGACGCCATTTTTACAGATCACTTTCTGGATTCACGATCTTGTCGTTAGGAGATAAAGCAGACAATGACCATAGCTCGATTTAAGTTAAAAGTCACTCTATGAATCCACGATCATGCTATGTTACGGGTCACTTTATGAATTCACGATCATGCCATTACGAGATAAAGCAGACAATGAGCATCGTTCGTTTAATTTATGTACAGTTATAAATATATGTTTGGGTAAAAGTGTCTCCTTATCTACTGATCAACACTCTAGGAGTGCACTAAATATATGTATGTCATATGTCACTAAATATATGTATGTCATATGTCACTCTTGTTATGAAATTTTAACGATGATGTAAAATATAAAATTAGCGCCACAATGACATCAATCTCAGCGTTGTAGTGGTAGTCGTCGCGGTAGTCGTCTTCTTGTTGTTGTCGATTATAATAAGCCTGGTTAGTATTGTTTTATTCACCAATATTTTCACAACTTTCCACCTTGGGTGAAACAAATGGGGGTTATATTAGCATGACTACATTATAAGCCTTTCATTTGATCACTATGACCCACAGTTGATATTCCTTTTAGAATTTGGAAGTCATTTAGCAGTAAACACATATGACCATCTACCCTGTACTATCCGCTTTGAAACCGACTAAATCAGAATTTAAAATTTTTTTTAAAAGACGGGTATATAGGTACGAAAATCATATTTTTTCATTTTTCAAAAGCTCTGTGACCACCATTTAAAATATATATATATATATATATATATATATATATATATATATATATATATATCCACAAATTTTTAAAATAATTTCCAAAAAACCCAGACAACCAATTTTCACATGTTTTCAAGCAACCTAGACTATCATTTTCAAAGTTGTAAAAATAAACCGTATACAACCATTTTAAACATTCACCCTACCCCCACACCCACCTCCTCCCCACCACGCATTAAAATTTTCAAACAACCCAGACCATCATGTTCAATATAAAGGTCTTATCGAAATTGAAAAAATCAGTTCTCAATAGGCTATACTGAAGACGACAAGCCCTGGAATATCCAAAAGGTCACCTACTAATCGATTAATCCAAAGAAAACCACGAAAGTCGTACACAAAGGTTTGCCTGCTCCCCCCCCACACACACGCGCCATTCAGCAAACTCATTTGTTAGCACCTTTTTTAAACTATTTTTTTTACCCAATATAATAACCCTATTTTTAGACATAGCAACATTAGAAAACTGTATACTTCGTGTCATAAATTATCCTCCATTAACACATATTTTCGTAGAATTTCTGTTTTGTCGATTTTTTATTTAAAGACTTTTAAATGGAGTTCGATAAAATAGTGATTTATGTCGAAGAGAGAGAAAAAAAACAAGTTTAAATCTACAGCAACAAGCTTCGGCGTATGGTTCTTACTTGAGAATGCATACAAATAACTTACTAACAACATAGGAAATAGAAACTATACAGAAGGATTAGAGCAATGCAGGCCATTTCCGATTACCGAACATAATGACATCTATTCCCTCAAGAATTTAATCTTTAATTGAAGTAAGAGAGATGGGTTGTATTTGAAGTTTGGCTGACTTGTATTGCAAATGTTGTAATATTGAAATTGTGTTTTTTTTTATTGTTCTTTTAGTCAGCTGGTTAGGTGTCGGTATCAGTGTCACTATGCGTTGCATTCGGAACCATCTCTGATATTTCTCCGAGGCAAAAGTATGCCTCGGATGTATGCCGGCGCAGTAATTTATAGAAAAGTATACATTTTCTTCGCTGGAAATTTCTCTGCAAAAAAAAAAAAAAAAAGAAACCCAATCTATTCGAACCACCTCGGCTATCATTTCTAACATTGGAATGACTGTGGGGTTGACCGAGAAGTTTACACATGAAAAAATAGTTCGACCATTCGCAACTTCTCGGTCAATCCTTGTTTTGTAAATAGCAGAAGTAGTCCAAATGGCATCTATGGGCATACATTCGAGGTAGAATCCGTAGGATTGACCTCTAAGTTGCAAATGTACTCGGTGATTGCACGAGTACCAAGCATGACAAAATTACCTCCCATTTTACAGTATGAAATGTAGTCTAATTGCCTTGCAGCTTCTTCTGTGCAGATAATCTAGGAAGCAGGCAAGTGTGTGTGTGTGTGTGTGCACATTACCTAAATTAGGAGGAAAAACCCATGTTTACACACCAACATTTGGAGGGCATCTGACATTAGGAGGATGGCCTCCTAATGCATGTGGAGTAACATGTGAAAATATTTAAATTTTGGAGATTCTTGAGATTTTATTGTAATAAAGTTTGGCCCAAAATCTTGGAACGATACGATATCAGGTAAAAAAAAGTACAATTATGTAAGACCTGCCTTGGGAGGACCTCAAGTAAATGCGTAAAACTTGTGGATGAAAAGACTAGATAAAGAGAGCCCTAATAACAAAAGTTATGCACTTATTATTTTTCTAAAATTGAAACTAATTGATTTATAAATGAAAAAATACCCACCTATTTTATGCAGACCTATCAGCGTTGGTGTGTAAACAAGTCATACGATAAGACCTCACAATGTTGATGTATAAAGCTATTGATGCCTCTCAATAGGGATGATTAAACAAGTCATATGATATTATCACTCAACGTCAATGGATACTGTTCAGCTCAGATACTCACCTGTTGCGTCAGCAAGTTATATTTGACACATATGGCCAGTTTTGTGCTGATGTGCCGTTAAAACCCACATACATACCACCTATATATATATATATATATATATATATATATATATATATATATATATATATATATATATATATATATATATATATATATTCAAAGAGAAACAGAAGGAAGAGTCCGAGACGTTGTATAACGCCAACAAGAAGATGAACAGACTTTTGTACTAAAACAAGAAGAGGAAAAGAGAAAGCAACAAGCGGTGAAAAAGACGAGCGGTGAACATAATTAAATGAGTAAAAACAGAACTTCAGAAACTGTAAAAATGTGTTACGCAACATTCCGTATGAGCTAAAATAAATGAGAAGAACGTATGAAGCCTCTTTGATGAAACCCAAGAGATGGAGAATTCTAATACTTCCATGGCATCGACTACCACTGAGACTCCAGCAGCGACAGCAACCACTACCACAGAAGGAACGGTAGGACTTGGATGTGGAAATGGTTTAAGGCAGTTAAAAATGATTTTAAAAAGTCCATGACCTAACTTTTTTTTTTTTAATACTTTTTTTGTTAATTACCACCCATTTCTTTCAAACAAGAGGTACTACTCACTATTGCCAAATAAATATAAAAAAAACCACATCCTCTCCCCAACAAAATATGTATGTGTCTATATCGTATGAATAAAAAAAATAAGACAATGATACACTTACGATTGTTATATTCTCATGAATAAAAATCGCAACACATATTTTAAATTACAAAAACGCATTTTTTACTTCTTCTTCTTAGGAATGTCTGGCTTTGAATTTATTCGCTGGAATGCTTCTGCTTCTTCTTCTTCTTAAATCTCCTCTTTCTCCTTTCCTTTCTCTACGTTTACATTCCTTTTTAATTTCCGAGATGAAGTGGGTTCTTCGGTTTCTGAAAGCTCTTCCTTTTTCTCTTCTTTCACTTTCTTTGGCCGTTCTAAACACTTTGAAGACCAATGTCCTTTTTCTTGATAATGAGTACAGGTATCTTTACTTTTGTCTCTGGACCTGATTTCTTCTTTCTTAGAGGTTCCTTTTCTTTGACGTTTTAGACATTCTGTAGCCAAATGTCCTTTCTCTTGCCAGACATAACAGGTATCTTCACTTTTATTTCGACAAGTGTAGTCTTGAATCTCTCCATACGTCTTGTTCGACTCTGTGTATTTACGAATCACTCGCAGTAAGTTCATGACCAGAAGTTTAATCTTGGGTTGCTCTTCCATCTTCATAGGTTGAATGTGGAATTAAATCATTGTTTTCTTTTACGTAGGGGCTATATATGTAGGTAATCACAGTGACGTCAAACTTGAATTATCTGCCGTTATTCCAAGGATAAACCAGAAACAAAGCGTAGACTATCATTTTCTTTGTCACCCTACACTTTCAGTGACGTTTTGGCAGAAGTTCAACCTAGCGATTTTGAAGAGGAAGTCATGGATCAACATCCAACATCCTCCTCCTCCTCCCCGAAAGAGTCAAGATCTTCTATGAAAGAATGTCTCTCAGGGCCTCTGAAGATTATTTTCAAAAAAATTCAAACTACTCACAAAGTGACGTCAAGAAAATGTAGAACTACCGCTTACACTTACACGGTCAAACATGAAGAGTTTAAGTCCTTGCAGAGAAAGCGGTTGGATTTATTACCGACTTATTGGAGTCTATGTTGGATGAGTTGAAACGGCAGTGTCAAGCTGAAGATCAAGATCATTTGCAACTTTCTGTCATTCACTACAGTTTTAAATCTCCTGTCTGGACTGAATTTAGTACACCTGCTGAATTAATACCTTCCAAAGTCTTGGACAAAATTCAGCACGTTCAAAAATCGAAAGATATGTTTAATATGACCGATTGAAAAGCCACCGTCCAAATGACCCATATGTCATCTCCTTCAGGCAGAGACGACTCAAAAAGTCTTACTTGTGGACCAACTCTAGAAAACGAAACGAAGAATCGTCACGAATAAATAACGACCAAGATCACACATGTTTAGCTCGCGCTGTCGTGGTGGATAAAGCTTATGCATCGAAAACCCATACAGTAGAATGGAAGCGATTATGAAAGCATTAGGCAATCGGATAGAGCCAAACAACGGACAAAAGCAGAGACCCTTTAGGAGGAAGAGACCGTGTGTGGACTTCATGAAATGCAAAAGATTTAAGAAGTGCTAGCTCGTCGCTATAGTTTGATAGTTTAACCTCAAGTCATTTGTGGAGATCTGGTGTTTCGGGGGGTAACGGGTCGTGTCGCACCCAATGCTAAAGTCATGTCGCACCCAGTATAAACCAATACCAAAGTCATCCTCATTTAAGATATTATTGACTTTATTAGAATATGTTATCAAACTGAAATTTGGATCCAACAAAATCACAAACAATATAAAGAGAGAGAAAGAGAATTAATAAAACCGATTGCTTGAAGGCACTAGCAATTCACGCATAATACAGTGTACGGTGAAAAATAACCAAGAGTGTATTATATCCAGGTTACCAATATAACGCAAATAAGAATGATTATGAGGAAATACATTCACTGTGATTGCAAATGAAAATATTTTTGCTAGCATGGGTTACAAAAAGTATTCTTTAAGACAATTAATGTTGTGTATGATATTTTATCCTGCTATTTACCATGCAGACATCAATTATCATGATGACAAGTGGCGAACAATAGAACCTTGGGTGGTGAATAAACACTACCCGGTAGAGAGTAATAAACACATTGTTTCAACGTAGGGCATCAAATACAAAGATTATTTTATTACAAAACAAGCTGACTCCGGAAGCCGACTTTGGGTTTTTTAAAGTGTGCCGATTTTTTATATTCAAAGTAGGCTGACCGAGGGAAGCTGACTTTGGTTTCTTTTTATTGGTATGCACAGGAATTTCGAAAATAATTAAAACTTATGAGATATTACTTGGGAATTAGATCTGGCTTATGAAAAAGGCAAATATAAATCAAATCAAAACTTGTATTGCATGAAACACAAACAGTGTTTATACAGCAAAATAATATAATACAAATATGGGTTGTTCGGATTTGAAAGAAAATGAAAGCAATATACTTACTAGTAAACACCCGATGGTAAACAACATTGATGGACACTTCACTTTGCGGTGAGTAATATTATATTTAATATTTTCAAATTATTAAAATTTATTTCTCCATCTTTTTTTTTTTTTTACGAAGACGTGCACACTAAATAATTGCGTAAATGGTGATTTAATTTCATGGAAAGTGGCATGTTTTTGCCATTGGTAACATTCCAGCATTTGGTGTGCAGCAAAAAGCAAACAAAAGCCTTCTTGTTGAGTTGCTGTGAAATACAACTTGCCAACGAGAAGCTATGGGACATTATTAATTCAATAATCAAGATAACCACATCTGCTGATTAAACAATTCATTTTTTTAAAAAAAACGAGGAGGAAAGTAGTCACTGTGACCTACGTTTGCTCTTAGCTAGCGGAACTATCCAAAATAAATACATCCATCAAGTTTCATGACTGTAGATACACCACTGTCAGAGAAACTGAGCTAAATGCCGAAACGTAATGTCATCAGTGGAGTGTGAAATGAATGACGCTGGGATCTATTTTGGCCCGAATGAATATGTAGCAAACCATAATTAATAAATTAATATATTAATCAATCGTTTCATCAATCAATCAAGGAGTTTATAGGTAAGTCGCAAACTTATAAAGCGTAATGCAATGGAAAACTTATAACATGGTAACAGTAATTTCATATATGATATATTACAGATGGGTGCGACTTGACTATATATTAAGGTGCGACATAACTTTATATGTGGGTGCGACATAACTTTATTAGTATGCGACATAGCGGGTACGAGACAACTGATTCGTTTCGGGGATCCCATTTTCTAGACGGAAAATAAATTAACGTCTATCATCACCAAGATCATTTCGACGCCATTACTAGTATCAAAGGATTTCTCGCATACATTTGCTATTGTGACAAACGTGACCAAGAATCCAACGATCGGGATCAAAATATTTATTGTGAAGATATATCGTGGCCGTTTAGCCTCGAAACCTTGTGTTCCTGAGAGATAAAAAAAAATGATTGAGTGTTCTGCCTACAACATTGGCATCTCAAGCGTGTTACGACCGGCATCACATGAAGCAATTCCAACAACAGAAAAGTGCTTGTGAATTATTGAAAGAGTATCCAAAATGTGGACAGAATATTCGTTTCAATTCCAAAGATGCACACTTTTTTACGGTTTTTTTGTCGTTAAGTCGTCAATCGGATCATC
This sequence comes from Margaritifera margaritifera, assembly GCA_029931535.1. Classification (NCBI taxonomy): domain Eukaryota; kingdom Metazoa; phylum Mollusca; class Bivalvia; order Unionida; family Margaritiferidae; genus Margaritifera; species Margaritifera margaritifera. The sequence continues at coordinate 8,050,796 of JAQPZY010001685.1, read as the reverse complement.
AAAATTTTCGGCCTATAAAAAACGTACTCTTGCTCTGACTTATAGAAAAAAGAACCTATTTTATTCATCATATTTATTAGGAACAACAATTATTTGGAGATAAAAGAAAAAAGTAAATATCCTGTTTAGAAAGAAAATGCTATGATCTACCCCCCCCCCCCATAAAACAACAATAGTCGGTCCCTTAGCGACGCTAGGCATCAACCTGGTTTGTACACTATATGACCTAAGTAACCATTGGCAAAGTAGAAAACTTTGCTTTGCGAATGAGATAACTTCATTCATTGCTTAATGGACCTCTTCTGTCAGAGAGAAAATCTTGAGGATAATCATGATTATCTGTTCAGAGCTAGAAAGCAAGACAATTACACTTTACCCGAATGCGCTGTAAAAGGAATTACATTATTCACTGTATTTTTGGTCACATCAGGGCTGTGACTCTCCACATCTCTCTCCTTAACAGTCATTTTTAGTCTCAATAATTATTCAATGATAGATGTTTCAAAAGTTTGAAGATGATGCACGTTATAAACACATCTCATTCCCACAGAAAATGAATTATTATTATTATTATTATTATTATTGGGGGAGGGCGGGTAGACATTTGCAAACCGCATTTCTAACTTGAGAGGGACTTTCAAATCACTTTCCTGTTAATTTGTCCTTTATAAATGGGAAAACCAGAAGTGGGATTGTGACAAGTCTGGACTGTAAAGGGGATGTGATATCAATTTGATGTGTTATCCTGCAAGTAGTCTGTGACAATAGCTCAGATTAATGCGTTGCGATGAAGAAGCAAAAGGACTTTAACTTTGGTAATGGCTTTCTCACCCTGTCGAGGGACCTTGCTCCCCGCTTGCCCCGCCGATGGACCTCGATTGCCACTTTACCCGCTGAGGGGCCTTGCTCCACAACTGACCTATTTAGGGGCCTCGCTCTGCATAGAACCAATGTCCACCACCACCACTAGTTGACTATATATTTTTCACCCAGACAGCAAAACTGGGGTGATCAGATAAAGTAAATAGGGGAATTACAATCATCACCGTTATCATGAAAGGCCGAGACTATTCGCACAACTGCCATGTACATTCATTCATTGGTTTTCTGCCCTAAGGCAGGTTCGAGGCATCCATCTTCTCCACTCTTCCCTTAGCATGGCTCCACGTTTCATGTTTGCATATGAGTTATTCTCCTTGAGATCTTCCAGTAGCATGATTCTAGGCTTTCCTCTTGGTCGGTTTCCTTCCATTCTGCCTTCTGTGACTTCTCTTAACAGGCTTTCACTCTTAAAATGTGTCCAATCCACTTCTTCCTCTTGAGTATAACATTCAATAAAGTTCTCTTTATGTCGACCAATCTTAGGACCTCTTCATTTGTCTTTCGGTGAATCCAACTAACTTTCTCCATGCACCTCCATATCCACATCTCAAATGCTTCTAGCCATTTTTTGTAAAAAAAAAAAAAAAATTCCTTTCTCAGCATCCGCGTTTCTGAGCCATAGATCGCTACACACCATATTATGGTTTTGACACTCTTTTTCTTTAGATCTTTGCTCATTTATTGTGTTAGAAATTATTTCCTCTTGTTGAATGCATCTTTGGCCATTCCAATTCTTGTTTTTACTTCATCTTGGCCCCTTCCATCATCTGAGATCAAAGATCCTAAATATCTAAACTTTCTCACTTGTTCTACTCTTTCTCTGTCGATTGTAATATTCAGATCTCTATGTCCTTCTCTGCAAACTCTCATGACCTTGGTCTTCTTAACACTGATCTTCATGTCGTATATCTTTCCATATTTGTTCAAGAAGTCCATCAACTTTTGCAAACCACTTTCTGATCCTGAAATCATTCCTTGATCATCGGTGAACCCAACATCCTTCAGTAGTTGTCCTCCAACTCTAGTTCCTTCTTCCACTGCTTCAATCATCATCATCTGTGTAAATGGAAAAGAGTAAAGGTGAAAGCAAACAACCTTGCCTGACACCACGTCCAATTTGTCCTGGTTTGGAATTACTATCTGCCACTCTTACTACTGCTTCCTGTTGTATATATCGTTTGGTAATGAGTCTCCTGTCTCTCCAATCCACGCCAGTCTTCTTTATAATCTCCAGCAGCTTTTTACACTTAAGCTGGTAAAATGCTTTCTCAGAATCGACAAAGCAGATGAAAGGCTCCTCTTCACGTTCTAGCCTTCGTTCACACAGGATTCTCATCACCGCTATTGCTTCTCTTGTTCTGCATCCTTTCCTAAATCAAACTAAGTCTTGCCAATGAAATAATTTGCTTTCGCCTCTAACCAGTTTATCAATACTTTTAACATGATTTGGATGATTGTGAAATCAGACTGATTGTTCTGTGTTTTGCACATTCTACAGCGTTTGGCTTCTTTTGTAGCGTCACTATTATCGAAGTTTAATGGGTGCTTTAAGAGGAATTTATTGCATACAAGTTGAAAAATGTTTAGATCACGGATGATCTTAAAGATAAATAAAAAATAATAACATCATTTAACTTGAAAGCAGAAATCAAGCGTGTTGGTGCAAACGACATATAAATCAGATATGTGAATTTTTGGAAATATATTGTTTTGAAATTGTATACTGCTTACTTGCTCCAGTAGAATAATATAAAGTATTATTATTAGAATTGTTATTATTATTGATTTCGAAAATCTGAAGAAAAAAAGGAAAAACAATATTTATATCATTACGTATATTTATAAACACAAACGTTATGCTTTTTTAAATGTCATTAACTTTACTCCTGAAATCCTTGATTTTTTAGACCTTCTCATAAAAATACAACTGATATTTAGGGACCACTGGGTCAGTTATCGCGGCAGTATGGCTTATACTAAAGTAAAAGAAATACAGGAAAAATCAATATATTTTTATATTTCATGTTTACCGGTAGGTTCTTAGATATACTACAACAGCAAACCTTTGAACTATAGATCAATAAAATAATTAAAATGTACCAAAAAAAAGGATTTCTGCAATTTTGCCTTTGGCAAGATGGAGGTAATTCTGCAAAGTCCTCTCAAGTTCAGTCTACTACAAGTGTGTGAACTGGCGTCCTCCTAGTGTATGTCACTTTACAGGTGTGTGATCCTGCAATTGGGGATCGGGAAGTGGCTTCTCTGAAGGAAGCAACTGATGAAGATGCTCGATACACAGTGGAAGATATTTCTACTATCACAGGCATTAATTCGTCAGCTGTTTTTAATAGACTGAAGAATCAATTGAAGCTCAAAAAGGTTTGTGCAAGTTGGGTCCTGCATTTGTTGACTGCTGATAAAAAAGCAGACTCAGGTTGAAATCGCCAAACAGCTAATTGCCAAGTATGGAAAGAGTGACCAGAAATGTTTAAATGAGATTGTCACAGGTCTTGAAACAAGAATTTAATTTTTTTTTAAAACCTGACTCAAGAGAAAATAGTAAAGTTTTGATCAGAGATAACAAGCTGAGACCACAAATCGCTCGACGTAGTCAGACTGTCAAGAGAGTTTTATATCCATTATTTTTCTATGCAAAAGACCCAGTTGTCCAGGTACCTGTGCCTAACTTTGCTAGTGTCAATTAACATTTTTATGTCTCCAAAGTGTTGCCACAAATTCAGGAACACTACCGAACAACCCTACAACACAATAGTATCTGAGGTATCCATCTACTCCATGACAATGAACTGGAGCATAGATCCGTTGTCGTGACAGATTTTCTTAAGGAGCACAACATCCAAACTTTGCCACATTCTCCATACAGCAATGATTTAGTTCAAAGTAATATTTGGTTGAAACTCATTATCAAAGATTATCTGTGGGACAGACGACTTGAAAGCCGTGAAGCAGTTGGAAGTGCAGTTTTCCAGTTTATAAACAACATATCAAAAAGTGAATACAAAATGGCATTTAATTATTGGATAATCAGACTGAGAAAGTGTGTATAGGTGCATGTCAAGTACTTTGAGAGGATTATTGATGTACTGTTTCCCTAGTAACAAACTCTTGTTGTAGAGCGCACTCATATTTATAAATTTTTTAATATCCCTCGTAACTATTGTTCACATAACCAGTTACCATTACATCCCTAGAACAAGGTCAGATGTTATTCGAGGTAAATATAATGCCTGTTTGTTGAGTAATTTCTGTTAGCACTTAAATGTAGGTGAGAACAATATTCGCTATAGGCAATAGGCATCATTTCTTCAAGGCATACACAAAGCCTGCCTAATCTCATAATTGCAGACATAACATTCTTCTTATAATCGAATCCTGGTCCTTTGGGTAATAAAACTGGGAAATCGTTTATTGTTCTTTGCATATAATATTTTTCATTGATACAGATATCTAACTATCAATTTTCATTATTTCAATGGTAATAATAGTAATTGTAACTGCTATTGTTCTTTGCATACGATATTACTTTTTCTTTGATATAAAAATCCACCAAATGCTGTCATTATTTCAATAATAATAATAACAATAATAAAAATAAAAATAATAACAACAATGTATAAATGAAATAAATAAAATGATGTATATGAAATAAGTAAATAAATACTATTCTGGTATTTATAAGTGAGTTCATTCTAGTCCTGCAACACTTAATGGTTTCTGGTCTTTTGAGCAAATTAAATTGGGAAACCGCTTATTGTCCTTTCTATATATTACTTTTTCTTTGATATAAAATCCATTTTTCAATTTTCATTATATCAATAATGATAATAGTATTAACAACAACAATGTATAAATGAAATAAAATGATGTATGTGAAATAAGCAAAGAAATATTATTCTGGTATAATATGGCTTAGTTCATTACAGTTCATTTAAGGTTTTCTCTTGCCATTCTGTGTTAAAAAATGTAATGTGGAAGTAGAAGTGCAGGAAATGGGAAAGAGCAAGAGGCTGTACAAGTTTTTATTAGCCCTTTTAAGCAATATGTAACATGACTGTGACTTGTCATTCGGATCTGATTATGGATAGCAGAATTACACAACTAAATGTGGACAAGAGTTATTATTGCTTACATTTATAAAAATCAATTAATTTTTCCCATTCTCTTTCAGTTTAAAATACGGCTAAAAGTTTCTTATTTGACGACATGATAAATGATATCTGAAAATGTGTTCAGTTCTTGTACCTTTGAGAATAATTCATTGCCGCCCTCTTGATTCCAAAATCAACATTATGTTGCCAACTGGATTTAACTGCACTTACCCAAGGTCTTACTGACTTAAAGGCTGTCAATCCTTAGTCATGTTTTCAGGCAATGTACTAAAATGACATCTGGTTTAGTTGAAATGTGAGCGCATCAATGTACAAGGCAGGTGTGTGCCAGTCTGAGCTTGTCAGACTGTGACGTTTAATTGGTTGTTCCCCCACACTAGTAACTGGATGCTGTTCCATGTCAATCCAATGGGAAAAAATTTGCTCTAGCTAATTTTGATATGTACAAGGGACAAATAAAATAAATGTTATCTATCCCCCAAGTTTTTACTCCCTGAAACCATTGGGATGGGATTACTGGTGAATAAAACATTTGTTGCCCACTTTTCTAGCCATGTAATATATATTTTTGACAGTGTTTGTTGTGGTAAAGTGTGATCAGAGAGGTTCATATATAGTATCTGATAAGTATGTACTGCAAGTGTAAACCAAGTTGAAACGTGGATAAGCATACTGAAAAGTGTTTACAAGTGTTCAGGGGAACAGGCTATGATTATGCTTAATAATCAGCTGGTGAAGTCCAGCAAGTAAGTTTTGGAGGATGATAATAAATGTTAGTTGTTGTTGCTATTATATTTTTCTTCCTAATTCGGGCCTAGACATATTTGGTTCTAAATATACAATGTGCTGACACAACATGGCACCATATAGTTAAAAAAAAAAAAATGTGTGAAGAACTGATGTAATGTCTACAGTACAGACCCTGGGGCAATCATTCAATTATAGAGTTTTTGACAAGTCCAGGGGATAAGCTTTCACACCTCTTTTGTCGTGTGTTTTGTGGCTGTAGAATATTTAAATAATTAGGAAAACAATGATTAAACAAGTCTAGTCTGCGACACATCCATTTTTTGTCCGACAAAGGAAGCAATGTGTAAACTAGCCCTAGTCAGCTTTCAATTAAGCTTAGTCAGTGACGCCTTTATTGATTGAGAGAGAAACAATCTGTAAAGTAGACCTAGTGACCTTCAATTTTACTTCATTAAGGTGTTTATCTGACAGGTGAATGGGTAAACAAATCCAAGACAATTTGATATAACGATATTTGAGATATCCTTATAATGACCGATGTCGAATTGCTCAGCGTATGTGCGAGTCAAAACCTCTGATCTGCTGGACATGTCCAGCAAATACATTGATTTCAAGATCTCATATATATATATATATATATATATATATATATATATATATATATATATATATATATATATATATATAGTGAAACTCCTCAAAACCAAAACCTCAGTATACCGGAATCCCCTCAAGGTCCGAAATTTTTTTTAGTCCTGAATTTTTCCATCTTTAATATCATTTTTTTCCCAGTAAACTGAAACCACTCAACTCCGAATACCGAAACAAATTTTGATCCCAAATTTAAATTTTACACTTACAAAATTCCCATAAAACCAAAACTCAATTCAAACTTGGAAATATATTTTAGCTACTAAATTCCTGATACACGCTGGAACAGATTAATTACTGTTAGCAAGTACCATAGTGGGCTGATCTGTGAGAAAAATACCCGGAAAATGTCCCAAGGGCACACAAGGTTAAAACAATACTTCACATGCACGCCAACACAGATTAGGGCTGACAATAGGCTAATTTTAAGTCTCTGCACCATACAAAAGAGCCAGCTTTCAAGGCAAATTACTAAATGCCTGTAGGTAAGCCATTTAATAAAGACTATGTTTATCTGCTTATTCATTTGTATACATGATCAGCAGAGCATTGTTTGCTTGTTTTTTTAATTAAATATCGGGTTTTATTAACCAGGCATGTGGCCTTACTTTTGATGCTTTGCAGACGGAGACCAACAAAGCAGAATTCTAAAAGTCAGATTCGCTCAGTGACATTTCCTGAAGTTTTCGATCTTATACAGAGATTAAATAACTTCACGATTGCTAAGGATGAGCATTATTTGGCTACGGTACAAGAAATGGAGTCATTAACACAAGCCACATTAGTTAAAGAAAGATGTAAGAAAAAAACAGAAAAAGCTCCATGCCTTCCTCAAGCCAGGCTCTTGATTTGTGAACATCATGAATTATATGGAGTATTTAAACATTATGGATTATCATTCATAATTCTAATGGACTTGTAGTAAAGTCATAAAAGTATCTCATTCCTCATATGTTTCTTGTGACAGGGACTGTTTTTCTATGTAGAACCACTGTATTTATTTATGAGACAGGATGTGATTTTCGGAAGGAACGTATATAGTTCAGCTAATTCTTCATTAAATACATGCATTTAAAAAAAATAACAGCTTTCTTAATTGTGTGCACTCTTACACACAAAGACACTGATGCTCTGATAATCAAATTCTCAATCTCTCTCTCTCTCTCTCATTTTTTGAAACTTTTTTTTCACATCTGCAAAAACACCAGTAAACCAAAAATGTCTTAAAACCAAAATTGTTTTGGGATCACAGGGGTTTTCAGTTTTGAGGGATTTCACTATATATATATATATATATATATATATATATATATAATTAAATGATTAAAGAAGAACAATTACATTTATTATTATTATTGCTGCTGTTATTGTCATCATCAATCATAATTCATTATACTTCTAATGCAATGATGCTTGTCAATTTGAATTTTTGTTTCTTTGTTTATTTAATTTATATTCAGGATATTTAACAAGGCCATAGCCTGCATGTTGAGCCCATGATTGAAGTATTGTTGTAAAACATATGACCTTGACCCCGAGGTCAAAGGGGCGTATAAGTGTCGTATAATGAAATTTCTTAGCTTCATAATGCTTCATGCCCAGTATGATGAGAATCAATCAAGGGGTCAAGGAAATATAAGCAAATGAAAAAACTTACCCCAAAACATTAATGCTAAATTTATAGGACTGTCACACTGACTGCAAGTTTAAAGGGGCAAGAAAGTATATCATAGAATGAATTGTCTAAGCTTCAAAATGAATCATCCCTATTATGAACCAAACCAATCATTGGGTTTAGGAAATATAAGCAAATGGAAAAACTTTAACCTAAAGCTTCATGCAAATTCTCTATGTCTGTGACCCAGACCCTAAGGTCAAATGGGCAAGCCAGCATGTCGCAGAAACAACTGTCTTTGTTTCATGAATGCCTCAGGCCAAGTATGAACAAAATCCACCAAGAACTTTATGAAATTCAAGTGAATGATAAAATTTAGCCAAAATCTTAATGCACATTTTCTCCTACTCTGACTTTGACCCCAAGATTGATGGGGAAAGCTAGTCAGGGTTATCCACAGGATTTTTAAAGTTGCAGTTCAGGACTGCTTCCTGGAAAAAAGTCCCAGCACTATAAGTTGCAGTCCCAATAGCGATACTTTTATTCACTTGCAATAATTTCGAACATTATGAGTGTATTTTTGTGTCACCAGTATATACATCATCAGATTGCTAATGCTCATTTATTGTGAAATATGTAACATTATAATAAACAAATGAAAAATTGAGGCAGTTGATAACCGTGATAATTGTGATTGTTTGTGACTTTACAACTACAACAATTCTCGATGCCTTTACCATGCCATTCTTTAATTCTGTGTTCAGCTAGAAGGAATCAAGGAAGAGATGACACTTTCTTTTGTATATTAATTTATTTAATAAGCATAATTCCATTTCAAATCAATCAATTTTCCAAGACACTGGAAGAAGGAACAATCAACCATCTTCCATTCACTTTTTTCATTTAGGATCAAAATTCTTAAGCTCTGGACCTTGTTCCATCACCCTACATTCTTTCCACAGTTAAGACACCATATGCATAAAGCTAATAATGTTACATTGTTTTCCTGTTTTTCAGTCCCTGGGAATGCCCTAGTCCATGATTCTTTCCATGAATCTCTCTTGGCTTTCTGTTTTCTTGACCAAAACAATATGCATCTACTAATTTATGTTCACCAGTCTTGTGAAAATCATGCTCATCTGTAGCTTTGCACTTGGCACCAAAGAAATTATGTAAAATTGCCATTGGTAATCACTCACAAACGAAAGTAGATCTTTACTTGTCACAGAAAAACAGCTGATTTTATGACAATTTATGATGATTCACAGTTGAGTTTGTGTTCATCCAATAAAAATGAGTCACAAATATCTTGGCACTATTTTTCTAAATACAGTATACAATAAAATGCAAGTGTTGTGTTCCAAACATTGCATAAGGAAATGATTTTAATGAAATAGTTGTCAATAAATTGATATAAAACTGTGCATTTATAATATGAAATAGGTAAATCCTAGTAGTGAGCAAAGACATGACTGAAGTTGCATAACATAATGGAAATATGATGCATTGTGTCTTGTGTGCCTTCTTAACTGTGTAAAGTAACATTCCCGAGTTGGAAGAAATATTTCTTGATACATGTATTGTCAATCTTAAAGATGTTTAATGGTGAATAAGTCCCATGGCCAAATAGTGAATAAGTCCCATGACCAAATGGTGAATAAGTCCCATGACCAAATGGTGAATAAGTCCCATGACCAAAATAATAATCTATTATGAAGTAACAAACAATTTACTCATCTTTCTTCCTTATTTTCCATAATGGAACATGTGAAGAAAAAAAAGCCACTTGAAGATAATGACAGAGACTATAGGCACTTCCAATGTCACTGTTTTGAAACTACTATGGGTATCACTTTAACATACCTTCATGTAAATATATGCATTATCAAAAGGGCTTGCGCAAGCTTTGTTTTTCTTTGCAATAAAGAAAGAAAACTTAATTTTTTTTATATATACAAAACTCTTATATATATAACTCTTATCATTAAAAAAATTAACAAAGATTTCATGTTTTGAAAATGTGTTGTTTAACACAATATCTACTACAGGGAGGTATTTCCTTGATAGCAAGGGAAACAACCTACAGAATACTAAATGGGTCATTTGGCTAATTAAAAATTTAACTTAGTATTCATGGTGGGTGAATCTTTTTGACTGTAACAGTTGAACACTGACTGGTGGATTTCACAACCAGTAATTGTCAGAAGTCCTCAAAAATAGTACAGATAAACATTATGAGTTCCCTGTCAACCATCATGTTCTTTTCTCCAGACCATTAATAATTGTCAGAAGTCCTCAGAAATATTACAAATGAACATTATAAACTCTGTCAACCATCATGTTCTTTCCAACAAACAATCAGGAATTGTCAGATGTCCTCAGAAATATTACAGCTGAACATTATGAGCTGTTTGTCAACCATCATGTTCTTTCCAACAATCAGACAAAATAAAAAATTACTTAACACCGATGTTGACAAACTGAAATCTTTCTTCTGTGTTGATTTCTAATGATTTGCTCTTTTACCTGAAAGCAAAAATAAAAATTACATTGCGCAGTGAAATATTTGCCATGGTTTATAATACAAACATTGATATAGTCTGACTTTCTGTAGCAGCCACCTCTGGGAAACTGAGAAAAAAATCCCTCTTACAACAGGTGGTCACTTAATAGAACTTTATTTCTACAAAAAATGGATGTAAAGGACCTTAAAACACTGGTCACTCCAAAGGAATAAGGCTCTGAAAAAAAATGGCAAACAATAATTTGAATGAATCCACAATAAATCAGTTCTTCTTACATTTTATTCTTTTTAACTGATGATTATTGAAACCATCTCAAATATTATTCAGGAGCTCCAATATACCAAATCTGGTAACAAAAATGTTTCCTTATACAAGTAAGTTAACACATTCACAAGCTCTGTGCAGTACAAAATCTTGGTCTTGGTTTTTGACCTAAACCCTGATATCATGGACAGAAGATCACTGAACTCTTCTAAGATGCTGTAAAGATGCAGACTTTCACATGGGTAATTTTACCAGATTTGTTTGAAATGCATTTCTGAATTCATATCATTTGCATTCTGCTTGCATCCTTTCATGTTTGCATTTCAGCCATCATTTCAACCTTTTTCATTTACGGGCTCATAAATGCATTCTGATTTTGCATTTCCATTCACTGGTTGCTATCATTTTCATCTGTTTGGAATGAAATGGAAATGTATTCACCATAGACAATTTTTCTATTTTTGACAGTGTTAAAAGGAAAGAACTATACTGTACCTTTCATATCTTGTCTTAATAAAAGTTTGCTTTAGTAAAATAGTAAATATGTACATATAATGCAAAAAATAACACTGAATTTATGATAAATAAAAATAAAACCGCAACTGCAATAAATGTAAAAATACAGTTGTAGAGCATTTGTCAAAAAATGTCATTTCTTATTTCTTTCAAATGAAATTTGTAGATACAACCATTGATAATGATATACCAAAGGCTGTTGTTACATCTGCCTTGACAAGAACTAATGTCATGGCTTTAAGGAGTGAAAAACTGCCTGTTAGTGCATGATGAACCTGATTCAAGACTTTGATACATAAGGGCTTTCAACCATTTGCTGTAGCCTGAAAATAACTGACTTTTTGTCATTCATGAAATGCATCAGCATTTCTTCAAGTTTTCATTTTATCATTCATTGCTTGCATTTTGCAGTCTTTGTTTTCTTCAAAATGCATTGATCATTTCATCTGCATTCGTGCTACATTTCATTTTTGTTTCACCAGTGAAATTACCCATTTACGTATCTGTATACCCACATCGTAAAATTGATTAATTTTGTAATCCGTAATGAATATCTGGCAGGAGTGGAGGTAAGAAAACAAGTTATCAAAATGACATCATTCAAGATATTCTTCAGATATATCCACAAACTAGGTTCGATAAAATCCATTCATACTTGTTTGTGTTAATACAAAGTCTGATCAAAATCCATTTGTTTCACAGCAGGAGTTATAAAAGTTTTTTTTAATTGATACTGGGGAATATGTAGTCAGCCCAATTAATGAAGCATATGACACTGGATCTTTTTCAACAGCTTTGTGACAAGTAATTACAACTTGTATACATAAGGAAGATAAACCAAAACAGTATTTCCAAAACTGGCCTCTGTATCATTACTTGATGTTGTTTACAAATTAACATCAGGATGTATTGACAAAGAATAAGGTAAATACTAAATTATATATTTGATGACCAAACTGGTGTTGTTTAAGGAATATACATTGGTGAAATATAAGGATTATTTGTTATATTATGCATATTAATGAAGAATTACAAATACCAGATATTTTATTATCAACTGATTTTGGAAAAGCTTTTCATTCTATTTCATGGAAATTATTCATAATGTTCTTACCTTATACAATTCTGAACCAATGATAAGACAGTGGGTAAAAACTTGTTTGGTTGTAATGCCTGATCAGGAGTTTGTTAGAATGGCTTTATATCTGAATTTTTCAATGTTTTAGAGGCTGAAGACAAGGTGACCCAATATCTCCATATCCTTTTTTAATATGTGCAGAAATTTTGTCAATATTATTAAAAAGCAGTAAGAATAAAAGGTATACAATTAAAGGAAATAGAAAATTTATTTTCACAGTTTGTAGATGACACTACCAGCACTCTGATTCTTCATGGATCTTTTCAATCTCATAAATCTTCCAATAATGTATTAAATTTATTTGCAATGATTTTATGCATGAAACTGAATACATGCATTAGCAAAACAAATGCAGTCTGGATAAGAAGTAGAAAGTACATGTATAGTGTGGTCCCATGGCTAAATCTGCAGTGGATTGCTGAATTTATCATAATCATTATAAAGTTTTCAACTGATTTAAATAAAATAGTATTGACAATTTTTTAAAATAAAACACACATGATAAAGTAGTTTCTGAAGAACAGGGCAAAACGAATACTAACACCAATTGGTAAAATAAGTTTTAAAAACCTTAGTGGTTCCAAAATTAAACCTTTTCCTAATCTCCTTGCCAAACCCCTGCAAAATTTTACTTGCAAATTGAATTAACTATTTTTATATGGAAGTCAAAAGTAGATAAAATTAATAATAACTTGGATTCATAGACTTCCTACAACTAGAAGAAAATCTGTTAGTTTCTATATTAAGTATGCAAGATCAAAAACACTGTCATATTAGATGAATATATACTTAAATTATCGAAAGACATGAGAATTATGTTTTGGTGTCATGCTTTATTGGTTTGAAAACCCTTCAGACAGAAATGTACCTCACACTGGAGAAGATGTTATGAAAAGAAACTTGTGGATGAACTCACTGATAAGAGTAAACAAGGTACCAATCATGTATAAAAAAAGAAGGATTGGAAATGAATACATTTTCCAATTAAAATATTCATGACATATATTTAGATAGAATAATATTTGCCACAGTTAAGCTATAAAGTTATCCTTTTTTTTTCTTCTCTTTTTGCCCCCCCCCCCCCCAATTAATTAAATGACATTTTAGGAGTTTAAAAAATTGCATTCAAACTAATTATCAAATGAATATAGGTGTTATTTTCCGTTTATCTTCAAACTTACTATGACCAAAATCTTCAATGAGTGCTGAGGACCGACTATGGGTATAGAATGGGCAGTAACTCACAATTACATATCCAGTTAAATACTGGAACTATCTCTAAAAATATACTCTATAGGAAGCAATTTTTACACAATGAAAATCACAAATTGACTTTCAATGTAACTTGACTGGAGTGCAAAAAACTGAAGATAATTCATGCACACAATCGATGATTCATTTCTTAATTTTGATGTGTAAAAATTCCAATGTAGACTGAATTGGAGGATTGAAAATATTTAATCCAATAGTGCTAAAATACCTAATTAAGTTACTTTGATGAAAGGATATGTTGACCCTGTTATGTACCTTGTTTTTTATGTCATGCAGTGAATAGGCCTCTTTCATTCTGATTGGTTGTAAGGGTTGATATTAATATATTCTAGTTCAGGGTAAACAATAACCACCAATCAGAACTGAAAGTAACCTATTCTCTGCTTGACATACTGGAAGTGCATACCCTCAAAACTAGATCCAAGTAGGCAAGACATGAAGCAAGGGAGAACTTCATGTAAAAGTGGCCATTAAATCAGTGATCCAGTAAGATTGAACTAGAGGGGCACTGGTGCTGACTGGGAGATGTGGAATGAGTGTAATCAACAGTTTTCCTTGTTTTGCTGACATAAAGGAGTGCCTGTGGTCAGCTCATTTGGCTGCCGAGTCTGGTTTTACATAAAGTGTTGATACTCCCTAGGTAAACAAATGTATATTCAAATACCGATTTTCTATTTGAATATTCACAAATGAGTATTCTGATTCGAATGTTCAGTTGTTCATTTCAGCTCTAGAACATAATGTTACATATATATAATTGTGATATGCCAACATACCAGTGAAGTTTTCTTGAATCTGAAAGCTTTAAAGCAAAGAAGAGTACATGTATTATTAAAAAAATTCTTGCCTTCCAAGGTGTCATTCATATTATAAAGTCATTATGCAGAAAATTCAATCTAAAAATTGGATACATGCATGAATGCCAGACCCTTTATTTCTTACATATTAGTAATTATTTTTTGAAAGTAATAAAGGTTGTAATGCCAATAGACTACATGTGAACTTTAAATAAAAATGATAATGTTTATGATCAATGTATTTTAGTACTACAAAATTTTTTTATATTAATGCATGCAATATTTCAACAAGAAATATGAATAAAGAACAAAATATATGTATAGTAATTATGGATCTTTTTTTTTTTCATTTTAAACCCAGTTGAATTTCAACCTTGAAAACTGGCCCTCCTGCACAGACCTGTTATGAGAGACCACCAGTCTTGATTGACCACTTTTGTTGGCAGATCTCTCAAGATATGTTTTACTGCATTTCTCTGCATGGTGCCAATTGCCCATGACATTTTTTAAATATTTACATGAATGCTAAATCTGAACAAAAAAATCCATTTGTATATGTAGACATTGTGCTCATAAGCTCAATGAAGAACATTAATCCAAGCTGTGACCTCTGATATAATCCCAATGTCGAGTAAGTAGGTCTGGTTTTCAAAGTCATTTACAAAAGTGTGGACTGATCTGTACAATTCTAACTGAGAACCAATGTAATATTGCAAAAAGTATTTTAGTGAAAACCCCATGTCAGTGCCACCATTCATTCAAGAGGAGTAGCAATAACAAGATTGTTCTGATGGCCACTATGATTACCACATTGGAGGTCAGATCAGCACCATATCCAGTCAGTATTAGCTGAATATTGTTATAATGTTTAGTGAAAACCCCAAGTAAATATGACCATCTGTTTTGAAGAAGTAGTCATAAAAAAAATTTCAAAATGGCCATCAAGGAAGAAATTTCAGAGGTTGGATGAGCATTATTTGAAGAATGGACCAACTACATACTGCATGAAGTCATGAAGTGAAAACTCCGTGTCAATGTGAGCATCTGATCAGGAGGTGTAGTCATAATAAGATTTGTACAATGGGGCCACTATGGCAGCCATATTGGAAGGTCAGATCAGCACTAAAGTGATTTAGTACCAACTATCCTGCAAAAAATGTTTTTGTGAAAGACCCATGTCAATATGAAAAGCTGTTCCAGATGAGCTGATAATGACCATCAGTTTAAGAGAAGTAGTGATAACAAGATTTTCAAGATGGCCACCGCAACAGTCATGTTGGATGTTAGATCAGTACCATTTTCATTTAAGACCAACCTGATATCATAGGAAGTATTTTAATGAAAAAAGAAGTAGCAACCACATTTTGGAACTTTTTTTGGATGTCCGCGGGGCTGCATTTTTATTTACTACCAACCAGATACCGGGATGGTGATCCCAGAAATTTAGGAAGAGGACTGATAACAAACTTTGAACTATTAGATGACAGGCCATCACATAAGCTCTTCTAGTCTTTGACTAGAAGAGCTAAAAATCAGCTGTTTAGAACAAGCAATTGCGCAGTGTTCCTGCTAGAAAGAAACACTGGATGCCCCACCCCACTCCTCAAATGACCTGCTGCTCTGCCCCCACTATGCATGCCTCTGCCTTCTCGAACTGCAAATTTAGTCTTTATTAACAGTGTCATTTTCGCATGCCTTGTTAGTTAAAATGGCTGTTTTAAATTGTTTTTCAAACCTGAATCACTTGGTTAATTGACTATAAATAACATCTGACTCAGATTAAACACTAACTGGCCAGTACATGTCCTTGTCTGCGCTTAACTTTAAAGATCAAAGGGCATTACCACAAGCAGTCCAGCTTGGAAACGCCTATCTCTTTCAAGTTCACTAACCCCAAAGATGACTTCCCTTGTAAGGGTCAAATCCTAAATATTCTGGGCATAAGCCAATTTTATAATAAAGAAACCCAACCATAGAACATTTCACAACAGTTCCTTAATTGTGGGATTTACGCTTATGGTATGGTAACTCGTAGAATCATGCTAAGTGAAAAACGTTTACTTTCTCAGCTTGAAAATTAGGAAAGAAATGTTTCAAAGCACAACCATTCAATACTCCAACTTTTGGCAAACATCAGCTCTTCCAGGAAAGCATTTATTTTTTGGTTCACTTAATTTCTTTATGAAATTGATGCTATCGATTTTGATCACTACCTGCCATAATACATGATAAATGACCCTGATTTGGAATGAAAAATTAATGAGAGGCTGATTATCTACTTGGTGAGTACCATATGAAATATTGGATCGATAAATATACAGAAAAGTACCTGAGGACTGTAGACAAAATAAACACTCATGCTGAATAAGGGGCACGTCACTTATTCCATAACAAATCGGGGGGGGGGGGGGGGGGGGGTGTTCTCTAATCATTATTGCACAATAAAGTTGATGTTTCTGAGTACAGAATACTTTCTGTGTAATGCAAATACCTATTGTGATATTGTACGACTTTCCTAATTTGTCATCGATAACAATGACCCACTCAATTTTTTGTTTTTCTTGATCTTCAAGAAGTAGTTGTACTGGTCAACTTATAGGTCTTTTTAATTTTTGGAGTAAATAGTAATAAATACTTGAGGTAAATGATCATTCTTAAAAGCACCCCCCCCCTCCTGTAATGATGATACATGTAATAAGTACATGGTTAGAACACTGTTTACAGTACAAAAAGGAATGTCAATGGGCTGACACTTTCTAATTTAGGTCAAGGTCTGCTACTTCAAAGGATGCCATTTCGGATACAGTATACAGTCTGCTTTACCATACATACCAAAGCATATACATGCTACATGAAAAATCAACGCAAAACTTTAAGAAATCTACTAATAAAACACATTTTAACAAGAATATTTTAATGCTAAATACATACTTTAAGATGCAAATCAAGTCAATTTCCTAAATATTTTCACATTTAAATAAAAATTTAAAGTGGGAGGGGGGGGAACTTATACAGGAGGTTATGCTTGTTTGGTAGAATATGATAACTTACACTGAAACATGGATCTTTTTATTAGGTCATCATGTAAATTGGTGGTGGTAGGTATTTAATTAGAACTGGAATATTTTCCTTGTTCTCTAATAAATATTATTATTACTTTATAATCATTGGTGTTTACATATATTTTGTCTCCCATAGTCAATATACACCTCTCCCTCGATAACTCGTGCCTGGATAACTCGCAAACCCACTTATAACGTGAGGTCAGGCATGGCTCCCTTTGCGATAAAAACTGGTAAATGAAACTTTGATATATCGCTTATTTTTTTGTCAAAAATGACAGTTAGTGCCCAGAAATTTGAATTTAAAAAAATCATTAAATTCGTAACTTTTGATAAAAGTTTTATATTTTGTTACATTTTCCTTAAAAAAAAAAAAAATCTCAGTACACTGTAAATAACAATATATGCCCAAAATATTGATCAATTAAAATTTCAGTAATGCCTACTGGTGGCAATACTTTAAGAAATAAATACCAATTAAGTACATGTAACATAATTAAAGTATTTAACATTAATTAGTAGTTATCACACTTATTAGCAACTGTGATCAGCCATAGCAAAGGAACCGAGTGAAAGTCATATAGGTGCATGAAAAGCTTAGTTTCACAGATAGGGTTCATTATGGAGGAGCTATAAAGTTTATAGTGAACTTAAAATTCCCATATTGGCACTCAAAGGTTTCCTCAAGGATGAGCAGAAATTTTGCAACAACTGGTAATGAAATCATAGCATCAGTATTTCACTAATATCACAATTAAAAAAACCCAGAGTTTTGTCTTTGTTGTTTCTCTAAATAAATGTCACTCTTTTTTAAAAATAAAGATTCTTCTTTTATTCTAAATCTGCAGTAACACCAGAATGTATGTATCTAAATTCACTCACAAAAAGCAGTGATGTAATACACAACGTTTTCGCTGGTACAAATATGATGTGTGTTTTGAAACCACTTGGATTATTGTTTTCAACGATCTTTCAGAGATTGGATATATTGAAATAAAGGTATTTTATACAGAAAAGCAAAGAACTTCATTAGAAAAAAGCTATTTATTAACAATTATTCCTAACACGATTATTAAATAACTATTCAACCACTTAACCAAAACCCCATGCTCATAGACTTTCATGCTCATAGACTGTCGATATCCATCCCTTTCTTAATTTTTCAGAGGTCCCTCAGTAACTCGTGCCCTTGCTTATGCTGCGGTCTGTATTTCTGGATCCAATTGTGTGCAAGTTATCGAGAGAGAGGTGTATACATAACATTGTGTCTCCCACAATCAAGGTATAAACATCATGTTGTCAGCACATAATTACTCTCACAACTCAGTACCTTTGACTGCAGTGTGTCAGCCTTACTGTGGTTGTCTTGGACAGGTGACCAACTAATTCAATTACATAATTATAGAATTGACAAAAGCTTTAGTAGACTTGCCTTGAGTAATGAGAAAAAGTGACTTACAATGCAAATAATTGAATAAAATAAATTACAATTTATCCTGTATGTTTTGTATAAAGGGAAAGTCTAACACATGGTTAACATTTAGGGCAGTGATCAAGAACAGATCTAAAAAGATATTGTGTTTACAAAATTCAGGAAGATAAAGATTGATAAAGTTAGAACAGTTTTGTATCTTCTTTTTTGACATTCAAGTGGTTATTTTTATTTCTAATTTCACTATTCAAATAGTGTAAATATGATCATTTTTGGAAATGCAAAATATTGAAAATGTTGCCATAAGAATTTAATGTAATTAATCAGTCTGACAAAAAAAATAATTCTGTTGCAACAATTATTGATTTAGCCTGAGATTTTAAGCTCTCAAAAAAACATTTTTTTGTTCACAAAATTAAAAGCTGATTAAAGCTACTATATTATAAAACAAAATCAGATAATTATTACCATCTTCACTTGCTTACAAGTCTGGTCCAACTACAAACAACATTGACCCTAATCTGCCATAATATAATGTGGATGAAGATTGGGGTCTATGTCTTTTTTTCTACTGATTACTCCTAACAAACTGCATAGATGCAGATCTGCTAGCACATTATGTGAGGTCAGATCTGGGTGTATACAGTTTGCAGTTGGATCCAACTTGTACATGAGTATATGGGGTAACAACAACAACCACCCCAATGATTAGCTTGTACCATTTATGCATTTATTTTTCAAGTAGCTGAACGGTCTAATTTCACTATTTGTAATACTGTAATATGACTTGAATGGTCTAATCACACTATTTGTAATACTGTAATATGACTTGAATTACACTATTTGTAATATTGTAATATGACTTGAATTACACTATTTGTAATATTGTAATATTACCTGAATTACACTTTGATGAAGACTTCCACACAAATATTTGAAAACAGGACAAAAATGTAACAATATATTTGAGGGTAAATGTACTACAATAAATAGTAAACTACATGTAAAAGTAGATTCATGAACATCAATGTTAGGGGTGAAACGATTCACTGATGCATTGATAACTTTGCCATTTTGATACACATATTGATACAAAAGGTGAAGAATTTGATACAAAATGATACTTACCTTATGCAAGTTATTTTAATCTTCAGCAGTCATGAATTATTATTTATCGTTTGCCTTTTTATTATTTAAATTGAGAATTCATTAGAGTAAGCTGTCATATCAGTTGTTTTGCATCTCCTGGAAGACAAGTTTGAGGAATTTGGTTGATAGTCATGTCTGCACTCAAACCCATTCGAGATAAGATTTTCCTGGCACAAGAAAATTGCACTACTGTAATGACGGTAAGTCTTGGGACACTAATTTTTTTTTTTTTTTTTTTTGTGGCCCAATACTAATATGCACGTAAAATATATAATATTTTCAGTGTCCCAAAACTTGTAGACACAAAAAAAAGTAAAGACAAAATTGGGAAATTAGTCATACGTCACACAGCAGTGACCAGCTCGTTCAATTACCACATCAATAAACTGTTATAAACTACTATGAGTGTTTTATGTTATTATTTTGCATGTGCATATTTTCCAATTTCTCTAACATGATTTAAAATAAAAGTAAATAAAGACTTCATAATTCACGGGCCGCTTATATTAACAGGAGGCCTGTACTATAGTGTACAGTACTTACACGGTGCAAATCGTGCTTTGCGTCACTTATATCCTTGTTTATTCCCGAAAATATTCTATGCAGATTTTGCTTTATTCATTGTTTTTACCAAATTGCATTCTCCCAGATAACATTTCAGCTACACGTTCATTGCTGTTTCATTTATTTGGATTCACTCGCTCAACAGTTATTTTTTTCAGTGGTGTAAGCGATCTTACAAAGTGATGTAATCTATATGAAAAGGGATACATATTTTATTATATAACCAGCATAAATTCACATAACTGTGATATATTCATGAAAGAATGATCGTAATATATGTTAAAATTCTGAATATAGATCGATTAAGAGCATCATCGATCCATTTTAGTTTTGTGTTTCAGCTTCACAAAATCGTAATTTTCCACACATCAATCATTGCACTTTTGATTTTGTCAAGCTGGTTGTTTTGGCGTCTCCTTTGTTTATAATTGTTGGATTTGTCTTTTGTTTCCAGACAGCAATCCAGACCAGTTAATTGTTTATACCCTGAAATTGGCTTAGGTAAAGAGGAAATTTTGTCCGGTGGCAATGCTGGTACTTTGATGTGTGCTTGGCTTCTACTCAGTAATATTAGCACGATTACCGTTGGTGAGTAAACATGTACTTATTTAAGGTCGCTTACATCAAAGCAAACTACCACTGAGTTTTTATTTTAAAAGCATTATTTCTGAAACTTCTTTATCGTATTTTAGAGATATTATTTAAGTTTAGTGCAGTGGTGCCTATGATTCGAATCCAATGTTTGTACTTCATCCATCACAAGTAAAATCTTCAATGTACATGTGGTCACACCATGATGTAAACATGCGCACAATAAATGCGAGAGTTGAAATAAACACTATTTTCGTTGTTGTCATACTGGTATCACATCTTAATGAGTTAGGTATTTCCATTTTCAGGCCCCCCCCCCCATTAATTACAGGTGACTTTTGACAATTTTAATGCAATAATGCATTAACTGACAATAGTAAACTAGAGCATAAAAGGGAGAAGTTACTGTTGAATAGGTATATAACATACTGTTAATGCTCAATTCTTTTCATCGTCTGATTAAATTATACATATTTGAAATCGGCAGAAATAATAAGAAAACAGAAAAGATAAATATATTTATTGACTTTTCAAACAAATTATAATAATTTATAACATTTCCATGTAATATTTCATAATGAGAGTCCCTTAAGAACTACAAAGTCGTGTTTATTTTACATGTGATTACAATTGATAAATTATGCCGATCGATTAGTAGAAAAAAAATGTTTTAGGTGTCCCAGCTTTTATAGGTCATAAAAAAATTACTTTTGAAAATAATTAAGGGTGTCCCAAGACTTATAGTGTCCCAAGATTTACCGCCATTACTGTACTTCTTGTTTTTAAGATAACATTATAATGCCTTCCAAGTCTGACTGAAGACATGAAATTGCTAATAGTTTTTTAACAATATATTTTTTCTCAAAATTATTAAAGCAAGAGACAACATTTGCTCTGTGGGAGGGGGCTCAATTAGTGGCACTTAGTCACTAAGATGTTTGCGATGTAGTCATGCAATGCAAAACAAATGGTGTGGTGGCAAAGATGAATCCTGCATCCAATTAAAAGGAGCAGACTGAAATGGCCAAAAAGGTTGAATTAGAATCACCAATAACTAGTATGTTGTCTGTTTGGACGTATTCTGGTTACCCTGTCAAAGATGACAATGTCGTCAGAACTGCTGACAAGTCATGGTCTGTTTGCAATCTCTGTTGCATGTCTTGAGCATACTGGAAATATGACCAATATGTCGACACATCTGAAATGGCACCACCCTACCAATGACAATCCTTCTGAAGATAACAAGACCTTCAAGTTGATATGTGTATCAATAATGTATTGTATGTATTGTAGGTTGTGTATTGCGATATGTATCGATAAGTGGTATAAGGATATCCTTTCACCTGTATAAATAATGCAAAGTTGCACATATGGCTGGTAATCTGATTTGTCCATGTGAATTACTGATGAGCTATAATTGATTAATAGTTGTCAATGCTATTAATTAATATTAAGAGTGAAGATACCTCTTGCTGATCTTTTCTTGATCTTGGTGTGGTTTGTTTCTTTATTTTCAGCACTGACCCCATCAGAAATAACTTCTTTTTGAAGACCATTCTTGTTCACTTCCTCAGATGACTTCTGCCTCGATTCTGCTCCTTCCAGAATGACCTTGACTCTACTTCTGGTGATCCTTGTTCCATCTGTAGGATAATCTGACAACTGCAAATCTGTCAAGCTAGTATGTTTACTGACTTTTATATCAGAGACAACATTCCCTTTATTTTCTTCAACAATGTCCTCCTTTTCTACTTTCATTTTTCTCTTCCTTGATTCCTTTTTCTTTTCTTCTACATGGGAAACACTGATACTGCCTTTTGCTGCAGACTTTTTTTTTTTTGACTTCACTTTCATTTCTTTCAAATCTTCATTCTCACTGATACTTTTGTCTTCCAATTTGATTTTCTAAAATGACAAATAATAATAACAATAATAATGATAATAATAATAATAATCTGCATTTCAATCAATAGTTTATACACTGTTACAAACACAGCCTATCACTTTCATGTATCTCTTCTAAGGTAACCACTGAAAATAAACTAGACAAAATAGCAATACATGTATTTAAGTGTACGTTAAAAAATACATTTACACTGCTACCTTGTTTTAGCTCACCCAGTTAACTTGTGAACCCGCTAATAATGCAGGGGTAGATGTGGATCCCAATTTTTTCCTACAGAAAATACTAAAATAATAGGTCCTAATTTGCTGAACATAAATAAAACTGTGATCAAAATTGGTAAATGAAACCTTAATATATTGCTTGGTATATCATAGAAAAAGGCAGTTCCTGTCCAGAAATGTGGACTCATCATCATGAAATTCACAACTTTTAATAAAAAGCCATATATTTTGTTAACTTTTCTTTTAAAAAATTCTCAATACACTGTAAATAACAATATAGGATGAAATACTGATAAATGAAAATGTTCATAATGCCTAAAGGTGCCAACACTTTAGGAAATAAATATCAATTAAATAAATCCTGTTAAGTGAAATTCATGTTTCAATGGTAACTTTTAATTTGGTTTCATTGTAATCATCATAAATGTGATATGCCCTCTTCTAATCAAATGTGAAAAGTGTTAATTGGCCATCCAAGCAATGCCCATAAGAATTTCCATGAAAACGTAAAAATTGCAGATTGCGTTCTGATCTGTGACTTGCAGAAGCATTTTTTGCACTGTTACAATTAAATGTTGACTGGCTTAGTATTATCATGTTAATTATAAATTATATCTTTTGAATTAAATCAAGTCAAGGGGTTGAATAAAAAGCATCAAAAGACATGCAATCCTACCTGTGTAAGAGCTAGCAGTCATTGTCATGTAACAAAGTCAACTCATTTTAGTTCACCAATCAAACACTGTTTTAAATATTATTATGTAAGTAACATCATTAAAGTATCTAACATTATTCAGTGGCATATCTTAATCATTTACAAATGTGATCAAGGTTAGCAAGGGAACCAGGCAAAAAGGTGTACTCTGTACTCTAATTTCATAGATAGTGTTAATTATGGAGAAACGAGATCCAAAGTTTGTAGTGAGCATAAAATTCCCCAATTGGCACTCAGAAGTTTGCTCAAGGATTAGAAGAATATTCACGTTTGCTTGCAATGAAATTACAGCCTAAATATCGTACCAAAAGAACAACAGAAAATCGAGTTTTGATGTTGTTCTCAAAATTACTGTAGATCTTTTTTGAATCTTGTTTTGTTCTGAATCAACAATAACACTAAAATATATCCACATTCACATGCAAAAAACAATGATGTAATACACAATGTTTTCACTGGTACACATGTGATACGTCTTGAAACTTCTTGCAGTAATGTTTTTATCGATCTTTCAAAGATAGATTACCTTGAAAATAAATTAATTTATACAGAAAAATTAACAAGTTCATTACAAAACAAACTATTTATTGAGAATTATCCCCAACACGATCATAAAATGAGTATTCAATCATTTAATCCAATGACCCCCTCACACACACTCTCTTCTCAATGTCGATGTCCATCCCTTTCTTAATTTTTCAGAGATACCTCAGTAACTTGTGCCCTCACTTATGCTGCGGTCTATGTTTTTGAACCCCATTGTGTGCAAGTTATCGAAGGAGAGGTGTATTTAAAGACTGCCGTCAGCATAATTTACTTTGTCAATTTCAGGAAAATTATACTAAATATTCTTTCAATATGCACAAATGATTGTTTTTTGGTTTCGTATTTTATGACACAGTAATACTAGTAGGTTATTTAGTGTCAAGGCAATAGGAGCAATATTCTACAACTGGTTATAGGCACAAATAGGGGAAGCGACCTGCAATTTTTGTTGTTGGTGTTCGGTACTCAAATTACTGTATAAAACAAATTAAAAAGAAAATGACCTATAACCCCAAACCACAGAAAAATACATTTTTTTACAAAATTTTAAATAGAAAACCTTGAGGGGCAAAGTCCATAATTCTATATGTTAAACTCTAGAATGTGGAAAAATATCTAATACTGAACCAATTAATATGGCCAGTTTCTGTTAGATGATGTAGCAGCATAAAAATTAAACCTAGCTGATTTAGAACAACATATTTTGTATTGAATTCTTCAAGTGCACATTTTTTTACAATTTAAAAATTTTGTAAATTTATATCTTGCAGAAATCAAACAATCAGAACTGCTTATTTGAACATTAAGTTTTCTTATGCTTTATTTCACTTAATGTTTAAAACTGTTACATGAATCAAATAAAATAACCTGCACTACATGTAAACAAGCTATTCCTGTTCACTGTATCAATTATTTTCTTCAAGAGGTATATGAGATAGATGAATTATGTTACCTTTTCTTCTGCCATATCTTCCATGTCCATGTTCTTTTTCTTTTTTCTGGATTGTTTCTTGCCGCTAACTTTTCCTTTTTGGAAAAAAATTTACAAAAATAAATAGAAAAAACATTAGTAACTAATTATGCTTTGATAGATAAAAAAATGTCTAACAAGAGAACTTCCATGCCATTCTATGAAGGTTTCTAAAATAAAAGAAAACTTGTGGCACCTTGCAATCCATCACAATTTCATTTTAACACTTCATTAACAAGAGTCCCTCAAAGGGACTGATGCTCTACTGGCTGAAAATTCCAGGAATTCAAGAAAAGACCATTTGTTATTTTTAACTGCCAAGTGCTGAAACTATCTCTGATATTCTTGAGGGGTAAGATTTTCAAATTAGCCAATGTGACAGTCATACTGGATATAAAATGGCACCATTTTCATTTAGACAAACTGGACACCATTAGACGACTTCTGGTGAAAATCCAGTGCTGATATGACCATCCATTCAGGAGAATTAGTAACAAGATTTTCAATATGTTCATTGTGGCAGTTATATTTGAGGTCTGATTGTCATCATTTTTATGTAGGATCAAAAGGAATGATTCTCTACTGACCAAAAAGAATTTCCAGGAATTCAAGATAAGACCATTTCTTCCTTTTAACTGCTGAGCGTTGAAAGTATCTCCGATATTCTTCAGTAATAACAAGATTTTCAAATTAGCTGCTGTGGTGACCATGTTGGATGTCAGATTGGCACCATTTTCATTTAGGACCAGGTAGATATCATTAGAAGTCTTTTGGTGAAAATTCCATGTCAATATGACCATGCATTCAGGGAGAGTAGTGACAACAAGATTTTCAACATAGCTGTCATGGCAGTCATATTCAATGGAACCATTTTCATTTAGGGCCAACTAGATATCATAAGAAGTCTATCTGTGAACACTCCATGTTGATATGGCCATCCATTTCGAAGAAGTAAAGATTACAGTATTTTCAAGATCATCAGTTTGCATCATTTTCATTTAGGACCAACTAGATACCAAAAGAACTCCTCTGTTGAAAAACCCTTGTCAAAACGACTTTCCTTTTAAGATCACAGAGAACAAGATTTTCAAGATTGCCACCAAGGTGGCCATATTGGTCATCAGATCAGCACCATTTTAATTTAGGGCCAACAAGACATTTGAAGAAGTCTTCTGGTGACAACCCTGTGATGATATGACTATCTGTTTTGAAGGAGTAATGATAAAATGATCATCAAAATGACTGCCATGGTGGCCATATTGGATATCATATTGGCACCATTTCCATTTAGGACCAAGCAGACATCATAAAAAGTCTTTTGGTGAAAGTACAATGTTGATATTGGATGTCTGAGCAGCACCATTTTTATTTAGGACCAACTAGACATCATAAGAAGTCTTTAGCAAAAACCCTATGTTGATTTGACCATCCATTCAGGTTTAGTAGCGCTAACAAGATTTTCAAGATGGCCACTGTGGTTGTCATATTGGACGTACAAGTGGCATCCTTTTCATTTCAGACCAACTAAACATCATAAAAGTCTTCTGGCAAAAACCACATGTCAATCTGACTTTCTGTTCAGGAGGAGTAGCAATAAGGTTTTCAAGATAGCTGCCATGGTGGACACACTGAACATCAGATCAGCACCATTTTCATTAGGACCAACTAGACATCATAAGAAGTCTTTCAGTGAAAACCCTATGTTGATATGACCATCCATTCAGGAGGAATGGCGATAACGAACTTATCAAACAGATGGACAGACAACAGACCATCCCATAAGCTCTTCTGGTCTATGACTAGTGGAGTTAAAAAATTCTTTGAGCACTGCATAGACCTTGAATACATAAACGTGACTATAATGTAAAAGACACTATCAAACTAAGAAACATAAATGTACTATGGTTCATAATCAAACAGCTTTTTAAGATCTAAAGCAGAAACAAAAGAAACTTTAAAATATTGACCTGTGACTTTGATCTTGATGAAAGGACTCCAAATGTGGAATGCAACACATTTTCTAGTGATCATATATAAGCATGCCAAGTTTCACCCATTTATTCTAAACAGTTCTTTACAGTAGAAAGGAAAACTAGAAATACTGATTGAGATTTGAAAACAGAACTGCCAATGTAGTACAAAACACATCTTCTAATTATAATATATATGTGTGTACCATGTTTCATCAATTTTCTCTAACAGTTCTTAGGTTATATATTGGAAAAGAAAGTGTGACATCAAACTTCAAAAAAGGATCTGTACTCTTGACCATGAAGATAAGACACCAAAATTAATACAGCATGTGTTACACCTTCTAGTGATAATACATAAGTATACCAAGTTTCATCCTAAATTTCAAATGGTTTTAAAGTTAACAAGATGAAAGGAAAGTATGATGGAAAACCCAAAACAACCAAATTCAGTGAATTTTGTCTCTGGCCTGCCCTACTGCACCAAAAGTATACAATGATGAAATATGTGACCATTCTGACAGTACTGTAGAGTTACTGGGCAGATATGGAAAGTAACCATGGCTCTGTCTCAAAGGGCATTTTTGTAAAAGCAGATGTCATCAAACTGAGAAACAGAAGGGTACGATGGTTCAACCCTATACCTCAAACAGTTTTTAAGACATAAAGCAGAAAGAAAGACACCTTAAAACATTTACTTTTTACTTTGACCTTGCAGATTGGACCCAAAATATGCAATGCAAAACATCTACTGACAATACATAAGTATACCAAGTTAGTCACTAATCTTAAATGATTCTGAGATAAAAATGTTACTGAAATCTAAAACATTGTGTCCTTGACCTTGAAACCTACACCCACCATATGGTATGTGACACACCTTATAATAATGATGCATACCTGCAAACCCCTTGAGAGGTATAAGCGTAACCAAAGAGGCAGAAAAGCATAATCTGAGCATAAAAAGTGTAATCTATAGATATTGCATGTCACAATTACAATAAACTGTATGTAAAATGTACATTTAGTTTTGTTTTGCTACTAACCTGAATGTGCAAGTGGTTACATTTCTTGTCACAAATGAGCAAAATCCATGTGGATTAGTACCAGAATACAAACACAAAACATATTGTTAAAATATTTGTATATAACACTCACTTTAATCAGTCTACATGTATAACTTTCGCTGAATGATCATAAAGTCAAGTCCATAAATTCTGCAATGAGCATGACGATGTGCCCAACCTGAGTGCTGTATTACATCCTCTCATATTCTTCTTTTTCAAATTTGTAAAAAAAACTATTGATTTGTCCTCTTTTTATCCAACATTTTTAAGTTTAAAAAGATCCCTCTGTCCAACATTTTTCAGTCATACCGCATCCATGAGTCACATCAATAAAGCCCATTTTGCTTAACATCTGGCACCATTTTCTTTTCAAACACAGACTGGTCCACTACTTTACTATATTCGTTTACTATAATGAATCTGTGAGGTAAGGTTTCATATTGAAGAAACCTGTTTGTTTTCTTGCAATTGTGTCATAAACAGCTGGTATAAACAGAGAATAATGAAAGTACGGGTCTACGATGGACAAACATACGCTATTCTTACGCAGCAGTCTACTTGTTTTAATTTCAAATATTCTCAAATTTATATGATGTGTTGGATAAAAGACGTGATAATAAAATGACAAACACAATTTTTTATAGCTTTTTTTTTTTTCTTAATTGTACCAGAAAAGCGTAATCCTTATACAGGCAAACATAAGTAGGTGGAAAAAGGCATACTAATTAAGGCAAAAGCATAATGGTTGGCAGGTATTATGATGTACAATCATATCAAATTTCATCCACTTATCTCAAACAGATGGAATGGAAAGAAAATGTGATGGAAAACTTAAAATATTGGATCCATGACCTTAACCTTAAAGATAGGAGCACAATTGTCACACATGACACACCTTTTAGTAATAATATATAAGTATACCAAGTTTCATTCCTTGATCTCAAACAGCTCACAAGTTATAGAGCCTGCAGAGAAAAATGTGCAGGGAATCTACTGGCCTGTGACCTCAACAGTGACACAACTTCTAATAAAGATATACAAGTCAATACATTTCAGCCCCTTTATCTTAAATGGTTCCAAAGTTATTGACCAGGAAAGTGTTATGGAAAACTTAAATACTGACCTATGACCTTGACCCTGAAGATAGCACACACACTATTGAATGCACCTTGACCCTGAAGATAGCACTAGAACCACCAATGTGGTATGTGATATGCTTTCTAATTACAATGTTTAAGTATACTAAGTTTCATCACTTAATCTTAAATGGCTTTAGGGTTTTACTGTGGAAAGTAAAGTGTGATGAAAAATTTAAAAATACTGACCAGTGACCTTGACCCAGAACATACGACCCCCAATGTAGTACATAACACACCTTCTAATGATGATGTATTACTAAATCAAGTTCAATCCCTAAAAATCAAATGACTTTAAAGTTAAAGGACAGAAAGGAAAGTATAAAATACAATTTAAAAAAATTTTGTCCTTGACCTTCTAATGATAATGTATTAGAGATACAAAGTTTAGTCATTTTATCTCAAACTGCTTTAAAGTTGCAGAATGAGATCAGAAGTGATGGATGGATGAGTGGACAGATGGATGCAAATGTAAATGCTGTCTCCCCACTTTTATGCAAAGGTGGGAAACAATAAAGACATGTGGCATCAACCTTAAAGATAGGACCACAATGTGGCATGTGACACGACTTCTAATCATTGTGTAAAAGAACACCAAATTTCATCCCTAAATCTTAAATGGCTTGAAAGTTAGAAAAGAGAATGGAAAATGTGACAAGAATTTTAAAATGCTTACATGTGACCTTGAAGATAAGACCCCCAATATAGTATGCAACATGCCTTCTAATTATGATGTACATGCATACAAAGTTCCATCCATTACTAAAAATGGCTTTAAAGTCAAATAGTGGAAACAAATGTGTGATGGAAACTTAAAATATTGACCTGTGGTCTTGACCTTGAAAATAGGACTGCTAATGTGGTATGGAATACATCTTCTAATGATGATGTGTTAGTTTATAAAGTTGTATCCCATAGTCTCAAATGGTTTCAAAGTTACAGAGCAGAAAAGAGAGTGACAGACAAAAGATGGAACATAAATACTATGTCCCACACTTTTCACCAAAAGGTGATTGACAAAACGTGCATGAATCTCTATTTTTCAAGTATGACTGCCAGTAAAACCTGAAGCCACTTATCAGAGGCCGACACAGAACTCAAGGCAGGGGCTACCAAAATGCTGGATATGGATGACCATATGTTGAATTCTGGAAGCCCAGTGGTTTATTGCATGATATGAGAATATGTTATCCTTTTTCCAATAATATGAACAGTATTTCACAGAAAATTGATTTTTAGTGACTCACAACAAAAAAAAAAGAAAAAATTAAAGCTAATGGTTTCATACTAAAATGAATTCTCTGGGCTACTTAATTTAAGCTGGACTACTAAGTGTTTATCATAGTTGCCCAGCAGGTCACCATCTTATTTTAAATCTGTTAAAACTTGTATGTACAGATGTACAGATGGAAAAATTGACAGGCAGTGCACCTGAAATTGACAGAGAGTGTACCTGAAGGGACCATAGGTCCTGCTGGGCCTGAAAACCAGATGGTCCTTTTGTTGTGGTCAGCCATATTCTGCATGTTGGGCTGGCAATAACACTGTAGCCATTTACCAAATGGAGAATACTTCCAATTTCTTGCGGTAATCTTATAGCCTGCTTCTTCTGAAATGGACACCTAGTGTAAACTACAGCTATTGAAAACATAAGAACATAAATTATGAAACAACAA
This sequence comes from Margaritifera margaritifera, assembly GCA_029931535.1. Classification (NCBI taxonomy): domain Eukaryota; kingdom Metazoa; phylum Mollusca; class Bivalvia; order Unionida; family Margaritiferidae; genus Margaritifera; species Margaritifera margaritifera. The sequence continues at coordinate 8,019,251 of JAQPZY010001685.1, read as the reverse complement.
GGGTAACAATATCATAAGGCTGAAGAAATCTGTCTTGCAGCCCAGACATATTCCAGATTACATTGGAAAGTAAATGTATATGCTACTTGCCATAATTGTACACCAAGTAAGTTTTGAATTTTTCTAGTCCTGCTTCAAGTAAGCTACCTTAGTCGAAGGTAAAAGGACTATATTTGAACAAGTTTCTTTTCGGACCCAATTTTTTATGAATAAATTAAAATGTTGAAAACTTTAATGACTGTTTGTGTTAATGTATTATTCAACATAAAAGGCAGAGTTTTGTATCATTATGTTTACAGAACTCCATTTCATTTTTAAGAGGAAAAACAAGCATTTCAAACATGGCAAGGTATGATGGAAATTGCAGAGTAAATGCTCAGCTCAGCAACTGGATACTACAAATTAAATAGCAGTGCAGGCTTGGTATCTAAGAACAAAAATATGTGACATATTTATTGTCAACAAAGCATTAGTATTTTGTTGCTGTAAGAGCCACCTCGGTTTCAGAGAACTGCTGCATGTAAATAAATTGAACTGCAGTTACAGCATTTTTATTTTATTCCTAACATAATTGTCCTCCAAAAATACAAAGAAACAAATGAAATTCAATATTTTTAAATGAAACAATCTCATTAATCTTTTTCTCTCTTTTATTCTTCTTTCCTTTTGTTTAATTCCATCTCATGCTCAAGATTTTGAAAAGGCACCAGTGGAAATGCAAGGAGTGAATATAAAAAAATGGAGCTAAATGCAAACTCTAAACATAACACTGAAGCATTTGGCAGTCATTGTGACCTGCTTTTGCAAAGGGTGAGTATTCTTCCTCAAGATGAAGCTTCATGACTGTACATATAACAATGTCAAAAAAATGGTGCAAAATGTTGCTCCATCTTTTCCTGGCAATAGTTCCCAATCAAAGGAGACAATTCCCTCCTCCAATTACTAATAAAAAACAATTCTAGTCTGATATCATAGTCATCTCCCAACAATCAGAAATCTGTCATTCTCTGACTTGAACCGAGACTGAAAGGGCATCAGGGTGGGGAGGAGGGAACCGGGCTATAATAGCAGGTAAGTATTATATTAAAATTAGTTTACCCCCCCCAAAAAAAAAAAAAAAAAAAAAAAATTTAATAGCAGTAATACTGCTTTTAATGTGATCCTGTATTTGCCAGCCTGGTGAGATGATGGCCTAAGATAACCTGTCAAAGTGAACTTACCATTGCTGTCTGTAGGGTGCTTTTCTGCAGACTGGAGGATGGCTTGACAACTTCTTGGACTGCTGATACAATTGGTCCCAATGCATAAATGCCCCCACTCTGGTGTGACACTTATCGAAGATAAAACAGGTAGATGGTGCCATGAGACTGCCAAGAGACCCAAGATGCAGCAACAGCCCTGAAGCCATAAACTTTGATTTTTATGAAAGAAATATCTATCTCACTGAAAGATTGATAACCTCTTTGAATAGTCCGAACAAAACACATCCAGATGATGGCTGTGACCCTTTCTTTTCTCTTTTGAGTTAGATCGAAACATAAAGCTCTACCTGGGCAAAGAAGTCTATCTTGATCATCCCCAACAAAGATACAACTGAGTAGGGGTGAAACGATACACCTATGCCGCGTATCGATAAGATTCACGATACACGACCTACGGTATGATACATTATCGATTCTCAGTTTAAAGAATAAGAAGGCAAACGACTAATAATTATTCACGACTGCTGAAGATTAAAGTAACTTATATAGGGTAGATATCGTTTTGTATCGATTCTTCAACTCTTGTATCGACATGTGGCAAAAGTATCGATGCATCGATGAATTGTTTCACCCCTACAACTGAGATGGTTGATTTCTATAGGAACATGAGCTACTGAAGGTAGCTGATTCTTGGCCAAAATACCAGGTTCGCAAAGAAGAGAGACAGAATTATAGTTACTATTGAACCATAAACAACCCTATTCCACTTACAAGGCACGAGTTTCACACCTCCTTCCTCATCAATGCAAGGGAGAGCATATAGACTGTTTTGAGGTAAAGTTCTCAAAGAAAGTTTCACTGGTGGATACTGAGCAATCTTTTTCCTTGAAGAGAAAAAGAAGAAAATCTGCAACTGTAGTTAAAGGGAAGTCGACAAGATTAATGCATTTCCCACTGCACCAATTACAATAAATTCTCCATTTGTGTCATAAACCTTGGAAGTCAACTGCCTTCTACACTGATGCATTTGGCAACCCTGCTTGAAAACTGGTTCTGGTTGACAGATCATTTGATATGAGACATGCAAGAGAATATGTGGAGTATTGTGCAAGAGGAACCCTCCTCAGATGTAATTCCCTGGGGTATTCAACTAACAGGTTGGGAGATTGCTAAACCATGATCGCTGGGGTCACAGGGGAGCTATCAGATGAGCCATGGCTTAGAGGTGCAGACTCTGCAACTGGAGGGATTATTCTACAAGGTGGGAAGGCAGATGCATACTGACAATCCCACCTCAGCCTCTGGTCTGGCACTGACAAGACATAAAGAGGGAGCTAGCTGTTAAACCTTGCTACACACAAGTCTACCAATGGCTTTCCCCACCAATGAAAAAGTGTCTCTGCTACTAAACGGTATGGAGACCATTCAATAAGGACTGCTCGCCTGTCTGGAAAGGCTGTCCACCAGAATTTTTCTCTTGACCAGAATGTAGTGGATTGAGAGTGATCTCCAACAAAACTGTCCAATGGGGATGGTTCCAGACTTCCAAGAACTAAGTGCCCATGAGTTCCCCCTTGACATATAAGATACATGATGACTGACGTATTGTCAATAGCGACCATGAAGCAGCGATGTTTTATGCGGTTGATGCGCGCATGAAGTGTTAGAAAACAGCCTGCATTTAAAGACTGTTGATGTAAAGGAAAGATTCTTCCCGTGACCACAGGCCCTGCAGGACTACCAATCTGGGCTCTAGGTAAGCACCCCAGGGTGAATCTAAGGCATTGGTGTAAAGAAAAGAGTGAGGTTTCGGTGCATGAAATTGAAACTCTGGTCAGAAACTGGTCCTGATTTTTCCACCAAGGGTCATTATTAGGTCTCCAGTTTGCTAGAAGCAAGAACTGGAGAGGCTGCATATGAAGCCTCCCTTGGTGAACTAAGTCCTCTTCCATATAAATATAAGTCCTCTTCCACATGAACTAAGTCCTCTTCCATATATATATAAGTCCTCTTCCACATGAACTAAGTCCTCTTCCACAAGTCCCCAGGAGAGGTAGAGGTAAGCAGACAACAAAATCTTATTGTCCTGTCATGTTATGAGACAAAATCTTTGTGAGATTCTCTTGGGAGGAAAATGGACTATCCCTTAATGGGTGAGAAACTTCATCTGCACATAAACCAAATTCAGAGAAGGAATCACATCTGACTTCATCTGGTTGTGAATTATGCCTATATGATTCAGTGTCTCCCAACAGAGAGACAGATCCTTCAGAAGGCCATGTCTGAGGACATTGTATATCAACCAGTCATCAAAGTACTGGAGGATGTGGACCCCTAAGGACCTTAAATGATCTGCTATTACCCCCACACACACTCACACACACTCCCCAATCACCCTGGTGAAGACTCTGATAGCGAAAGCTAGGCTGAAAGGAAAAACAACTGAAATTGAAATATCTCCTGGACAAAACCACAGGAATTTCCTGTGGGCTGGGAAGATGGGGAATCTGAAGATCTATGGAAACCACCCAGTCATTTGGCCTGATGGCATTCCTGACTAAGGCAGACGTCTCCATCTTGAAATGCTTTTCCATAAGTAACTTGTTCAATGGGGAAAGATCAATAATGAGTCAAAACTTTCCTCCTTTTTATGAAACTAGGACAATCCACGAATAAAATCCCAGACTTTAGATGCTTGTCATCCTCTCTACTGCATCCTTCCTTAGAATTAGCCACTATACCCTGTGATCAGCTCCCTGTGCTAGATACTTTGTGACAGACACTTGGTGAAAGTCACTTGAGACACAACCTAGTAACCTATTAGTAACAGATCTTCAATGACTGTCACTTGACACATTGCATGTACCTGGTGACCGATGCCCAGTACCTGGTGGCAGACCTTTGATGACTGTCACTTGACACATTACTCTGTGCCTGGCAACAGACACTCTGTGACTGTCACTTTGACACACTACCTGGTGACCAGCGCCCACTGTCCATTCACAAGGCAATGACTGGTCAGATGATGTTCACCTTATTGGGGAGTCACTGTTCAGGAAACTCAACTCTTATAAATGATTCCCTAAATTCAAAACAGGTTAACTTGAGCAACAAGAAGACCATACTTCCCTTGCATCTGGAAGGCAGCACTCGCTACTGGATGCTGGCGACCTCCCTCCACCAGAAGTGCCAAGAATCCATCACTCACAGAAGCTGAAAATTTCTTTCCATATGTCAGTGACCCCATCCTTATGGAAGCTGGCAATTTCCAAAACCTGGAAAGAGTCATGGACCCCTCCCTTATGAAAGCTGACGACTTCCCTAAATCTTGGTAATGGAAGGGGTCTTCTAGTAATGAAGAGAAAAAAGCAGGTCCCTTCTTCCTGGCCCTATATGCATGGCAACTTTCTACTAAATCCCATTCCCTGCCATGCCAAAGGCAACAAATAGGACAACCATCCATGCGCATGCACTCAGTAAGTGCTAAGGAGGTGGTGTGTGTGTCCCAAGCAGCCTTTTTATGACTACATTTACCCACACTTTTAAGCCAAACTGAATGCTAAAAGGAAATACAAGAAACAAACAACAAATGGTAACCGAACAAGAAATGGGTCGGTAATACTTACTCTATGCTCAAATTCAACAAAAAAAGATACAGATACACAACAATTATGCATGGACAAGAGAGAAAATAAAAAATACAACACAACAAAGGAGATGCTGCCAGAAATTTTCTTATGACGGGAGGTCCCCAACACCTACATCCAGAGGGGGAAATCATAGGACGGGGGGGGGGGGTTAACAATGCTGAATGGCAGCTGATGAGTGACAATATTATCATAAGGTATACGAATACTCAGTTTAAACTAAGCATTTAATGACTTTGTATCACTTCTTTGACAATAAATGTTAAATGTACAAGTGTATCTGCATACCTAATTCAGTTTTCTCAGCTGGTAAATATTCGTTTTTTATCACTCCACTTCAAAAAAACCTTTGGAAAATGAAGATCATTTATTGGACCCCCTTATATCTAGCATATATATATATATATATATATATATATATATATATATATATATATATATATATATATATATATATATATATATATATATATATATATATATATATATATATATATATATATATATATACATATATATATATATATATATATATATATATATATATATATATATAGTCAAGCCTGTCACAAGCGGCCACTTATGGGAAAAGGCAAAAATGACTGTTGCACACAGGTGACCTCTGTACACAGGTTCACCATTTAAAAATGGCTTTTGAAAAAAAAAACATGCAGAGAATATCGTCATCGCTATTATTATTATTATTATTACATTATCAAGATTGTTTTATGTGCACTGTACAACAAAATCATAATTACGGGTATATGCTGTTCTCTCCCAAATTTCTATTCCACACAAGATTATTGTATCCTTCTCACTTTAATCCATCCTATACATGAAATCATCACAGAATTAAAAATATACACCGATCTTAGTTTGTTCAAGCTATAAAAACAATATCTGGATTAGTCAGCTGCTCAACTAACTAAGATAAAAAGACAGTCGGCTTATGTGAGAAGCCTGCGATGAACAGAAAATCAAAAGAAGCCATATATTCGTTGTGACCCATGAACTGAAACTTCACCTGCAATTGGAGACATGTTTTGAATATTGAATGACCCCTGACCCTAATGAAAAGGGATGTAACTCGTATCTCTTCTCAAAGACAAACTTTTTACTTGAGAGATAGCTTTATTTCACAGGCAAATAGATGAAGATATCTAACTATACCTGTCATACTGGCACAAAAAGTGACTTCCATTTCTGCTGCAATAACACAACTACTTTCCCCACCATCCAGCAAATGAATTGCTTCAACACTCTACCCTAATGATAAAAACTGCCTAGCTTTCAAATCTGACACCCTGACACATTTGAGTTACACTGTCAACATGACTGGAGTTTCGAGCACAAGCAAGATAAGAAATGTTTGCACATTGATTCACATAATGTTCCTTTATCTAAACAATGCCTTCCTCATGAAGCAAAAATTCAGTTTGCATAGACTGAACAGTCAATGTAGATACACTCTAGTGACCACTGAAGGCAGGTGACCATTAGATACAGGACATTTATATAGGAAATTTGCTGGAGGTAAATTAGAATGGCCATTGTGAACATGTGACTGCTGGGACAGGTTTGACTGTACATACATACATATACATATAGTGAAACCCTGCAATAATGCAATAATTGGGGTCCATAAAATTCTATCGCTGAAAAAGCGAGGTCGAGTTATTGCAGGGTTTTACTGTATTTTACTTTATTCAGAGAACAACGTATACATGTCTAATGTATAGCATGAATAGGGTATCAACACCGTTTACTATCTGATAATGAGTCGTCTTTGCTTTCCCACATGACAGCCCTTTGATTGAACCGCGAGTTGAATACTTGTTCAGTGCCAAGTAACAGAGAGTGGTTATTTGAACTCCCTGTGATCTTGTCGCACAATTGACATGTTTTCAGTTGCATCCTTTAATCGATATCACAGACTTAATGATCAAAGTGTTACTTACAGAGCCCAAGCTCAGTCTTGACATAAGCACCCACATATGACAATCTCTGATCAACCTCCGCATTGTCTGGTGCTTGGTTGTGTATGCAGTTAAATAAGAAACATAAGTCGGCTATTGTTTGCGCAATGATTGTATACAGGATAAATTGAAGTCCAGCGCACGTGTTGGTGGCTTACGTTTTTTTGTTTGTTAAATCGTGAGAATCTTTTATCAACCACCACATTGTCTGATGCTCGGTTGTGTATGCAGTTAAAGAAGAAACACATGTCGGCTATTGTTTGAGCAATGATTGTATACAGAATGAATTGAAGACAAACACAAAGAAGACTTACTGGCTTTACTCATGGATCAATAATAAGTAACATTTCCGATAATGTTTATTTTGGCATAACACTTCAAGAAATTGGTGAAATTGTTAAATTTCAGAAGCGATGCCACGATCGAATTCATATGTGATCTCTTCCCCAAAATGATAATAAACTTTGTATACACTATTTCTTGTACTTAAAAAAAAAATATTGTTTCCGTGTACGAGAAAAATACATGTATATAAAATTTCAGGAACCATGCCACGAACGTATTATACTCGAATTCATGCGCGATCTCTTCCTCAAAATGATAATATACACATTTTATACACTATTTCTCGTACTTTGAAAAAAAAATTCATGTGCGAATGAATATATGAAATTTTGGGAGCATTGCCACGGTCGCGTTATATCCTAATTCGCGTTATCGCAGGGTTTCACTGTATATATATATATGATTTTATTTTGTTATTGCGGGGTTTCACTGTATATATATATATATATATATATATATATACCGTATATACTCGCTTATAAGTCGACGTTTTTTTACTTAGAATTAGACTCATGCAGAGTAGGGGTCGTCTTATAAGCGCGACATTAAAAAAATAAAAAAATCTTGGGGTAATGTTGGAAACTCTAGATGTTTGCAGTACATAAAAATACTGTCAATTCATATATTTTTACGTTTGCATGCCACTATCCTACGCAGTAATGCATATATGGTATGCACTGTGTTCATCCGTTTCATGACGGTATTCATTACACAATACATGTATCTACAGTTATTTGGATTTTTTTAATTTGAAAATATTACCGGTAAATTAAATACTACCTACCGAAAAAATGAAGTGTCCGTCAATGTTTACCGTGGGTGTTTACTAGTAAGTATATTGCCTCCATTTTCGTGCAAGTCCGAACAACCTGTATTTGTATTATTATTTGTGTTTTGCTGTATAAAGACTGCTGATGCAATAAAAGTTTTGATTTAATTTTGATTTTCCTTTTCCACAAGTCAGATTTAATTCCCAAGTGATATTTCCCAAGTTATCTGCCAGTGCATGTGGGCCGATAAGCCTTTGGCTTGTAAAGGGACTCACTTTGTTTTCAAGTCGACAATCCTTTTGATCGAGCCGCCAATCTATACTTGTTCAGTGCCAAGTAGAGTTCTTCAACTTCCTGTGCATATACTTTGACCTTATTCCCTTTGCTTGTAAAGGCACCACACTCTTTGTTTTCCCACGTGACAACCCTTTGATCAAGCCGCGAGTTTGATACATGTTCTGTGTCAAGTAACAGAGGGTGGCTATTTGAACTCCCTGTGATCTTGCCGCACAATTGACATGTGTTCAGTTGCAGCCTTTAATTGATTTCTGACTTTATGATCAAAGTGTTACTCACAGAGCCCAAGCACCCGCATATGACAGTAAAGCTGAGAATCGGAGTCGGACGAGATTTACGATGACTAGACGGCGATATAGGATTTCGGAACTTTATCAGACAATGAGGATTAATTCTTGGACTTTGTACCAGATGACATTAGATAGTGACATTTATAGGATAGTATGAATCACAAAAAAGTGGACTTAACTTTCATTGTTTATTTGTACGACGTGTGGAATGAACATATTACGGGATATTGTGAATCGGATCATTCTAAACTTCTATTTTTATACCGGTATGTGACCTCTAATTGAATTCATGGATTTATCATATAAATGGATTTAAAATGTCAAGCATTATGGATTTCAATGGACTTTATTACACAAAGATGGACAAATTGTAAGTTGTCAATTTATTTGTGACATATTTCACTCAATAATATAATTGTATTTTACACTGGTTTTGTCTTTATCTTTCTTATCTATCTATCCAGTTTGGCTTGTTTATATTTCCAAAGTGCATTTCTGACTCACTAAGAAGTCACCCCTTTAGACGGATCTGACTTGCAAAATACACCCCGACTTATAGGAGGGTCATAGCGAAATTCACTTTTTGCAGCCCTAAAAAGGGGGGGTTGACTTATAATCGAGTACATACGGTATATATGATTTTATTTTGTTCTTTATTTTTTTCTTCTCAGATATTTTGTCATCTTCTTACTACAGTGATATAAGTTTCAAAGGCCTGTGGTTAGCCTATTCTTCAGAGTAGTGTGAATTTTGCCACTGGCCAGTCTGAATAGATCTGGGAACTGGCTTTTAGGATATACATGTATCCAAACAGAATTTTACACAATTCACACATGTTGTTCCTACGATATTTCTAAGGCCTAAACGTGTTGGCTATTTCTGTATCACTACTCTCTGTGCTATTTTCAGTTAGTGACAAACTATCAGATCTTTCCTCTTCCCGAGTTTCGTCCTTAGCAGATGATCTTTTAGGTCTCACCATCTTTCCTAAAGAAATCGGTTATCATTTGTTACAACATGACTCACTGCTGCCGCACTTTAGATATTTTCCTAATGGTTGACTGATGGATCAACTTGCTATACACCTCTAGGAGACAATTCAATCAGAACACCTCAATAGTTTCTGCAATACGACAGCAGATCTCAATCATAAAGGTGCTAGTATTAAAACAATAATCTTCAAAAGTATAGGATTGATTGAGATCATGGACAAAAGAAAAAAAAAAAAACAGCAACTTGATCAACCTTCATTTTTAAAAAGAGAAAAGAAAAAAATTGTGCATTGGATTCGACAAATCATGGGAACCACTGGTAACTTGTGCGATCTTTCCACTATTGGGTTTTAAAAGTTGCGTGACTGTCATTTTTGCAAGAAACCTGCGATCCCATGGCATGCCAGCATCTCTGTGCCAAAAAATATGACCTAGATTATGAAAATGTTGAGCACACAAGAGACACATCAGAAGTGCATGAAGTCAAAGGATAAGGAGGACAATATTCCAATTGTTGGATGGTATCAGACTGGGATCATGGTATTTTTTATTGTGAGTCTTCAATGACAAATTAGAGGAGGGAATAATCCCCTTGGACTGGGAACTAGCACCAGGAAAAGATATAGCAATGCAATAAAAGCAAGTATTTGTATTACTGCTAATAAATGCAAACACTTAACATGAACACTGGAATATATAAAGATTACTGAGAGTTGCATTTTCCAAGGATGAGTAGTCCTCCTCAAGATGAATGCACCCATGTAGCTTCATAACTGTACATTTAACAATGTCAGAAAAATGAAGCTAAATGCAAAACTTACCACAATCATAAAAGATTGAGAGGTAAGACATGCATTTCCCTGTCGTGCACACCATATATACTCGCGTATAAGCCAATACCAACTGCAAACTGCATAGACCCAGATCTGCCATCGCATAATGCACCGGTAGATCTGGGTCTATGCAGTTTGTAAGGACTAATCAGTAGAACAAACACAGACCCTGATCTGAAGCACAGTATGTGATGGCAGATCAGGGTCTATGTTGTTTGCATTTGGACCTGGACTATATGCGAGTATATATGGTAGCTACTCTCAGGATAAATGCACAGATAAAGTTTGATGACTCTACATTAAATAGTGAGAGAAAAATGCAGCTAAATGCTAAAATTTTATGTTGACATGCCAACAACACAGTTGGAAAAGTGATACCTATGTTAAGCATATATTCGTCAGGGGAGACAACAAGCATAAATAACCTATGTTAATAACTTCCACGGGGACCAGATTGCACAGTTGAAGAAAGTCTGGGCCTTCTGTCTTTATTGTTGGCTTGTCTGTATCATCAGCAGTCTTTGCAACAAGAGGCTCAAGGACAGATCTGGCACTCACAAATGGAGGAATCTTTGATCTGAAAATCAGCAAGCATAAATCAAGATGTCATGGACAAATTTAATAACATTTAATAAACATGGGTCATATTTTTAATCATTTTCCACGAGTAAAAGATATAGTTCAATACCAAAGCATCATAAAGACTTACAAACAGAAATCACAACACTCAATATTACTCATTAACTGAAGAAAATCCAACTACTGCATCGTACATGTATATAGTAGCATCTAAAATTTCTTCCAAATGATGTTTAGTAAACTCAAAACTAATTTAGTCTGCATGCTTAAATATAAAAGTAACTAAAATATTATTTTCTTTTCAATTCCTTTGTTGCCCAAGTATTCAAAACCAATTTCAAACTAAGATGTACGCATGTTAAAATCTGTGATAAATTTTTGTCCTGAATTCAACAGATGTCAAGTTTGTTAACTGCATCGATAGAATATAAATTAATCACAAGTTTTGCATGGTAATCATATGTATCAGACTACTGAAATAATGTGTGTGATGCCATGAATATTGTCCCTGAATTAATGATTGAATAAATTTCGGTCAGAAAAATGTCAGAAGTGACCTTAGAAAAAAATGACTTACTTTTTTAACATTTTGTTTTTAGGAATAAACAAATAAGGTCAGTGGTAATCTATTATGACTTTCAAGTTACCTTGCCACATACAACAACGAATACAAACAATAATGTAATAGATTTAGCTAGCGAGTTCCTCGCTAAACACAATTACCTATGGGACCAATAAGCTACAGACTAGTTATGATTGAAAGGATGGTCTCTATGTGCCTTATGCTCCTTTGGTAAAATTATTGGTGACGTTCACTCATATATCAATACCTAAATAAGGTGCTTCAGGGACCTTGGATCAAAAAGAAAACTGTGTGTGGAATACATTGCACAACTGAAAAACAATTTTTCATTGGAACTCATCTAAAAAAGTTAAAGGCAAAATGGAAATTGCTCATATGCATAAAAAGGCTACTTATAGTCCCAAAAGGAAATTCTAGTCACTTTTCTGCCCACTAGTTTGAGCAATGGAAGCCTACATTGTAATGCTGACTTGAAATACTAAACTGCTTCACTCAATGAAGATTTTGTACATTTTTGCAGTTGCTCAGGCAAGATAAAATCTCAAATGTCCATTCCATCATTTCTGCACTATATTCATGACACAAGATCATGGTTCAATCAATGTATAATGGCAGCCATTTTAATTCCTGTTTAGGCGGTCACTGTGGGTTAACTTCCCTTGGAGTATAAACACATTGGGTTGACTACCTTATCAGTACATTGGCATACTGAAACATGCTCCTTGTAAAAATCTAACTGACACAAGCATGAAATGAATCATCAACAAGAACCATTAGAAGGGACTGACACACTACTGGCCAAAAAGAATTTTCACTAATGCAAGATAAGGCTGTTTCTTCTTTTGTAACTTCTTAGTGCATACATGTGACAGAATCAGGATTTCAAACCAGTAGCTTTACAAATTTTGATCAGTGGATTGGCTTTTAAATCAGTATATTTTTTATTAGCAAACATTTTTCATGTTTTAAGGGGATTGAAAACAAAACAAGTGAATTTTTTTCCATAATATTTATTAGCAAACATTTTTCATGTTTTAAGGGGATTGAAAACAAAACAAGTGAATTTTTTTCCATAATATGTATTCTCTTCATACTGTAATATAACAGCAAGTTTTGAACATGAACCAGATTCGGATTCTGATGGAAAATGTTACAATAATAATTAATTAATAGGAGTCAGTATCTTGTCAATTAATGAAAAAGAAAGAGTTGTTTATTTTATAGTTCACTGCAAAGATTTGTTTATAAAATCCAATAGCATTTTTAGTTGCCTTCACAAGGTCACTGTCTGGTAAACACTGATGACATTCATTGTGATTATAATGCTTCACACTTAACAGGCCCTCAATAGTTCTCTGGACCAGATTTCCCCTTGAATCACTTTGTATTTTGTGAAGAATGGAGAATGTCCTCTGTGTATCAGCATTAGAATGTGGCAATGACAGGACAACCACGCTCAGCCTACGAAAAAAGTTCTAACTTCAATTTCCCTGTTGCTGGGTTTGTAAGGTTGCTGATTGCTCTCCACTACTCCTCCAAGTTATGTTCTCATCAGTGCTCAGATCCAAAAATCTGTTGGCAAGTTTCACCACTGTAAATTTAAAAAAACATAAAGATTGATTTAGACTTTAAATAAACAATGAAAAAGTACATGATGTATATTTATGCATTTATGAATAATAATCCCAACTTTAAAATTAATTATCTTGTATTTTATTTGTAACTGATATATTTTATCTAGGACTTAAACTTAATTTATTTCAATGAAAACTTTAAGTAGTTTATGAAATACAAAGATGCATACCTCTGAAACACACAATGCAAAGTCAGGACCTTTGCTACTCACCTGCGTACACTTAAACTCTGATATCCAAGCACTGTTGAACTTGTTGTAATATTTCTTAGCCAGTGGTTTCTTAGCATTGGGAGAAAGCACATGTTGCGGCATTCTGACATGATCCTGAACACAAAATGCAAGAGCTATCCTTAAATATTCCTCTTAAAATATCTTGACCAATACAATTACAATCAAACAAGACAAAATATAAAAATACTTACTCTGGTGTGTCTGCCAAAATCATGTTTTATGGTCGGTCTCTCCATTTTATCTCCCCTCCGCCAAAGGTCAGCTGAATTTGATCAAAGGCTCAGAAGACATCATGTACCATCTTTGATCCCTTTATTACTTGTAACACATCAAAAAACATCCCGCATTTGGCCCTAACCTCCCAAAATTACAACAATAAGTTAATCAATTAACAGTTTGCTGTATACACGTTAGCTGTTCTTCAACAATTCTAGTCCTGTTACTTGGCCACACATCACTGCACCGGGTGTTGTACTGGTGGAACATTTCCGGTCTCCAGTAGACTGGTTCTGGCTGGTTTCTCTAATGTGTTGATAGAACATGTAAAAATACTGTTTGGGTTTTTTAATTCAATTTTTTTTTTTATTTTAATTTTCAAAAGCTGTAAATTTCAACTGTAAAATGGTATGTGCTGCTGACAACCTATAAAACTGAATTTTGGCCTACTGCCAAAAGAATCACATATATGTTAGTATCTAAATCATCATCTTATTATTCAACAATAAGATTTTAAAAATGGCTGCCATGGATGTAAGATTGATACAGATTTCATTCACGACAAACTAAACATAATATTAAATCACTTAGTGAAAACCTAATGAAGATATGGTCATCCATTCAGGCAGAGTAGTGATAACAAGATTTTCAAGAAGGCCATCGTATTGGCCATATTGGATGTAAGATTGGTACCATTTTCATATAGGATCAACTGTATCATAAGCTGTCTTGTGGTGAAAACCCTATGTTGATAAGACCATCTATTCTGGAGGAGTAGCAATAACAAGATTTTCAAGATGGCTGCCATGTGGGCATATAGGATATCATATCAACATCATTTTCATTTAGATTCAGCTAGACACCATAAGAAGTCTTCTGGTGAAAACTTGATGTTGATATGACTTTCCATTTAGAAGGAGTAGTGTTAAGACTTTCAAAATGGCTGCTATATCAGCCATATGGGATGTCAGATATTCCCCATTTTCATTTAGGCCCAACTTCACATCATAGTAAGTCTTTTGGTGGAAATGCCATCTTGATATGACCATCAACCCAGAAGGAGTAGCGATAACAAGATTTTAAAGAAGGCTAGTCCAGGTTGGCCGCTATGATGTGTCCTTAAACAGGAAACTTTACTCTCATTGTGCAGCATAACACACCAAAACAAAACATCTTCAAGTGGCCTAAGCCCAAAGAAAACTAGAAACGTTGTGCATCCCTGAAATACGAAGCATTCACAAAGTTTTCACTGAAAACGAGGGAAGCAGAATATAAAGCTGCTGCTAATATATTTCACCAACTTCTTTCTAATCAGGGCCTTGAAAGGCTTGTTTATGGATACATCAAAGGGTTGCAGCTTAGATGTACAGTGCCCAGGATCACTTCCAGCACTGTCTTGCCGCTTAACAAGTTATGCTTCACATCACTGGAGATGTGTCCTTGGAAGCTGTCTAAAACTAGCATATTGTCCTAGTGCTTAGTGTGCTTGTCCCTTATTTTCATCATCCACAACTTATTACAGGTTGTGTCCATCCACACTTTTTTCTTGGATCACTCTCCTCCCAATAAATGTATCATATGCTTTGAGGCAGGCACTATCAGTACGACACTCACAGCTCCTGTAAAATATGCTGTGCATGAGAACAGACTTCACTCTGGTTCTATCGGGAATCACATCAAAGATGACAGGAGTCTCATCCATGTTGCCAAACAGGTGTAGGGGATAATTATATTTCTTGTGCTGTATGTAGACAAATTGGTGAAAATCAGTCATTTTTGTTTCAAGGTCACTGGATAACTTCTGGGCCAGACAAGTTCACATCCTGAATACCACGTTATTATGAAACATAAACTTCTGCAGCCAGCCTCTAGAAGTGCAGAAATCGTTTTTGTATGGTTTGATGAAGACAACAGCCTTGTGGATGAAAATGTTGTACAACAGCCTTGTTGATGAAAATGTTGGAAGAAACTGTTAACTGTATGTCTCCCTGCTGCAGTATCCATTCTATGATGTAATTATTGACCTTGGGAGGGTAGCCCAGCTTCCATCCACATTTCCATAATTTCCATAGGTGATGAAGAATCTGTTCCTATGCATCTGTATATGTTCTTTCTTGCTACATCAAATTGTTTGGCAACTCTATTCATGCTATGGACTTTTGCATAATCAGCTAAATGCTGCTTTTGAGCGATCATATATCCAATCTGTCACCAGTTGCAACAACATCATTGTCAGGCGAAGTCTGGCTTTCAACTCTAACTGGGGGACTGAGGTAGGTATGGAACTTTTAACTTTGGATGTTGACCTGAACAGTGAGAATAACTTTGGGCAAACTGGTATGGCAAATTAGTAAGCCATACATGTGGTACAGGATGAGTGACTTGATGGACATAACTTGTTATTTGCTGCATTCTGAAAGCATATGATCATTGTCACATGATCTGAAAGTCCTGTATTGAGTTTGGGGTCCCAATGCAAAAATTCTTTGATTGTTAATTTAGTGATGAATGGGATATAGTCAATAGGATTAGCCTTTAATTATTCTACAACATGAATACAACTTTAACTTGTGCTCAGATTATCATTTTGCATAACTAATTAAAAAGCAAACTGAACAGCAAACAACAAGCATACAGCATCAACTGATAGTCACCTGTACATGACATCAATTATTGTCGATATATCTGGCATTGTGTCATTTTAATGGGTCTTACCTTTGAGATTTTACCCCTTTTTGTATTGTAAGAACTTTAAAGAATATGATTACATATCTGATGTATGCAAAAAGAGTCTGTCTAATTTTTTTTTAAAGTCAATTTTACACAAAATTTTCAAATTATGTTATAAGATATATATAAGAAACATATATATAAGATACAAATTAACTAATTTTTAATTTAATGATACTGACTTTAGAGCAGTGCTAAAATTATAAAAATTTTAATCCATTATAAACATGCAAAAATAAAATGGACTTGTTGTATTTGTTAATAAAAGCAATGCAATTAAAAATAAATGAACATTAAAATATCAAAAATATGACATTCTACAGAAACAAATAGGAAGGATGAGATGCTGATATAAAATTTAAGATTTTTGTGGAAAATTTCAGGCCACTGTTATAAAATTTTTATTTGACTCCAAATTTTGCTAAAAAATATTCTGAGCAAGCAAAAACTGCATTTGTGTATTTCAAGTAAGATTTCCAAGTCTGGAATAACAGTTATTACTCAAACTGTTAGATAAGTTTATGAGACGGGTATGGGCTTGTATTTTTGGACAAAGGAATCCAGATTTTATGTTTTGAAGTTATCATATGTATTTCCTCACTAAATTTGCAACAACTTCATGCTTTAACAAAAAAATGCTGTAATTTATAGTACACATACTTTGTAGATTTTATGGATGTACAATAAGGCCTTTCTTGAGAGACAACCCCTTCTGCCAGCAAAAAAAAAAAAACTCTATCAAGATCGACAGTCTCTCGAATCAGAGGTTATCATACTGTCTAAAACTATCGATCCATGCATAAAAAATATGGTCTTTCATTATACATATTTTAAAAAAATAAAAACAGTGGCCTTCAAGTCAGGTTTTACTGTAAAAACAACTAAAACCAAAAATACTCTTAACAACAAAGCTGTCAACCTGTAGAGTATTTCTGCTCGAAGGTAATTCCCAATGCCATTGAAATATTTCTGATTCAGCATAACTTCACAGATAGGTTTGTTAAAGAGTAGCTTGTTGAGACTGTTCAATACATTTTCCCTGAAAAAGAAAAAATAGGCAACATACAGTATACTCTCTAGTGGTGGTTTTATATCAGTGATACATCACTGAATCACAATATTTACGCTGGCGATAGCGTATGACAATACAAACTCAAGCTGTTAATACAGGACAACAGTACAATGACACAAACTAAATGATACGAACTGTCCAAAAATTAACATTTTCTTTTAATATTTTCTATCCCTCTGAATGAAGTAAAAAGCAAGGCTGCTTACAACATGCATAGTCTTATTATACAGTGAAATCCCACTAAAACGCGAATTCGGATATAATGCGATCGTGGCGAGGCTCCCAAAATTTCATGTATTCATTCACACATGACAGTTTTTTTTTCAAAGTACAAGAAATAGTGTATAAAATGTGTATATTACAGTATCATTTTGGGGAAGAGATCGGGTATGAATTCGAGTATAATGCGTTTGTGGCGTGGTTCCTGAAATTTTATATACATGTACATGTATTTTTCTCGTACACGGGAAAAAAATTTTTTTTTTAAGTACAAGAAATAGTGTATACAAAGTTTATTATCATTTTGGGGAAGAGATCACATATGAATTTGATCGTGGCATCGCTTATGAAATTTAACAATTTCACCAATTTCTTGAAGTGTTATGCCAAAATAAACATTATTGGAAATGTTACTTTTTATTGATCCATGAGTAAAGCCATTAAGTCTTCTTTGTGTTTGTCTTCAATTCATTCTGTATACAATCATTGCTCAAACAATAGCCGACATGTGTTTCTTCTTTAACTGCATACACAACCGAGCATCAGACAATGTGGTGGTTGATAAAAGATTCTCACGATTTAATAAACATCAAAAAATGTAAGCCGCCAACACATGCGCTGGACTTCAATTCATCCTGTATACAATCATTGCGCAAACAATAGCCGACTTGTTTTTTCTTTCACTGCATACACAACCAAGCACCAGACAATGCGGTGGTTGATCAAAGATTGTCATATGTGGGTGCTTATGTAGAGACTGAGCTTGGGTGGCAAGATTACAGGGAGTTCAAATAACCACTCTTTGTTACTTACTCAAATGGTTGTCATGTGGGAAAACAAAGACGGATCGATATCAGATAGTAAACGGTGTTGATACCCTATTCATGCTATACATTCGAAGTGTATATGTTGTTCTCTGAATAAAGTAAAATATAGTAAAACACCACAATAACGCGACCCCGCTTTTTAAGCGATCAATATTTATGGATCCCAAATATCGCGTTATAGCAGGGTTTCACTGTACCTACTGTATCTACCTAATTAACTGCTACATGCATTTTTTTATTTTTTATTTTTTTTGTCTAGACCAAGATAGCAATTATTAATCGTTGAAAATACACTGTTATGTATATTGAATCTATAATGTCTGCTTAACTTTGCCCATTATGTTGCATTTATTTGTACTGTAAAATATGGTCACTTGTCAACAGGATGTTGACCAGCATTTGAGTTCAAGGCTGCTCTTACTTGCTATCATTTGGAATATTCTATATTCTTGGACTTGTGATAAGGACATTTAGGATTATTTTGAATTTTTTTCATAATATTGTAAGTATCTTTTGAATTTTTACTCTGTATTGTGCGGAAATAAATTGTTTGTTCACTTTACTTACATTGTTGGTTTCACTTTCTTTCTGATACTTACTTTTAAGACTTAGGGTCGTAACAATTGTATTTTTCAAATAATATCCCATGTATGTTTTGATTCATTCTTGAAAATATAGTGAAATCACTCAAAACTGAAAACCCTTGGGCCCAAAATTAATTTTCGGTTTTGAGAGGTTTTCAGTTTCACAGATGTGAAAAAATGTCTGTTTATACATACTTATGTGACAAGAAAGAGAGACAGAGAGAGAATGTAATTATGAGAGAACAACTGTGTATGCATGTGTACGCGTGCACAAATTAAGAAAACTGTTTTTTTTTTTTTTAACATTTAGTGAAAAATTAGCTGAACAAAATACAGTTGTTCCATACAGAAATACAATCCCTGTCTGAAGAAACATTTAAGGAATGAGACACATTTATAACTTTACTAGTCCATTAGAATTATGAATGATAATCCATAATGTTGAAATACTGCATATAATTCATAATGTTCTATGCTGAATTGTTCTCCTAGTTTCTTCAATGCAGTTTTCGGCACAGATTCATAATGTTTGATCAGACTAATTTTTTCCTGTAAGGATAGTTCAATCCTATGATGCTTAGCTGGTTGTTCTGACATCTTGACATGAGAGTGAAAACAAATGACAGTTGTGGCTACTTAAATGCATGTAGGTTATGATTTTTCTCCTTTGAAAATCTATTGAGTGAATATGACTTTTAGAATACTGTTCTGTCCGTCTCTGTTGGCAAAGCATCAAAAGTGAGGCTACATGTGTGGCTAATAAAGCCCAAGTATTTAATTTTAAAAAAAAATTTAAAAATGTTTTATGGATCATTTATACAAACGAATACGTGTAGCATCAATCACAAATAAATAAGCAGATAAACATAATTTTTATTAAATAGCTCATCTACAAGCATTTAGTTATTAACAATTTATCTTAAAAGCTGGCTCCTTTTGTATGGTGCAAAACTTCAGATTACTATACTGTTGGACTTAATCTGTGTTGGCATGCATGTCCAGTATTGTTTTAACCTCTTTTGTGCTTGGGACATTTTCTCGCCAATAAGCCTTCTACAGATTTGCTAACCATAAATAATCTGGTCCAGCATGTCAGGAACTCAGCAGCTAAAATACATTTCCAAGTTTTAAGTGAGTTTTGGTTTTATGAGGCTTTTTTAAGTGTAAAATTAAAATTTGGGATTGAAATTCATTTCAGTTTTCAGAGTAGAGGGGTTCTGGTTTACTAGAAAAAAATTATATTAAAGAAGGAAAAATTCAGGCCCCAAAAATAATTTTGATCTTGAGTGGATTCCAGTATACCAAGAGTTTGGTTTTGAGGGGTTTTACTGTATTTATTCCATCTTAATATTGTCTACCTATGTACACTTACCCCATACTTTTGACCGATTCTTAATCTACCTCCCCTAAAAGTGCATACCATATTCTGCTTAAATGAATGCCACCCCCTCTGCCAATTTAAGCATAAACAAGTGCCTAACTAACCTAGATATATCCAATAAAGGAATTCAATTAAGAAAGCACAATTTACATCCTTTAACTGTCCAATTTTTAGAAACAAGCTATCCAAGGACAGATGAATTCAAAACAAAACAAAACATGACCTTGCAGGTGCCATGCCATCTTGGACCTTCACAATCCTACTTATGTGTAGTTCAGCACATGCTGTGTTAAGTTCCCTGAGTCTGAGTGATGTTTCTATTTTTGTCTTGAGTGGACCCCCTGAGTCTGAGTGATGTTTCTATTTTTGTCTTGAGTGGACCCCCTGAGTCTGAGTGATGTTTCTATTTTTGTCTTGAGTGGACCCCCTGAGTCTGAGTGATGTTTCTATTTTTGTCTTGAGTGGACCCCCTGAGTCTGAGTGATGTTTCTATTTTTGTCTTGAGTGGACCCCCTGAGTCTGAGTGATGTTTCTATTTTTGTCTTGAGTGGACCCCATCAACAATTGAGAACTGTAAAGCATATGTACCTAAAAATGCACTCAGAAAGAACAAGATACTTTACTTTAGCTGTTGGAGTCTTCAATAAAGACACACTCCACACTGATTGTCATGCATTGGGTGTGTGTCTATTTTGGTAGAATATGATAAAATAAATGTGTTTTAAAATCATTTTTGTGTCCTGGATCAATGTTTAGTGAATACTTGAAAGAAAGACAGAAAAAAGGAAACACTTCATTGTCATTCATTCTGTTAATTTAGCATATCCTACAATGGATGTATGCACTGATACAAGTGATGCTTGTTTTGCAAACAGGGACTTACATGCATATATATTTTTCAGTTTTTTTAAGTATATGATACTATCATGATACATATCATATCGGCGACAATTATCATTTGTATCTTGATACATAATGGCTGGCAATACCCAGCTCTACTACTCTCATTCATCTGTTGCATTAAAATTCATCAGATTAATCCAACTGTCAGATAAACAAATATTACCCATAGACTTTGCACCATAGATTATAGTAGATACAGTATATGTACAAAAACAACAGATCGGTGTACAAATGCAGGATAAGTGCAAAGCTTCTCAAGAATTCTATGCACTAGAATTTCAAAAGTTGTTGCCAAATTTTGCCCTGAAAAAAACTTACATGAATGATTATCCAGTGTACCAGAAAAGGCGTCTATGGAATTTTCCATTCTGAATCCAGCTTCTATTTAACTGAAGTCATTATCCATTACTAACTAGTAATTTCTTTCTTAATTTCCATCTTGCTCTGAAAGTTTTCTTTTAAAACTAATATAAGTTAGATTTCTTGCTGAATTATGCATTTCTGCATGTTTCTTTGTAAAAAAATTTCATCTGTTACATGATTTATAACTTAAATATTCATTACATTACAGTAGCCGATGTCAGTAACTTCAACAGACAACTGCACATATGCTCCTATATTTTCAATTGCCAAATATGCTGCTTTTATTGAAATAACTTTCCATATGGAAAGATTTGATTGCCATTGGCAATTTGACCAACAATAGCACCTACATTGAAAATATAATTGTGTACATCATACGCCAGGGGTCCCCAACCTTTTTGTGCCTATGAGCACATTTGTGAGTTTATGAGAGAGTGGCGGGCACCAACCAATTAACTTAACCCATTTTTTTTCATTATTCATTATAACCTCTTTCCGTATAACCTCTTCCGTGGGCTCACAAAAAACCTTGGCAGGGCGCTATGGCACCCGTGGGCACTGTGTTGGGGACAACTGTCTTACGCTATGTATTTTTTTTCACTAGGCACAACATAACAACTGATGCAGCATAATTTTTGTTGAACAGTTAGGTAGAGGATAATTGCATGGGATTAATGTTTATTTATAGCTTACTGTCTCAAAATGATGAGGTTGATATCTGGACATGACTTTTGGTTAAACTTAACACTTTTATTTAAGAAAAGAACGTTCTATGGTAAATATATTTAGTTATAAAAATGCAGTAGTCAGTAAAAAAGATATCAGATAAAGTCAATTAAACTCTACATAATCCTCATATCTTTGATAATTTTATGTGAATCTCTAAAAATTCTTTGGACACGAGGAAAATATAAAAAAAATTATACTGATATTTTCTAGCTACATTTTTTTTAACATTTTCTTTTTAAATTTGACAGATGAGAGACATATGTTTTTTTTATTTATCATTTTGAGTTAGTTACTAATAAATGAATGAATATTATGTACACTGAAAGTACAGTCTGTCACAAATATATGTAATTATTAAGTGCCGTATGTAAGAAAGTGTGCACAACAGTTGCTGTAAATGCAAAATCTTTTTTTTAAAAAAAAGGAGTTTTCACATGCTATGGGTTTGATAACACTGGGTTCTCACTAGAATGTCAAAAGTTAGAGTCCAGGACTCCCAACCTGGAAAAAACGTTGGAGTCACAATCGTAAAATAACAATTACCATAAATTGTTATTTGGCTTTTAAATGCTATTGTGGTATACAGGTAAGCATAAATTGTACTGCACAAAATTAAATAAGGTACTGGCCTAATGTCAGCATTCTTATTTTAATCTAATAAACTGAAAAGCATAAACATACAACCAACTAGCTGTGAAAAATTTTCTATCAAAGTTAGAACTGACCTGCCCTTTCCCAAAACCATACTTAATATGTATTAGTATAAAATTGAGAATTGCAAACAATAATATTTTACAAATTAAGATTTTAGTGATTCATTTCTTCACAATATATATATATATATATATATATATATATATATATATATATATATATATATATATATATGACATATCACTTCAAGAACACAAGTGATTTATTAGTATGAACATAAATGTTACCGCATTATGAAAAAATAAAAAAGAAGTAATAAGCCAAAAGTGTTTTAATTTGGTATGCCAATGAATATGTTTGCCAAATTTTTATTGGTTGCATTATAATATCCCATATTAAAATTATAAAGTGAGCAAACAAGATTTTAACTACAGTATTTTGTTCCACACTTCAGGATTACTATCCAGGGAATTTGTCACCAAATTTGGTTTAATGAAAATTATTGACATGTTCGAAAATTTGGTTTACCAGAAAAAGGAAGTACATGTACTATGGAATTTTGTTATGGATCTTGCCCTCATTTCAACTTAGTCTTTCCTTGTTTAACTTTAGTCTTGACCCATCATTTACCAGTGTTGAAATTAATATTTTAATCTTTCTCTGATTGACTATTCTTTTCAAATTTATCAATCATTGAATTAATGCTAAATTATTTCTTTCTATAAGTTTATATCTTCAAAAATCAGGTCTCTAATGTCATCAATCCAACCTCGAAAATGTTACACTCGCAGTAGGCAGTGGCTTCACAATCTAATTTAGCCAACAAGCAACCTTAAATTTTCCTGTGATATTTGAAGCTTAAACTGAAATAAATCACCATCTGACACAACAGACCCCATGTGGCAATGTTGGCGACTGCTAGCACAACATAATAAATGTACCATAAAATACTAATAAATGTACTAAAATATGAGACTCTGACATATTTCTCAATAAGATTCATTTTCAGACCAATGTATGATATACTATTTATAATGGCGTGTAATCCTCTCAGAAATTTGTCATATCTTTCTTTACGAAATTAAACTGGAAATTTCTCACTATTCCTCGAGAACATAAATGATTTTTGTCAAATAACTGACAAGCAGTGTTTTGCAAAAGCATTTATCAGGACTCCCAATCAGCATTTTTGTGTGTCAACACATGTATTTTTATGACAATCCTGACATAATGGAAAACCCTGCAGAACTGCACCTCTTTACTATTTTCAATCTCAATATTCACTTATTACTATCTCAAATCATGTTACAATACACACACAACCACATGAAAAGTATTAGCATTAAAGTGACGTGTACGACTGATCTCTCTCTCTCACTTTCTGTCGTTTAATGTCTCCACATCACAAAACAGTTAAGTTTTGACATATACCTAAATTTGGGATATTCAAACAGGACACAAGGGCCCTTGTCTTCTGACCAGTCGGCTCCTACCTGCCACTTGCCGAAGCGCCTAATATCCACAAAACTTAGGACCATATTAGGCTTATCAACAGTGAAGAAATTCAGATGGGCATGCTTCATTAGCTCGCCAGCTTCGTAAAAATAAAACTTCCCTGACATTCCAAAATGAAAGATGATGTCAAGTTTCCGAGGCTTCTTGTTTGAAGAGGTCTGTATTCGATCATTCTTCGCATCAGGTAGGGAAGTCAGTGTCAGTTTAACTGCTTTACCCCTCGAAGCTGCAGAGATCGTGTAACAAGGAGCTTCCCACTCAACATCTTGCTGTTTACTCACGGCAGATTTAATAATTTTTCCACCAAATATTCGGTTTTTACAAACCAAATTCACAAATCTACTGGCTATATGTAATTCTGGCCCTTCAGGCATCATGCAAAGATATACAGACAAACCAAATTTCGTCTACTACGCAGTAACGGAGTTTTTATGCTCCCGCCTTTTTTCTTTACGTAAATATTTACTTCCGTGTTGCCCCAGTCTAGCTGAAACTGGAAACATTAAAAAAAAAAAAAAAAAAAACTTCTTACGCGGATCAGTCTATCAGTTCACTTTTTCATTTATAACTTAAGTGCGGTACCGGAACTTGCGATACGTGACATTTTGATTGCTATTGATGGGAGAGATTTTGTCCCACGAACACCCATTAATTTTTTTTACAAATGTAATTTGAAAGTGTTTTCCTAAGAATTGTTAAATGTTAAGCTATAGTTTAAATAGACTAACTGTATTTGTGGAATCAGGATAATATTTTTTTGACGTGATAATAATAATAATAATTGACATCATAAAATTAATTTTTGAACCACATTTTTTAAATTAAATATTTGATATCATTACTTAATAAAATGATAATTCGAAAATTAAGGAAAGACACAAATCTTAGATAGTACAACATGACAGTACAATTGATATGAAAACGTCAATCAGCATATGATAACAAAAAATTTTAAAATATTTTCTATTCATTTTTACTTTGAAAAATAAAATGTGGGGCCCTCACATAAAAATAAATCTTGATATGAAAATAATTCTAAAGATTATGAACAGATACTAGCAATTGCTGTCTCTAAAATACATATACAATGTCTTGAAAATAATTGGAATTCATTGTAAATATCGTTGTGCGGTATTGTAAAATTCAATGTGGCACCGTCTCAAAAACGAAGGAAAGGAAATCAGATTTTAAAAAAAAATATTGTATTGATGACAGCAAAAATTAACTATATATATATATATATATATATATATATATATATATATATATATATATATATATATATATATATATATATATATATATATATGCCGAATATTTATAGTAAAGCACTTGCTTATTACTGGAAAATTATGAAAATAACTGGTTTTTGGTATTTCAGAATTACATTAGGGTAGGATTAGAGTTGATCCGAATTATATGGCCCAGGCTTTGCGTGTGGATCCATTTAATAGGGAGATAGCTGACTAATAAAGGCCGATAAGGCCTACACTTGCCACTACTGACACTGAAATAATTAAACGCAGAATATCTTGTCTTTCCAGTCATGAACAAATGCCATCAAGTACAGCTGATATTTATTTGCTAAAACCCTCATGTTGAGGTCTAATGTATGAAATGTAAGACTCAGTACTTCCATACACTGGCTATTAAATCAGGTAGATACAATACTAAAAGGAAATCAAGTCTTTGGTTGGATTGTATAGAAAGAGTATTGAGGATAAATTTTTTTTTTTTTTTAAATTGTTTTTGTTGTTGTAAAAAATATACATTTTTCTTTCTTTTTTTCCCAGCTAATATTGCTGAAAATCGTGTTTTTAAAAACACGACCGTGTCAGGGGGTTTGGGCGTCCAAAATCGTGTTTTTTTGCGTGACACGTCGTGTTATGGCGGGGGGGGGGGGGGGCTTTACATTTAGCAGTAGAAGCCCAGTGAAGCAAATAAATCCCATATAGGTGGAAATAGTGTGTTAGAATGCTTGCAATAAATCACTAATAGCATGTTTCCCTTAATATCCAAACATTTATCTTTAATACCATTTGTTGTGAAATTTGTAGTGGTTTCAGTAGGTGTGAAAGTGCTTAACATAGAGTTAAGTAGTTTAAGTGTAAGTTTGATATATCTAGCTGGTTCGGGGGTATTTTACAATAATTTGTCACTAAATATAACCTTTTTGGAAAATTAAAATATAACCTTTTTGGAAAATTCAACTGTAATTAAATGTTGCAAATGATTGTGTATGGGGGAGTAAGGGTATTTGGCGCCCTAGACGAACCCTCAGCCTTGCACCCCCTCTCCCCCACAATTAACTTTCGAAAACGAATGGTGTGCATTAGTATGAAAAAAAATCTGCATCTGTTTTTCTCCTTCTATTTTTAGACGCTACTATCTTCTATTTTACGCTATATCTCTTTCTTTTTTATTCATTCATTTTTTTTTTTTTTTTTTTGCCCCCGCCGCCGCCCCCCCCCCCCTCCCCCAAATGTTGCCACCCTAGGCAACCGCCAAGTTTGCCTAGCAGTTAAACCGGACCTAGGGGGTGGGGAGTAGATGCATGAGTACAATTAGGGTATAGAATTTAGGGTTTGAGCAATTGGTTTATATAGAAGAGATAGATAATATCTGCAGTTGACACAATCTGACATAAAGTCTAACTCAGACCTGAAATGATTACCAGGAAATGCTTTCTCCTAGATCTGCTGATGTAATCGATAGGTTGAGGTCAACCGTAGTACAGGGGAGTCAGCATGTAGTTCCAACAAGGGTCAACCATTTAAAATCTGAATAAATATTCTAGTCAGCTGGGAAAATTTATAATTAGATGTGGATCTGCAGTTGTTTTACCAGAGAGAGAGAGAGAGAGAGAGAGAGAGAGAGATAGAGAGAGAGAGGTTTCGTCTATTTTTCGTACTTTTGAAAGCCATATATGTGTCTAACATATAATCCTGTAAAATCTTCTGTTTCTTTAGTAAATACTAGTGAGAGGAATTAGCAAGCTAGCTAGCAAGTTAGCTATAAATATATCATTGTTGACAACCAGCTAGGTAACACATAGATAGGCATCTAACTTTATTTTTTAAACACATGTCAAACACCCCCCCACACACACACACACACACACAATTCAGATATTCTAATTTGGTTCTGTAAAAGATATAGAGGAATTAGCAAGCTAGCTAGCAAGTTAGCTATCAATATATTATTGTTGACAACCAGCTAGGCAACATATATAGGCATCTAACTATACGTTGTATTTTTGAAACACTTGTCACACACACTGGCTGCTTGGAATTTTACAATATAAATCTAATAATATTGACTGTGTTGTTAATTTCCCTGTCACATTAGCAGACGGTAGTAGCAAATATGAGAAGTGTCTAACAAACAAATAAAATGCATTAAAATTTTATGTCTGTGTGGGCATTTTAAAAAATTAATATCATGTATGCAAACACATTCACTTTAAACAGTTGTTTATTTGCTTAAACCAAATTTGCCAAATCTATGTAAGCTGTGTTTTAAAGCTATTTGTTGACGAATATTTGAATAGAAGAACTAGAGTATTTTTTTATATAATTCTTTCTATCTTTTTTTCTAATATAACTTGTTTGTTAGAATTTATATGAGCAGGAACTCAGTATTCAAGCCATTTACATCGCATTCATCTATGCAATCCATGCTGCAGCACACACACTCTCTCTCTCTCTCTCTCTCTCTCTCTCTCTCTCTCTCTCTCTCTCTCTCTCTCTCTCTCTCTCTCTCTCTCTCTCTCACACACACACACACACACACACATCAGCACAGTCTTGACTATATAATGCCAATTAAATGTAAAGTTATAAAAACGTAAAAGGAAAAATTGCACAAAAAAACCCCAAACTTTAAAGCGATAAACTCTTTCAAATAAACGGAAACATGTAACCTTACACGATAAAAGAAATGTAAAGCATATTAGTAAGAGAAGAGTACAAAATAAAATAGTGTGAGTAAAAGAGTAAAAATAAATAGTGTGAGTAAAAGAGTAAAAATAAAATAGCGAGTAAAAGAGTAAAAATAAAATAGTGTGAGTAAAAGAGTAACATAAAATAGTAAGTAAAAGAGTACAAAATAAAATAGTGTGAGTAAAAGAGTACAAAATAAAATAGTGTGAGTAAAAGAGTAAAATAAAATAGTGTGAGTAAAAGAGTAAAATAAAATAGTGTGAGTATAAGAGTAAAAATAAAATAAAATAGTGTGAGTAAAAGTATGATAGTGTTAAGTGTGACTGAAAAAGTTTGCTTCAAAGGAAACTTGATCAGGCTAAAGAGCAATATTATGTGGGACTCTGTTCTATCGTACGATGACCAAGGGAAAATGGACTATTTATGATAACGGACCATAGACTGAATCAGCATGAATGAAGGAGGATATATATACCTGGTCATTCAGGTCTGTTTTCTTATATAATGTGGAAGCGAATGTCTACGGATTTATGTACGATTCTGTGGAACACGACCAATATAACATTTGAGCGACTGTCTTGAAGAGATAACCAACTTAATGTATTTTGCATGTCACTGTCAGTTACACTTTTTTTTTTTTTTATCCATCAAGCTTCTTTTCATTGATTTTGTTCATCTTTTTATTTTAACGTTCGAATTGTTATATCGGCTCCAGCCAAAGGATGATACAATTCACATTTACTATGTTATAACCTTGTTCCTCAACATCACGTACATATACAAACATCACATGTTGAGGAGCAGGATAGCACAGTTGGTAGGCATCTCGTTAAATACATGCTAAAACAGGGTCGTCTGTTTACATCTAATTCTTTGATGACGCTATGACCTATGGAAGAGTCGATTTCCTTATAAAGGAGTGATCAGCTTTCCTATTCGGCTATTTTTAGTCATGATGTAGTTGCCTTCCTTGCGATATCTTGGCAGTTGCATCGTTGTATCGAAATATGGATTGTATTGCTCATCAGACAAATCATAGCATAACAGAAATTAACCAGAAATTTAAAATAGTTTATCATTTTTTTCTTAAAGGACATATAACACCCACAAGTTACCTATTTTCGACACCATACATTTCCATGAATTCCTTAATAGAAATATTGAGATAGTATAATAATTTAGCATTAAGACAACTTGTTACAGAACTTATGCTAACTGGTAGCATGATAATGTAAAATATACTTTGACACAAAATCAGTATAACCTTTGATCTGTACTATACCGAATTCGCCCACATGCAATCAGCTTTAATGTTTACTATTTGCCTTCTGAAGTTATTTTTGCAGAAACTATAAAGTAAACGAATTCAAGTGACAAATAAATCAGCACTGGAATAGTGACCTTGTATATTCGGGATAGAGACACCTAAGTTTAAAATTATGATCACCACGATACTGCCAAAATTTTTAAACAGTTCTCATACAACTGTTGTGGCTTTATATGGATTGCTTCAATATATATACAATGAAGGTTCCATTGACCCTATTATTGCACAGTTTTCCCTGACCAGTTAATTTTTATTGTAATAATTACTTGCCAGATACTTCTTGATAACATGTGGCTATGAATGTGGGAGTTTGGTTATTTATTAATGCTAGTGCATGTATCTAAAGAAGGCCTGCAGTAAGGAGGGTTTTTAAAAACAAAAGCAACTCCATACTTCAAAACTCGCAAAACGTACTAGATAACATGTTGGATCCACAGTCATCTGTTGTTTTGTGAACTTTTCATTACCCTTTTTTTCATAGTTTTATCTCAACGTATAGGAATGTTGGGATGTGTATATATTTGTAACAGTCTGGAGAGAATTCAAAGGACTAATCTGATTTAACTTCACTGCATTTAAAAACAGTTTCAGGTCAGTTGTTCCAAGAAGCAATGATTCTTAAAAGAAATGTTATCCTAATGTAAGATTATGTTGTCATTGATAAAGACTAATTGGATTTTCTATAGTCCTTGTCATGACTTTATTTCCTTGTTTTATATGAAATCAATCTTGAGTCACAACCTTAATCACTCAGCCACTGTGTATCCCCCCTAGGTTTAGTACACTGTAACTATACAGCATATTTCTTACAGTAGAGATGGTGAAATACCTTGCAAGTAAATTGTCCTTTGGCATAGTTGCACAGATTTTGTTAATTATAATTTACTTATTAATGGTCATTTAAAAGTTTGTTGAAATATGAAACTGAATTGAATTGAGGCATATCAGATTATAATGATAATGTGGCAAAGGAGGTAATGCCACATTGAAAACATGTAATTGAGATGAGCAATGGAAAAGTGGAGGCTGTGTTAGCTTCCATGTTTATGTTCAGATTTAAAATGAAAATCCAGTTGTTATTCGTGCATTGTCCAAGATAAAGTTCATGATAAACTAGTAATATAAATGATATATGTCAGTGTTACCCATAATAAAGTTGCAATTGTAATAAATACATGTAGTAAGAAATCTTTACTGTGTTATTGCATAATTATTGAAAATATTCTGAAATCTTTGTGAGCAAAGCATTTGTCAGTTATTGAGCAGGTGCTGATAATTAAATATCCCAACTAGCTCGACCTAGCAAATTTTTTTAAGCTAATTAAATTTCTCTATTATGATTCTGTGTTTTACTTTTTATACCAAAATTAAAACGTTTAATGTCTGTTATCACCGCGTGCTTGCTCGGTTAGTAAAAGATTAAACTGGTCACTTCTTCACAGAGTGAATGGTCATGACATTTATGATACATAGTACATGATGCAAAAATATTAGGCTTTACTTCTAATTAGGTCATTCTGACTAGTATTTTGGTTCTATATTGAAAAGAATGAGATGGAACTCTCCAACTCATACTAACTCAGATATGTTGGTACAGTTCTTGTATGAAAATATTGTATTTTTGAAAAAAAAACAATTAAACGTGGGTGGTAATCAATGTTTCTTAATTAAGGCTGTATATGGATACACCCCATTAATTATTTATAGTCTGCAGAATCAGTCTAGAAGTGGTGAAGGTAACATTTAAAACTTGGGATGAGTGTTGTTGGTGAATACTGTGATGCAAGGTACAGTACATTAAATTTCTTAATGATGAAATTAGGAGTCTGAATGAAAAGTATGAAGTTAATTGTTCAATTAGGTTCATTTTTTAAAAATACTTTTAATCAAAATGTATGTATCCCATATGACATGTGAAAATGGGGGAATTAACTTTCTGAAAAATAATGGTGTGACAGTACACCGCAGATTAGTTTTGAAAGAAAAGCAATGCAATATTTATTGCTAATGGCTTCAAAGGGTGAGTCAAGGCTTGTTGTATCAAAGTTTATATACAATATATGTCAAATTTAGCAGGATAACATTCATTTTCAGAAACATCTTAGATTGTGGTCTATGGCCCAATAACATTGTGGTCCATGGGAAAAGATTTAATTTCATGTGACCATATGAGGGAAATATTCTTAAAGAATACATTTGCCATGCAGACACACACACACACACACAAACACACACACACACACACATATATAAGGGTACAGAATAATCAAAGTACAAATATTCAAAATATTCATATAAAATAGTTATTTTTTTCTTCTTTTGAAGTCTGAACTGTTGTTCAGGAAATCAACTAAGTTTGGTTTTAAAATTTGATAACTGTGTTCCCTACTAAAGCAGATATACAAAAATGAATTATTTGAGCATTGCAAAATAAACATTGTACTTCCTTCAAAAATTTAAACATTAAATGGAGCACATAATAGAGTTGACTTTTGACTGAGGTGCATCATACATTTAATGTAGTAATTTTCACATATGCACACATATATATGCAGGTTACATGTTTGAAAACAATATTGTACATTCATAAACCTACCATAAATCAGGTATATAAAACAGTTAAAGTATAATAAAAACTGTTGCAGTTCCTTTCAGCATTATATGAAATCAAAAGGAGTGGCATTCTACTTGCTGAGAATATATGTTTGGAAATAATGAAATGACCAAGTTTGACATCCAGTCTGAACTCCTTTCATTTACAACCAACTATTCATGGAGTAGCAATAGAACATTTTTATAATGGGTGGATAACAGACCAGATGCCATTTAATAAGTGTTTTACTGGTCCGTGACCAAATAGAGCTAACAATTTGGAAGAAATCTATTATTATCATCATCAAATTGGAACTTGTGTCAATGTCATGTTAGAAAACTTGGCTTTTAGGCTGCATGTTAATTTGCTTTTTTTCGGACCCTCACCCTCCTATGTATGTTTCCACTGAAAAATATTTTAGTTACATATTGTTAATCAAATTATGTTAAATTTTCTCAAAATTATTCAAAAATTATATAATAAATATTATTATTTAAAATAAATTACATTGTATGAAATTTGATATAGTATTAATAAATTGTGTAACATATATATTGTTTTCTAAATTTAAAATTGATCATCAAATATGTAATAAGTTATATCTAATATCTAATCATTGCTTGGTAAGCCTGGGAGCAAGCTATATTGAGCTATGATAAAAAATTTTTTTATTTATATTCAATTTTATTGAAATATAGCCATAAGTCATTACAATATGTAACAATGCTTATGAACAGACAGACAAATGGATGAATGGAGGTTAAATCAATATTCTCACACTATTTTATAATGTGTGTGGATAAAGAAAAATAACTATGGGGTACAAAATAACTTATATAATGTAAATAAATAAAATTTTATTTGGAATTAAATATTGAAAAAGTTGCACAAGTGAAATAATTGCAATTTCTTTTTGCCTTTATGTTCTTTTAAAAAATAATGCTTTACCTTGCTTACAAAAAGAAGTTGAATTTATTATTGGATTATAACTATGTAAAAAAAAAAGGCAAACATTGACAACAATGGACTTGTGTAATAAAAATAAAACGCACTGAATGGAATTCTGTCCCCTTATTGGTTGACTGAAAATCAGATTATCAGTAGGCGTAGTACGTCATATTCGGTCGACCAATGAGAGGGCCGTATTCCATTCAGCTCGTTGCACTTGCATATTAACCTAGCGCGATCATGGCCATGTCGACCGGTAGCGTGGGAAAATGGTCCGGAATTCCTTGAAGATGTGGTAGAAATTCAAACTTTGTTTAGGCATAAAAGTCGAATGCCGGAGCTAAACATCGGTACCAAATTTATTATGCTATGCGAAGTGTAGCTTGAAATATCAGCGTCGGTTCTTAAATAGGTCGCGCGAGAAAGGAGAGAAGTGTCCTCCCTTGTAGTATTATATAGTACATGTATGACTGATAGGTAAATTTTAAGCGACAATACGAGCCCCTGTGAACTGCAGCACACCATTTTAATGATGCAGTTTTTTGTTTTTATTGACCACTGATAATTATATAATTTTCGATATTTTAATGTCCATATATTATTCAGTGTCAACCAGTGTAAACAAATGTTGTGGTCATGACATTGATAAGGTGTGTTCTAACGTGAACAGGCAGTTTGTCACACCATCAAAACGGGTCAGGATGAGGTACAGGTCATTTTGGCAAGTCAATTCGATCGTGTTGTTTTGGCCCACTATGTTAATCGAGTTGATTTGGACCCCATATGTGGGTCGTTTCAGCCCACTATACTTCAACATAGACAGTATATAAAAATTTCATGTACATTTCATCAAAAAAGAAAGTGAATGTGTAATTTATCTAGTTAAAAATATGTAAATGTATGTATTGTGCAAAAGTTAACAGAATAATAAATAACATTTTCTTATGTGCATATATGCTTTGTGTTTGTAATGTTAACAACAACCGTTTACTGATTTTTAATAAATTTATTAAGTCAATTAAACTTGGTTAAGTACACAGGGGCTCGTATACCGGTCGACATGGCCATGATCGCGCTCCTTTAACATGCAGCTTCAGCGCACTGAATGGAATTCTGGCCACTTATTGGTTAATCAGTAGGCGTAGTATGTCATATTCGGTCGGCCAATGAGTGGGCCGTATTCCATTCGGCTCGTTGCACTTTCATATTAAGCGGGCGCGATCATGACCATGTTGACCGTTAGCGTCGGAAAATGGTCTGGCATTCCCTAAAGGTGTGGTAGTAAGTCAAATTTTGTGTAGGCGTAAAAAGTCGAATGCCTGAGCTAAATATCTGTACCAAATTTATTACGCCACGCGATGTGTAGCTCGAAATATCAGGGTCGATTCTTAAATAGGTCGCGCGAGAAAGGAGAGAAGCGTCCTCCCTGGTAGTATTATATAGTACATGTATGACTGATAGATAAGTTGTAAGCAACAATACGAGCCCCTGTGCTGCAGTTTAAGGTTTCCTGTGGAGCTGTCGTTATTGATGTTCAGAGATGGCTCTTTGTTGTTTTAATTTGTGTATATTTACAAGAAAAACACTTTTACCATATTATTTATTGTTAAATAACCAACCACTGCCTTTTGTCTTATTGATGTCAAAGTATTGGTCTTTTCTATCTGATGACAAATAAAAAATTTACTTTTAAAATATTTTTTTCCCCTGTATCCTTTAACTAAAGCTGGATATTTTATTTATTTTGACTGATTTAATTTTCTTAATTTGTAGATTGTGTTAAGAAAGATAATAAATTGACATAAAACCTTTCTCCTGTAAATTCATGACTTTTTTCTGATTATTTTTCATTTCTAGAGAAATGAGTTAAGAAGAATGCAAGATAGTTTTGAATTCCAAAACAGTACATTCAAGAGATTGATGCACTGCATACCCACATTCTCAATTAACTTTAAAAAATGGTTCATAAGCTAATCCTAAATATTTTTTTTATAAAAGTAAACAATTTTCTCATAATACCATCATGATTTCTCCCAGTTTTATAATTTTAGCTCTTGAGAAGAAATCTCTCCCAAAATCAAAATTATTATAAAAGTGAGAAAAGCATTAGTAATGCTAAATTAAAGTTTCTTTATATGATATTTCCTATAAACTTGCGTTTTATATGTGCTATTGGGATTACTCTGTGGTATCTTTTTGTTGTGGATCATATTGCACAACGGTGTAACTAACAGAAGTAGAATCCTTTGAAGTGAGTCAAAACTACTAAAGTAATACGCTAAATTTCCAATGAGGGGTCGTCTGTTTGCAAGCATGCCAAGACGAGCATGAGATAAAATTATCATTGTCATTTGATATGCATGCTTTTTTAAAATAGCAACTGTTTTGAGTGAAATGAATGAAGTATATTTTTGAAAAGGTGAAAGTGCTTAAGTGAGTTAAAACTGAGGTCTCTAGGATACCATGGCAAGCTGTATTCTCATGAGTTACTGAATTGGCCCACAATAGCTAGGGTGATGTGTTGTGTCAAATCCCTCAGCACTGCTCACGGACAGTCCATTAGGCTAATTTGCATAGGTAAAGAACAATAAATGGAACAATCCAATTTGTCTGAAGTTAAGTACATCAAAGAGATGCGCATTGAAGAACAAATGTTATCGCACCTCACTGACTGCATTGAATGAGAATGTTGAAGCCATCTTTATTAAAGTTTGTGATCAGCGGCAACGTTTCTTTGAAGTCGGATTTTTACTCCATATATAAAATTCAAAACATGATAATTTCGGGTAGGTTGAACAACAGCACCATTCAATCTCTTATGCAGTGTTGCACCTAGTCCTAGGATCCCAACATCAGAGGACACTGTGTCCCTCACCCTCCAGATTTGGGGGACACACAACATTTTAAAGGGACAACGGAAAATTGTAGTACATCATGCACTAGAAGTGCTAACAACAACAAAATTAGATAATCTTATTTGCTTCGAAAGTTTTGATACCTTAACTTTCTCATATTGTCCTTCGACATTACATTATTG
Source organism: Margaritifera margaritifera (assembly GCA_029931535.1). Taxonomy (NCBI): domain Eukaryota; kingdom Metazoa; phylum Mollusca; class Bivalvia; order Unionida; family Margaritiferidae; genus Margaritifera; species Margaritifera margaritifera. The sequence continues at coordinate 7,982,831 of JAQPZY010001685.1, read as the reverse complement.
CAATAAATGTGTCATAATGTGATCAAGTAACTCATGAAAGCATTAACGTGTTTGAATATCTGGTTAACCTGAAATGAACTGCACCATGGAATCTAATAATTGAAAAGTATTAAATCATTAATCAAATGACAAATTGTGTATTTGCATAAATTAGTACCTTTTATCATTAATTCAGCTTGAGAATAAATTAAATCTTCCTTGCCGTAGGTGTGACTTTAAACTCGAAAATATGTTACAATAGCGGCGGTCAAAGACTTTTAACAACTCGGCCGACTGCCACAAACCTTGAATGTTTTCATTGCCAGATTCATTGTTTTGAAATTGATATTCATTGCCATCTTACAGGTTTCAGGTTTTATCACTTTTAGCGACTTTGACCATTGCTTGCGCCAACATCGACGTGGATGCACATCCGCAAAGGAAAAGTGTAGGCATATTTGTGAACACAAATGACACTTGCATTACCGTCAAACCAACTACTGAACTATTGAAAGCAGCAAAGACTGCATGTAATTAAAACTACATTCCACTGTCCAATGGACTTTCAAGACAGTAACTTGGTGTATTTTTTTAGTTACTGTCTGTGAGGTTGTGACCATGTTTGTGGTTATGTTATTTGACAATGCTAAGTTTGCCATTTTTTTGTTTGCAAGTATATTAAATGCTTCAGAGAAAACAGATAGTATTTTTAAAAATTCAGATTTGAATTTCCAGTCATTTGCTATAGGCTGATTTGAAAAGATAGCTTATTTTCATTTGGATGACGTCGGTTTTGAGGGAGCACGCGCCCTGACCCGCGTTGGGACCTCAAAACACACTTTTTTAGTGTCCCCCCCCCCCCACACACACACACACACTGTCTGGGAATATGTCAAGTATGCTGTCTTGAAGAGATAACCAACTTAATGTATTTTGAATGTCTTTTACACTTGCAACTTGTATTTTTTGTTTTTTATTTTTTTTGTATACCCATCAAGCTGGTTTTCATTGATTTTCTTAGTCTTTTTATTTTAACGGTCAAATTGTTATATCGGCTCCAGACAAAGGATAAGAAAATTCAAATTTACTGTGTTATAACCTTGTTCCTCAACAGCACGTACATATATACAAACATCACATGTTGAGAAGCAGGATAGCACAGTTGGTAGGGCGTTCGGTTCTTAGTCAGTGGGTCGTGAGTTCTAATCTTGGTGCTGTGTGCAGTATCTTTGAGCAATGTACTATGCCCCAGGTCACCTTGTTAGGTCTTGTACTTGTGACCAAAATGCCCAGATAACAGCTAATATTAATCACTAAATACTGATATGCCACGTTAAATAAAAATTATTAGTTTCATTATTATTAGTAGTAGTAGCAGTGCAGGATTACCCAGTAGGCAGACTAAGCAGGGTCACCAAAAAAAAAAGAAAAAGAAATTACGGTTTAGTATTGTTTTTATTTTGAATTACATGGGGGGGGGCACCATAATCTTTGTAGTGCTTAGGGCCTCTAAATGTCTTAATCCGGCCCTGAGTAGTAGTATCATTATTACGATCTTTCCTAATATTCTTCTTGATTCCGGATATTCTAGTAACGACGCTGTGGTACAATATTTAAAGTGCTAAAAATTTAAATAAAACCAGTCGGGAGATTTTCATTGGCTGAATGGAATTTTAGGGCGGAGTTATATAAACTGCGGGAAATATTTTTTCGACGTAAATGGCCGAATGGCCGCACACGTCGTTAATCAAACGAACGAACGATGCTTCTGATGACACGAGGATAATTCAAAGTCAGTCAGACTGCTTCTGATGATACCCACACGCGGCCAAGCATAATGCCGAGAAGGACAGAAAAACTGTCTGTAGAGGACAAAGTTCTTGAAGAATTTGAAGAAAATTGGAAAAATGCTGAGGAGGAAAGCCTTCGACAAATCCATGGAATTAGACCTTCAATTATCGGTTTACTTTGCGGAGATTTGAGTCCGCAAATGTGCTGGAAAGTTTTGGTAACACTTTTTTGGGGAATTTTTGTTGTTGTTGTTGTAATTATAGTGGCACGTCCTATTACCGCGGTATTTAAACATTTTTTCAGTGATATCACCATGCGTAACATCGGAATAACCTGCATGTAAACATAATTTCAGGAAGTTCACAGCTGTGAATATAAAATATTTGAAGAATAACTCTATTCAGGGTAAACAGAATCGTAGACTTCCTGTACATGTATAAATTTAAGTAATTGATAAATTCCCATTCATACCCTATCCAGTTCCAATCCTTTTTTTTTTTTTTTTTTTTTTTGTGTACCTTAAAATCATAAAATCGTGTCGAGCACATTACATTGTTAACAAATCGTGTGCTTCACAATATGAACAATACAAGCAGAATTGGTGACCTGACTGACGCTCTGTGAAAACAATTTTTATCTAACTTCTGGGGGGCCCGTTAAGAGTGTATTGTCAAACTCGTGAGTTTTGTTTTAGTGCGAGTTCTTAGATCAGTGGAGTGGTATAAAGGCAAATGAATGAACTCTGTACAATTTCAGATTCATAAAAGGTATGTTCTAGACATGGGACATACAATTAAAATTTACATGGGTGGGGATAAACTACAAATATACCATGTAATAGCCTCGAGCAACCACTTTTCGTTCGTGAATTTTAACGCGTTCGTTATAATATTATGATAATCTATTTAAATAAATCATACAAGTGTTCAACTATATCTACTTCATTTAATCAGCGTGAAAAAAATGTGGCATTCATGTACATTAGTTCATAATTACCGTTTTTCCGAGCGTGTGTATTTATACTTATTTCTGGAAGTGACATCCATGGTTCGTGACACTGACTAAAAAGTCAAATTGCATATTACCGGACCTTGCCAGTTAGACCAAGGTATGGATATTTTATAGCGTCTCCGTGATTTTGAAATTTAAAAAAATTAAATTTGAAAATGAATAATTTTTTCCGTTAATTCTATATACAGTTTGTGCACTTACATTACTGCTTGCTTGTTCTTTACCATATAAATAAATCACACAATAGATTGAGAGACAGACAGACAGACAGAGGGAGAGATAAATTTAAGATTAGACACTGGTGAATGGATACACATTTTATTATAATAGATTCAATGTCTTTTGATGTATATATGTTTATTATGAAATAATACTGAAACGAAAAAGTCTGTAGTGAATATACATTTCGAGTGTAAATTTTCCTTACGTTGTATAAGAACCGCATATGATTAAAACCAAATATTTACATTGGCTATCTAGTTGTATTAATTCCCAAAGTTGGTTTTCCTGTTCAAAATATGTACTGACTTTTTGTTTTACCTGCGTGAGGATTCGCGTCGCAACACGCACCTTGCGACATGTATTAGGCAGTGCTTGTACTATAAATAGCATTTTCTTTAACATTGCACTCGCTGTTAACAACTTTATTTTTCCAAATTAAAAAAGTATGCATAGACGGAACAAGGTTTGGGTTGAAATTTTGTAAGGTATATAGAGATTAAATAATCCTCAGCTAGATAGTAACTGGGGCCCAGGTAAATACTTTCGAAGAGCGAAGGTGGTGTACAATTCAGAATGGAACGAGCCTATACTATAAATTATAATTGAAAGATACGTAGGGTGTACAACCATAAAACGATGGATGTTTACCCATGATGATTGAAATGCAGTGTTGATGATAGTATAAGAACGAAAATCAACTTTTCATTCATGCACTCATAGAAATGTTTGTTGACCGGTTTATGGTCAGTTCAGCCCAAAACCAGCTCGGCCCGAGTTGATTCAGGCCAAATGGACTCTTCGCCCCATGTGTTTCATTAGGGATATACATGTATTGTGCTACTTTAATAAAGATGTTTTTATTGGAATAGTATAACATTGAGCAACAAAGTGCCAGTGATCACAGTGACATATCAGCTGATTATGTATTTTGATGAAGAATAAAAAAATTTAAAAAATTAAAAGTGGCTGAGTCTGACTAAATTACAGGCTGATTTGGATGAAAAGCCAGGCTGATTCGGACCATGTGAAATATTATTCAATTTCGTCTTAGATTTAAATCTGACATTTTCATTTGTTTCAAATATGATATTTCTCATTATTCCCAGGTATGTTGAGCAGTTTTAAACTGCATTTAAGGAAGAAAAAAATGTGAGATAATGGCAATCTGTATACAAATCAAATGAAATACTGTAAGACCGTTTATCTTGCATTGCCAATTTAATAGTGAAATATTTTCAAAGTAGCTCATTCACCTTTCGTGCAAAATTTAAATAGTTTACTTTATTTTATTAAAAAATATTACAATTACTAACACTAAATAAAAGGCCCATGCAGTAAAAATTTTCATGTATATATATATTGGTCTGAGTATGTTGATGCTTTTGTTAGATTTATGTAGAATTTATCTTTATCCTGTATATTGCACTTATATACTAAAAACGTTATTCTGACATTTGGTACATTTTTGTCTTCATATGGATTTTTATTACATCAGCCATTTTCAACATGTAATTTATAGATTGACGTCATAAATTTTAAGGTCGGCAAGTACAATTTTTTAAATTAAATATTCTTCATATTTGAATACCCGTTTTATAAAGTTGTAAAATGTTGTTCTTTGGATGATTTTTCTAAAACAGATAACCAATCTTGTTTATGTTGATCTAAGAGAATGATTTTAATAAAAATCCTAGTACCTCCCTTCCTCATACAGTGATGATTTTTTTTTTTTTTTTTTTTTCCGTTTTAAAGCTGAATTTTGCTTTTCTCCTGGTCTGAATCTGTTTTCCAAGATATAGTCCCTTTTTTTTCTATCATCTCTGATCTGGTTTTTAAATAAAAGTCTGTCCAGCTCCATTATGCAGTAATTTAACCATATAAAGATGATCCTTGTAATAGTATTTGTTCTGTATGTTATTTAATAGATGATTGTTGTAAAGAGCGTTCTGAATGGTCACAAGTTTCTACTCGTCCATTGAATGTTCACATAACGGAAACTGATGAAAATAAGCATGCTTGCCAAAAATGGCACCTTGAATTATCGATAGAGACATGGACACAACAAGTTTGGAGAAAGGTTTGAAAAATGTGTGGAAATGGGAATGGCTTAGATGCAAAGTCAGTGGGAACATAGTTGGTCAATTTGTGAGAAAACTGAACGCCAGAGGACTAGCATTTTGCGATCTTTGCCAGAAAGATTTGAACTACTATTGACAACTCTAGCATCTAATGTGGTAAATGAGAAGGAGTTGGACCAGTATGATTTAGAAGTTAGAAGATTCCACACCGATTCCCTTCCAGAATTTAAGGAGGGACATCATGTATATCACTGGTGGGGAAGTGATGATGCTGTTGCCAGATACCCTGGTCTGTCAAAGATGGTCATGACTTCACTGAGTTGTTTTCATGGCCCACAAGTAGTCCTCCTTGAAAGTCATGAATGATATTATTGATTCCAAATCATGGAGAATAAATATAGAAACCTACAGCTCAGTACAGAACATCAAATATGGCCTGAAGGCATCACGAAAAATGTGATACAGTATTTTAAGAAAGATTTCTTACACTGGGTTAGAATATGCGAACTGCATGTAGACAACACAATGAGGGGCTTTAACTCTAGGTCAGAATATGCGAACTGCATGTAGAAAATACAATGAGGAGCTTAAAAGAAAATAAAAATTATTGTTTAGAATTAAAAGAAAAAATTCAACATTGAGCCCACAAAATATATGGTTACATAAAGGAAAGCAAAAAGAAATATTTGCCAAGGCTGCAAAAGAAATACTTAGCACATCAGTATCAACAGGTTGTTTCCAAGGGGGGAAGAGACAGGTGAATTTATGTGAATATTTTCTTTTACCATGAAGAAAAAAAAAGAAAAGATTTGTTATAAAAAGGGAAAAGTGTGATATACATGTAATATGTGCTGCAAAACTTGACAAATTATTGTGGCTGAATTATTGTGTAAACACTGACCTGCCCATGTAATAACTTCAGTACTAATATTATTGGAAAACAAGTTGATGTGACAATGAACATTGTGAAATTCTTCAAGTATTGTTTAAAGTTGGGTAAGTTTGTTATTTTTTCAAATGATTTTTGTTGTTGTTGTTGTTGGTTGGAATGAAGTAACAACTTTGAAAAATATTCTGATAATAAGGGCCACCAGGAGCAGTTTTGTATGCTCTTAAGAGTCTAAAATGCAGGGGCACTACACTTTGAGACCCAACTGGGGGAGGACCCCCAGACCCCCCTTCACATTTTCAGTTATTTTGATAAATAACCCAAATCACCTCTGCTCTTAAAACTATGAGAAAACCTTTTACAAATGTTTTGCAATTACACCTTTACAAATAAACACTAATTTTGTCATGTAATCAAAAGAATTGTAACAAATTTATTATATATAATAATTATTTACTTCTTAAATATGAACAGCAATAAACATGGAAAATTGCCGTATATATATATCCATTGTAATTATAAGATGCACACATATGCATTCGGTAACTATTATATCAAGTGGGATTTTGTCAATCTTATCAAAATTATAAGACGTAAATATATAACATTCAGTTATAGACTAAAATAATCACCATTTTACAATCAGTTTCATACATTAATCAATCCGATAATAAAGCCGATGATAAGAAACAACAAACATTGAAAAACATCTACTTAACCAAGTTTAATTGATTTAATAAATTTATTAAAAATCAGTAAACGGTACCATTATTAGTATTTACTTAATTTAATGTTGTTAACATTACAAACACAGGACATATATGCACATGAGAAAATGTTATTTATTATTCCATTAACTTTTGCACAATACATACATTTACATATTTTTAACTAGATAAATTAAACATTCACATTCTTTACTGCAGAAATATAAATGAACTTTTTATATACTGTCTATGTTAAAGTATAGTGGGCCAAAATGACCCGGTTGACATAGTGGTCCAAAACAACACGACCAAATCGACCCGGGCCAAAATTACCTGTACCTCATCTTGACCCCTGTTTTGATGGTGTGACAAACTGCTTGTTCACGTTAGAACACATCTTATCAATGTCATGACCACAACATTTGTTTACACTGGTTGACACTGAATAATATATGGACATAAAAATGTCGAAAATTATATAATTATCAGTTGTCAATCAAAACAAAGATACATGCCATGAAAAAAAATTCCATTTCACTAATTCTCTTTTTTTCCGATCAGGAAAGTCCTAATAAAAATCATTACTAACTATTCTCACGGGGCAAAATTAACTTCTGGCTATAATAGGCATCCTGTCAGCTACTCAGCTTGTAATAGCATGACTCAGCAGTGGATAACTGCATCATTAAAATGGTGTGCTGCAGTTTAAGGTTTCCTGTGGAGCTGTCGTTATTGATGTTCAGAGATGGCTCTTTGTTGTTATAATTTGTGTTTATATATGTACAAGAAAAACACTGTTACCAAATTATTTTTTGTTAAATAATCAACCACTGCCTTTTGTCTTATTGATGTCAAAGTATTGGTCTTTTCTATCTGATGACAAATAAAAAATTTACTTTTAAAATAATTTTTTTCCCCTGTATCATTTAACTGAAGCTGGATATTTTATTTATTTTGACTGATTTAATTTTCTTAATTTGTAGATGGTGTTAAGAAAGATAATAAATTGACATAAAACCTTTCTCCTGTAAATTCATGACTTTTTTCTGATTATTTTGCATTTCTAGAGAAATGAGTTAAGAAGAATGCAAGATAGTTTTGAATTCCAAAACAGTACATTCAAGAGATTGATGCACTGCATACCCACATTCTCAGTTAACTTTAAAAAATAGTTTACCTTTCTAAACCTAAATATTTTTTTTATAAAAGTAAACAATTTTCTCATAATACCATCATGATTTCTCCCAGTTTTATAATTTTAGCTCTTGAGAAGAAATCTCTCCCAAAATCAAAATTATTATAAAAGTGAGAAAAGCATTAGTAATGCTAAATTAAAGTTTCTTTATATGATATTTCCTATAAACTTGCATTTTGTATGTGCAATTGGGATTACTCTTTGATATCTTTTTGTTTTGGATCATATTGTACAACGGTGTAACTGACAGAAGTAGAATCCTTTGAAGTGAGTCAAAACTACTAAAGTAATACGCTAAATTTCCAATGAGGGGTCGTCTGTTATCTCATGCTCGCATGCCAAGGCGAGCATGAGATAAAATTATCATTGACATTTGATATGCATGCTTTTTTAAAATTGCAACTGTTTTGAGTGTGAAATGAATGGAGTATATTTTTGAAAAGGTGAAAGTAAGTGAGTTAAAACTGAGGTCTCTGGGATACCATGACAAGCTGTATTCTCATGGTACTATGCAAGAAACTTGTCATAAATAAAAGCCAATAATTTACTTGCTAAATAAAGTTCATTTACCTGTTTATTTATCATTTATCTAAAATCCTGTTTTCAGCAAACATTATAAATGATGCCAATTTTGCAGTAAACAACATCCAGCTAAACATACTGTCACAGTAACCTGGTAACTGCGTCTACAGCAATATAAAACCAGGCCCTCGTGTTCTCACATCAAATGAGGTTATGGAATCAACATAGTGTCACTGATAACATGCCAAATTGTTGACCTAAGCAGAAAACTTAAAATTACAAGTTTTACAAATATTTACATGTTTACATCGGGGATCATATCTTATTGACCTTGGTCACAGATCAGTATTTTAAGTTTTCATTGCTTTCCTTTCTGCTCTTTTACTTTGGATCCCTTTAAGTTTTAGGGATGAAACTTGGTATACTTATACATTCTTGTTAGAAAGTGTCTTGTGAAGGACATTAAGAGACAGATCTTCAGTGTTATGGTCATAGGTCAGTATTGTTGATTTTCAATCACGCTTTTCTTTCCTCTCTATGACTTAAGAGCCATTTGAGATTAAGAGATGAAACTTTGTATACCTGTACATCATTGTTAACAGGTGTGTCCCATACCATGTTGGGGGTAATATCCTCAAGGTCAAGGTCATAGATCAGTATTGTACATTTTCCTTCATACATTCCTTTTCATTCTGTAACTTTAGAGCCACTGGAGATTAGGGATACAACTTGGTATATTTTGTTCTGTGCCACATTGAGGGTGGGGTGGGGTGGGGTCCTATCTTCATGGTCAAGGTCAAGGGCCAATGTTTTAGGTTTTGATAACATTTTCCCTTTTGCTTAATAACTTATGAGCTGTTTAATATAAATGAATGCAATCTGGTTATACTTGTACACTGTCTCTAGAATATGTATTACATTCTACATTTTGGGTCCTGTCTTCAAGGTAAATGTTGCTTTTGTTTCTTCTTTATATCTTCAAAGCTGTTTAATGTTCAGGAATGAACCATGGTACTCTTGTGTTCCCCTGTTTCATGGCATCTCACTTATCACAGTCAAGGATTTAAAATCAAGGACAAGGTCATTGATCAATTTCTTTTCCTATCTACAGTTTTGCTCAAGTACCCTTTGACACAGAGACATGAAACTAGATTAATTTTCCTTGTCTCTTTCTTAAGGGTCACAGTCAGATTTCATCATTGTATACTTTTGGTGACATCACCACTGCTGGTGTGGGAAAAAAATACAGTGAATTTGCTTGTTATAAATCTGTCCTTTGTATTGGATTTTATTGTATATCTTTTGTTTTCCCTAACCATAAACTTGATTTGTTTTTTCAGACCCTTTTTAAATTCATGGATGACCCAGAGACCATGTGCACCATGCTCTGCCTTTTCACGGAGTACATAGCATGTGAGTTTAACAGCTTGGGACTGATAGAGAATGGCGGACACACTCTTAATGGAAACTGGGGCCAGGGGATCACAAACAGTCCAGTAAATTTTGTGACACAGCTTGCAGTTTGCTGGAACATTAGTTTGAGACAAGCTGCTTTAAGTAAGTGTAGGTCTTCACCTAAAACAATTTAAAAAATTACAATTGCAGGACAGACTAAATGCCACAGTGGAAGGTGTAAGGATTACCTTAGATGTATTAATTGGTGCTTTTTCATACCTTTGATCAGCTTGTTTAGATTGTGAAAGATTGTAGTGCCATAATCATTATTTTTCAACCAGTTATGTTGTCAACAATATTTATGATGTTATTTTAGACCTTATTAATTCAAATATGCAGAAAAAATTTGGTATAGTTTCAGATCTAATGTAGCTTTTGGTAAGTCATGGGGGGAGGGGTCCAAGGTCACACTCCAGGAACTTGTATACCATTTCTGAAGTGGCACCTGGGCTGTTGGAATTGGGAAAATTTGTGCATAAATGAGCCAAATCAAGAATTTTTGGAATAAAAGAAAATCAAGACTGCATGGGTATTACCGAGCTAAGCACAGGACCTTTTAATGCCATCAAGCAGTTTGTAAGTATTGTTGTAAAGGGGTCTGAATTGTCATAAGAGAGTTATTGAGCAATGTCATAAAATCCAGTTTGGCAACATTTTTCTACTTTCCCACAAGATAGTTGCAATGAATACAGATTTTTTTTTATTAGAAAAGCAAGAAGGTACAGATATTTTGCTATATTCCTTGTTATTTGAATCTCCAATCTAGGTTCTCTTATTTGGGAATATTCAGGCTAAAATTTTGCCCCCAAAACAACCTAGGAATATCCCTGTCCTCTATTTAAAAGCATTGATGCATATTTATTTTCACTGGCTGTTAGTTTTTGTAAAAAAATTGTATTGGCCCTACTGGTCATAGACCAGAAGAGCTTATGGTCTGGTCTGTTGTCTGATTGTTTTTATTATGACTACTCCTAAACTACTTGGATAATTACCATATATATCCTGTCTGAACAGTCACCTTTATAAAGCAGCCACCTGGCCAAAACAGCCATTTTAATTTCCATCCAGCAAATTTCCTACATAAAAGTCGTGTATGTAGTTGTCAACTCATTTCCATTGTCAGTGGCCAGGTGTTTCCTAACCAAATAATGGTTTCTCCCAGCTTTAAGCTGTGACTGGAGCATATCAACAGTGACTACTCTATGCATGCAAATTAAACTTTTGTTTGATGAGGAAGGCATTATTTAGATAAAGGAATAGCATATGATTTGATGGAATTATCTCACTTGTACTCACCATTCTACAGTCTCACTGTCATTGTAACTAAAAAGTATCAATCTGTCAAATTAGAAAGCAAGGCGGTTTTTATCATTAGATAGATAGAGGGCCAAGTCAAAGAAATTAATTAGCTGGATGGTGGGCAAAGTACTTGTATAATCACAGCAGAAATGAGTAGCCTTTTGTGGCTGGTATTGTTTCAAATCTTAATTTTTTCAATCTGATGAAAAAGTTAATGTGTGAGGAGAGATACAATTCATCCCATTTCATTAGGTTCAAGGGTAATTCATTATTTACAAAACTTGTCTGTTAAGGCAGGGGAAGTTCGGTTTATATGTTAAAAACAATACGCACATTAGAGATGGACTATTTAATTGTGGGGGAGGGGATATGGCCCTCAAATAGCTTGAAAAAAATATTCTTGCTGATTTATAGCAACAAAAAAAAGAACCTATTATCCATTATATTAGTTAACAAAATAAATTATCCTGAGGTAAAACAAAAAAAAAAATATCTTGGCTTGAACAAAAATTCCGGGCCACATCCCGCCACCCAAAGATTAAATGGTTGGTTCCTTAAGCTTCTTTTCATTCCCTATTTATCAGTGGGCACTCACACAAGTCAGCTCGTTTGAAATTGGTGTTAACCCAGATATCCTTTTGAAGAGTGAACACAGTTCCTAAGCCTTATTATGCAAGTTGGCCAAACAAAGAGTCTGTCCTTTGTTTCGCAGTCATATGTAAGCTTTCAGTTAGTAGTGAAATTAGTGTTTTGTCATGGTGCACAATACAAACATCAGTGATTTTTTTTTAAGCATCGGTGATTGATTAACTTATAGGATAAATTAAAGTGAGCAGGATACAGTAATCTTGTGTGGAACATAGCTTTGAGAGAGAACAACATATTATACATTATTTTATGATTTTGTTGAATACTGCACTAAATGAAATCTGCTGATAATAATAATCAAAAAGTACTACTACTACTAAATATTAATAATAACAATACTAATGATGTTGGTATTTGGTGCATGGTATTTGTTCAAAATTCAAGTTTGACCAGCATTCAGAGGTCACCTGTGTACGAAAGCAGCTTCACCGCGACATGGGTTACTTTATTCCTAATGGATTTACGGGAGCATACATTTTTCTCCAAACCACAACCAGGCATAGGCAGTGTGCTAGCCAAAACAGTATCTCACACAAAGCAATAAGGTGCCTAGCCTATATCTCACACAAAACAAGAAGGTGCTTCATATACTTGAGCAGATTAGAGACCAGGCCATCTCCACAGTAAGGGGATGTAACTACCTCCACCTTTTACCTATTCTCATATTATGGTCTGATAAGTTAGATATTTAATAGAAGAAACCAATTTTTTGAGTAAAATATGTTTACTCAATCATAATACAGGCACACCCACCCAAGCCCTGCAGCAGTTACATTCCTGGAAGAACACGCATATCTGCTCCAGTAGTAACTGACGATTAACAGTATTTTGTGCCAGTCCCTCTTATCTATTGGCAATAGATGACATTTTAGCACTTTTGTTGCAAAAACAAGCCAAACAACATGCACATTGTATTTTGTTTTGAAGGACTGAATTTGCAATATAAACATATTATGATTGGGTAAGTGTTAATAAAGATACATATTTTACTAAAAAAATTGGTTTAACTTCACAGTCTTAAGAATTGTTTTCAGACTATCATTATTTCAGTACTTTTTCACCTGTTGTCTTAGTGTTGGAGTGAATGCATACTGCACATCAAAATAAGATCTTTGACCTATTTACCATAGTTGAATCCACAATGCTTACCGTAAATACAGCTTGGGAGATTTTTAAAGTATGAGTTGTACAGGACATGTAGGCGTGCGTTACTATTTCATCTGTATGTGTCATTTTTGAAAATTTGATTACACATACACCTCTCCCAAGATAACTCATGCACAACAGGGTCCCAAAACACATACTGCAGTTAAAGTGGGGGTGCAAGTTACAGAGGGACCGCTGAAAATTAAGAAGGGGATGATGTCTGGTTGCTGGACATCGACAACAAGAAGACGAGGTGGAGGGAGTTGTTAAATGATTTAATACTTGTATATTCGCGCTGGGAATAATTGTCAATACAATGCTTTTTCTAATGAAGTTGTTTGCTTCTCTGTATAAATTACCTTTATTTTCAAGATAACCAACCTTTGAAAGATCAATAAAAACATTACTCCAAGAGGTTTCGAGACACATTACAAGTACCTCCGAAAACATTGTGTATTACGTCACTGCTTTTTGCATGTGAATGTGGATATATTTGAGTTTTAATAGCAGCAATTACTTAATCCGTCACTATTGCTTAGCTATCCAATTTTCGTGCTGAAAAACCGCCATCCATTCGAGGTGAATACATCCTTTCACAGAGTGTATAAAAGGTTATTATGACCTTTTTCACTCCAGTCTGTACGTCATATGGTCATGCGCAGAACTGCCATATTTTCGCAGGTGCCATACTGTGTAGATGTTTGCCTGAAATCATCGCCAGAGAAATTTTGCCTGTAGCTACTTAACCACATTAGCCGTCTCCATTCTGCAGTTCATAATTAAGTCTCGGTGTTACACTATCTGTTCTGTATTTTATTCCATATGGTAACCTTTCCCCCTTTTTCGAACTTAGTTCTTTAAGGGGCCTCCTAAGGCTACCTCGTGTATTCCACCCCTTAGGGTGGGACCACTCCCCATACTTTACTGATATACAACTGAGGTACGGGTAAGTCCCTATGTTCTGAAACAAAATAACAGGCCCTGCCAAACATAAAGGACAGAGTATTCCTCTCTCTCTTCTTCAAAAAGTGACAATTATTGGTAAATTTTCACGTATATTATTAAAGTCCGCACCAATCGCGTTGTCTTTGCATATGTGTCTGCATGTTTCTCTAATAAAGTTCACAGTGTGAAATATCTTACTTTTCTACAGGATAAAAACAGGGAGGAGAAGACGAACACTTTTTACATTCAAGACAATACATACACCTCAGGTAGCGGGTTGCTCCCTCCCATTAGGGAGGTGGAGCACTGCCACAGCGGGTTGTTCCCTCCCTGCAGGGAAGTAGAGCACCGCAACAGCGGGTTCCAGCCTCCCTGCAGGGAGGTGGAGCAATGCAACACATTTCATGCTCACGGTAGCGGGTTGCTCCCTCCCCCTCAGGAGCCAATCGGGCCAAGAAAGATTTTTGTGATAAGCTTGTAGATCAGATGAAAAGAAGATTTCCAGCAGAACATACAACAATAGCCACAAGTTTTGCAGCCTTGGGACTAAAAAACCTGTCATTTCTTTCTAAAGAAGAGGTTGCTGATCATGGCCTAACTGAAATGGAGACTCTAATACAACATTTTGGAGAGGACAAGAAAATTGGTAATGTAACCAGTAAAGCTCTTGTTGATGGTGCTGCAACCTTGGCTGAATACAGCCTTGCAAAAATATCCCAGGGACAACATGATCGAGTTGTGGAAAATTATGTTCGAATATCATGAAGACCAGTTCCCTAATTTGTTTAAATTGGCCAAATTAGCAGTGGTTCTCCCATTACAAATAGCAGATTGTGAGAGGGGATTTAGTTCACAAAACAGAATTCACACTGCTCTAAGGAATAGGTTAACATCAGAAACTGTGAATAAACTGATGACTATTCAGATACAAGGGGGTCATATAAACGATTTTCAGTTTCCAAAGGCTTTGAAGAAGTGGAGTGATAAGAAACTGAGAAGAATATTTACCAGCTCAGCAAATTGAATTAGGTATGCAGATATCTTATATATTTGATATCAAAGAAGTGATAAAAAGTCATTAAATCATTAAATGCTTGCTTTAAATTAGGTATGCATATACCTTAAAATAATATTGTCACCCATCAGATACCATTCGGCATTGTACCCCCCCCTCCCCCCCTGATTCCCCCCCTCTAGATGTAGGTGTGGGGGACCTCCCCCTCTTAAGAAAATTTCTGGCAGCATCTCTGTGTCTAATGACACTTGCTGTCTCTGGTTTAATGGGAATTACAATTCTGTTTCCCTTCTTTATCAACAGGGGTTTCTCTCTAAAAATCAATAACTTTTGGTAGATCCACTACCTATAGAGATCCCCAGTCTAAGTCAGAAATGTGCAGGGAATGATCCAGATAAACTCTTATGCCCCATGAAGGCCCTCTAATTCTATCTTACTGCCTTCAAAGGAAAAAGAAAGGGTAGGAAACATCTCTTCCTTCCTCTTAAGGGTTCTGTAGACATTTCGGCTGCCACTATCTCCCGGTGGATTGTCACCACAATCAAAAGAGCATATCAGTCCCTTACTCATCGAGACCTTTCCTTTATGAAACTAAAAGCCCGTGAGGTTTGAGCCATTGCTGCCTCATGAGCCTACATTAATCACTCCCCCTTGGAGGATATCATGAAGGCAGCTTTTTAACATTCCAATACCTCCTTCTCCTCCTTTTATCTCCGCTCATTAGCACAACAGAGAACAGGCATTTTTTTTCTGGGGCCCATCGTTGCAGCCCAACATGTGGCTCAGAGAGACACCAACCTTCTATAAGATGAACCTCTCCCTCTACGGTTAGTAAATCACATTTTCTTTTTTTGATCAGTTTAACTAGAGCATCAGCATACCCCCCTAACTGTCAAATTCAGCTTAGCAATAGGGATGGGATAAGTAATTCTTGCTATTAAAATGTAGTTTTTTGGGAGGGTAAAACTAATTTTAATTATGCAATACTTACCTGTCGCTATTGCCAAATGCCCTTCTCCCACCCCATTGTGATTTCTTGCATAATCGTTGTCTATATAAAAGTTGACAGTCATATTAAGCTTTTCTACACTCTGTGGGAAGATGTATTCACATCAAACAGACGGTGGTTTTTTGGCACGAAAATATGATAGCTAAGCAATAGTGACGGACAAGTATTGCATGATTACAATTAATCCCCCCCCCCCAAAAAAAAACTACATTTTATTGTTGATTTACAACAAAACGATTTCTTTTTTTAAAAAAACTAGGGACATTTAATTTGTGAAACAACAACCATCAACATTGAAACTCTGTTTTTAAAAAATATTGTTATATTGGTAAAATATTTGTGCCATGATTTCATTGCAAGTAATAGTGAAATTTCTGCTCATCCTTGAGCAAACCTCTGATTGCCTATTACGGAATTATAAGTTTACTACAAACTTTGGAACTCGCTTCTACATTATGAACCGTATCTGTGAAATGAAGTTTTTCATGCACGGAGTAACCCTTTTGCTTTGCTTCTATTGCTATTGTTGATCACATTTGCAAATTAGTAGGATAAACCACTGATTAATGTTAGATACTTTAATTATGTTACCTACATGATAATATTTATAAGTGTTCAACTGGTCAGTTTAAACAAGTTGACCTGACACATTATCATGACCGTTAGCTCTTTCGTGGGTAGGATTTGCATGCCTTTTAATTTTGTTTTTATATTCCACTCGCTGTATTTGAATTGATACAAAAGATGTAATTAACGTGATAATACAAAGCAAGTCTACTTTTAATTGATTGTAACAATACAACAAACACTTCTGCAAATTGGAGATCAAAACAGTCGGCACTTAGGTTCTCAGAAACGCTTTTGGACATAGCATTGATGGTAGATTGACGCTTTCCACAATTGAATGCAAGAGGGCATATGGCATTTATGATGATTACACTGAAACTGAATTAAAAGATAGAAGTAAAACACAAATTTCACTTGAAAAACTTATTTAATTGACATTTATTTCTTAAAGTGCTGCCACCTGAAGGCATTACTGACATTTTCATGGATCGAAATATTGTTGAATATTGTTATTTACAGTGTATGAGAATTTTTTTTATATAGAAAACTGAACAAAATATGACTTCTTTTTAAAAGTTATGAATTTCACGATCTTGAATCAGATTTCCGGGCACTAACCGCCATTTTTGACAATAAAAGGAGCAGTATAACAAAGTTTCATTTACTAGTTTTGATAAAAAGAAAACAAATGTGATCCATGCCTGACCCCGCATTATAAGCTGGTTTGTGAGTTATCGAGGGAGAGGTGTACCTTTAAGTGGCAATTATTTGGTTTATTTTGCTGCTCGTCAATGAATATTCCATGCAAGATCATTATATAACTGCCCCTGGTATACATCTCAAAATCCATGTTAAAGTATGTGGACATTTTTAGATGATGATTGACAGAACACTAATCAAGAGGTGTGATCTAGTGTAAACTGAATTGACCGTTGTGTGCTATGATGTCACAATCAAAGCACCATGTATTGGAAAAATTATGTACTACCCACTGCACTGGTAATGATTAGACCTAACATTCGCTTTTCTTGACCCAGTTTAGTGCCTGGCTACCATTGTAAACATCCATAACAATCAATAATTTTCATCTGGAAGTTGTGTGATGACAACTAAGGTGCAGATCACTGAACAATCAGGAATGAACAGACTTTGGTAAGACTGCCATTAGTATTAAATTTTAGAACGAGTATTATTTTATTTAAGATCAATAAAGGTGCCTACATGACCATGTTTATGTACACCTTAATAGTATAACACAGGCATGTGCAACCTATGGCCTGCAGGCTGGATCCGGCCCACGCATGGTTTAATCCACTTATTTATGACGTGACTTTAAAAATTGCTTATCTGGCCCATGCCCTAGAGGATGTTGCATATGCCTGGTATAACGTGTAATAAGTGCCAGATTTCTCTCGATTGTCAACATTCTGCATCATTTAGCAGAGTTAATCCCTTAATTGTTAGAACCACCCACTTTCTTTTCCTCACAATAACTCCTTAATTATTATTGGATTTAAACCAAATTTTATAGGCAGCTTGATATTGAGGAGGCCAATGAAAATCGGGGGACATGGAATTTGTTCATGGAAAGTGACCATATCTTGACCAACCTAGTTAATAATCGGAACAGGACTGATATTGGGTGCTTAAATTGATTTCCTCAGGCATGATATGAGAATGGGATGTTACCCCCGTGTCATTATGTGGAAACTATTGAGATGCCAATCCCAAAACATATACCCAGCATAAAAAGACAAATTCATGTTTGCATCCAAATTTGGTGTCTGGGACACTGGTATTAGAAGTAGGGGTATCTTACGAGCTCTTACTTCATAAGAACTCTTTAGGATCCAGCAAGTTTTAACATCAGATGGCGGCCAAGTAAATTATAACCCTGGTAGCCAAGCTTTCAATTCAGTAGCCAAGAGAAGGCACTTTTATATGAAACTATTACTTAAAGACTTCCCATTTTATATGTCTGCCTATGTGCATCTGTCTGGCCATCTGCCTGTTTGGTTTCAACATGAAAACTTTAGTTCTAGATCATAGACCTTAACCAAGCTCAGCAGATCGCTTGCACTCGGGGTAAGGAAAAAGCCTATTGATTTTGGAGTCACAAAGTTCAAGTCAAGGTCACTGTGGCTTAAAGAAGAAAAATGGCTTCCACACTTTTAGTTTAGTTCTACACTGACCAATCTGTAGATGGCTTGAACTTGGGGTAATAAAGAAATCTTTTGGTTTTCCAGTCCAAAGGTCAAGGTCACTTTGACTGAGAGGAGAAAAGAATGGTTTCTGCACAATAACTTCATTTCTAGACCTCATACCATAACCGAACTTTGTGCATGACTTGCTCTTGTGGTAAAAAAAAGACACCTATTTTGGAGTCAAAGGTCAAGGTCACATTTAGTCAAATATGAAAAAGTTTACTGCACAGTAAGTTCTAGTCTGTGTATATTGGGAAAACTTTGTGAATGGTTTATAGTTGGTGTAAGGAAGAAACCTATTGATTAGGGGGTTGAAAGTTGAAAGGTCAAGCTTACAGTGACTAAAAAGAAAAACTGGTTTCTGTTTAATAACTTTCATTCCAGACTAGGTTCCTTGACCAAACTTTGTGCATAGGTCAAAAGGCAATAATTAAATATACATTGGTTTCCACTCAGTACATTTAGTTCTAATCCACATTGACCAAACTTGGTAAGAGGAGCTGCAAATGGTACAGTGGTTAGCATGAAGGACTTGCTACATAAAAAGGTGCAGGTTTAAATCCTACTATTGGATCAGCCTGGGTTGGCTAACATGGTGTGTCCTTGAGAAAGGCACTTTGCTCCAATTTCCTCAGCACTAAATAACCTACTTGTGCTGCTGTGCCATAAAACACCAAATCAAGCAACACACAACCAAAGTTTGTGGTTGACTTGCACATGGAGTAGGAAAGAAACCTGTTAATTTTAGGATCCAAAAGTCCATGGTCAAGGTCACCACGACACAAAGGAAAAGATTTATGTAAAATGATTTTAATTACTACATAATTGCACCAAACTTTGAAAATGGCTTGATGATATGGGTGGGAAGTATGTTACAAATGTAGTGTTATACAGCTTAAATGTCAAGGTTACAGTGGCCCAAAATGAAGGCCATTGGTTTTCTGTGTTATCTTCATTTTTAAAAAATGCATAAATGGTTTTTGGCAAGGAAAGAACCTATTGCTTGTAAGGTTCAATGGTCAAGATCATTGAGACCCATTGGTGAATACTGTCCAAAGTCAGCCATGCCATATGGGGCAGGCATCCAATGTACCGTTCATGGTAGTCTTGTTTTCCATTTTATGTTTCATGAATAATTATTATCTTTTGTGAAATAGTTATAGTTATGTTTTTAATAAATGCAAAACAAGTCATGATGTATAGTTTAGGTCAATCAGTGATTATTCAGGATTTCCACAAAATTACTATGTTATTGGTATTCTACTGAACAAATTAACATTACAGACCTTTTTACATGCCTTTTTTTAAATCCCTCTGCATGATGTTGATCGGGAACTGGATGCCCACTGTTATGTTCATCCATCACATCATAATTCTTGGCAAGAGAATCAATGCTGCAATGTACGGCCATATATTTTGTCATGTTTTATGAAGTATGCCTTAGCTGTGATGTATTCTCTGATGTTTATGCTGACAATTGCAACTTGGTGGTCAGTTATGGCATAGTTGCCAGTAGTTGACCACCTTGTTGATGCCAAAATGTATTATTTTGACTTGATTGGGTCTCTGTCAGTCAAGGGTTGAGACTGTTTTAAGACTAATACAGCTTAGAAAGACAGCAATATTTACTTTGATAGTTAGAGGACTTTTTTGCATAAAAGAAAACAAAAGCTGATTGTTAATAAAAAATTTATAATTTAGAAGCCACAGGGCTGCCTGGATTCAACATGTAGCAAAGACCTTGCCTTCTGGTAGATCTGTTGCATGAAACTTTAATTGAGTGTCTGTATGTCAGTTTTACACCGGAGTAAAATTTTCCATCCATTTCAGGTCTTTCCAAGACATCAATACAAAGAATGATCAAGGTTTTGGATGAAAGTGTCAAGGTCTTTGAATGCCATGGATACAGTTTACTTTTCAGAAAAACACAGAAATATGCTACAGCATTACTGAAAGAAGAGATTCCTGCAAAGGTGTCAATTTTTGACTTCACTTGTTCCACTTATCTCAAACTACCAAGCACAGCAAATGTTCACGTCAGTACAATTAGAAAAATAAGGCACAATTTTGACTACTGTGCTGAGTTCAGTGAACATAACTTTTACAAGCCAAACCAGGGTCCATTTTGTGGACTTTACAACAAGATTTATGTTACTTCTAATCACAAACCTGAGAGTGAGTCTGTCAGTTGGGAAATCCAGCCAGCACAGAAAAGAAGATACTCAAGTGATGATTCATACCATCCTGATCCACAGGATTATTCAGACCTCGGCAATCTGTCATCCTCAGCTTCAGACCTTGACACTGACCTCAACATTCCCGAGTCGCCTACTGGAGATGCATATACTGAGAACAAATTTAAGAAGTCTGCAGTCATGAAGGTTTCAAAACAAAGTAGAAACTGTGTTGAAATGGACAAACCATTGTTTTGCAAATCCACAAGTGATGCTCAAGTACCTGAGGAAAATAAAGACTTGGAGAGAAATATTGACCTTTTGACCTCGTCATCTTATCTCAGAAGTCCTTTGCCATTGACCTCATATTTTAACAGCGACCTTGAATCCTCTGACCTGTCTGATTTGCTGCTGACCTCCGACCTTAGCAGTGACTTTGACACCACTGACCTGTCTGATCATGATGTATATGAAGAAATCGATTTGTGGAATTATTCATGGACAAGTTTTGATTCCTTGCCACCTGCACCGAAGAAGAATCCCTGACAGGGGCCTGCTGATGTAAGAGTAAAGGAGGATAAATCTCCCAAGAAGAAGCAGAAACACAAAGGAGAAGAATGGCACAAAAAAGAGGTCATGGAAGATTTCAGCACCTACAGTGTGAAAAAGATCCACTTTACAAGCGATCCATATTGGAGCAAGAACCTGAAAGATCAGAAGAAAAATGGCAACACTGTGATAAGCAAATCTAGGAGAAATGTTTCAGAACCTGCAGAAGAAATTTACTTGAAAGGACTTGACAATAGAGATTGGAGTTCTAAGCACAGTCCAATTATACAAGAAAAGAATTCAAACAATGAACCTCTGAATTCTACATATATGGCATCACCAAAACAAAAATGCTCCAGGAAGTGTCCGATATGTTCCATTCTTAGAGGATCATTGACATTTACCAGCAAGAACGAAAAGCAAAGTCAGCCACATAGCCAGTCAGCAAATATGGTTAGAAAAATGCAGAAAAGTCCAGTCCAATGAAGAGAACTATAATACAGTCAAGTATCACCAGCACCACAAAGATGGAGCTCAAGGACAGAAAGCAAATGCTTGCTGGAAATCATGTTATCCAAAGAGCAGTTACTCAACAACTATCCACAAAGACAGAACCCAAGAATGAAATGGAAAACAGTAATGATAGCAAAAAAATACTTATTCAGCAGCCCACTACAAGGACAGAACTCACAAATGGAAAGAAAAAATTGGCTGGAAGTGATAATCACAGAAGCATACTTACCCAGAAGCCAATCAGAGTCTTGATAAATACAAAGCTGGAGAAAGAATCATCCAAAAGTGTTGATGTGCATCAATCATTTACAGATATGACTAATACCAGTGTTGAGATAAAGTCTTCAACAAAAGCAACTGTCCAGCAACCAGGTTCAAAACCGTTAAACACCAGCTTGCAGAGACAATCTCCAAGAATAGGTAGCATCCCTACAGTGACTCTGTTTGATGGCCTAAAAAGGATTACATGTAGAAAAATGTTTCCAGAATGCCACTTCTCTTCCCCACCAGAAAAGAGCAAAATTTCAAGAAGGGGGTTTATGGAACTGGTAATTGAATTGGAAAAGTGTGCCAAAGTCACAAATGGAAAGAAAAAATTGGATAGAAGTGATAATCACAGAAGCATTCTTACTCAAAAGCCAATCACAGCTTTGATAAATACAAAGCTGGAGAAAGAATCGTCCAAAAGTGTCAATGAGACTAATTCCAGTGTTGAGATAAAGTCTTCAACAAAAGCAACTGTCCAGCAACCAGGTTCAAAACCGTTAAACACCAGCTTACAGAGACAATCTCCAAGAATAGGTAGCATCCCTATGGTGACTCTGTGTAATGGCCAACCTGAGAAGTCTTTCCAAAAAAGGCACAGAATAATGTTTCCAGCATTACATGGGATAAACTATCAATACTCAAAAGAAGATGGAAAATACAAGGGATGCAACTTCTCTTCCCCATCAGAAAAGAGCAAAGTTTCAAGAAGAAGGAGGTCTGAAAGACAGGTAATTGAATTGGAAAAGTGTGCCAAAATTCCAAGGAAATATTAAAGAGACATTTCTTAAGTTGGCTTGTAAGGGTCAAATCAATGCTGAAAGTGGATTGCTAGTTTTAAAGGAAAAAAAATGTACCAGACCATATTGCTTTGGGAGGCTGTTATTTTACGTCTGAATCAAAGACTTTTGGAGGAAATAAGATAAAATTACATTCACCTTGTGTTGAATTTGAGTTTGGTTTGGTGTTTTCTGGCACAGTGACACAAATAGTTTTTTTTAGTGCCGAGGCACTTAGGACACACTATGTTAGCTGACCAGGGTTGATTGAATGGCAAAATTCAAACCTGCACTTTTTCAGTCCCAAGTCTGGCATTATAACCAATGAGCCACCACAGCTGAAAAAGTTGAATTTGAGAGTTTGAAGATGGTTGTCACATATACAGATAAGAAGAAACCAAATTACCATTTTTACTCGTGTACCCAAATATGAACAGCTTAGACCCAGATATGTCACAACAGCATAGACACAAATCTGTCATTGCAACATAGTACTAGATATGCCATAAAATAGACAGATCTATCATAACAACATAAGCCCAGATCTGCCATAACAGCATAGATCCAGATCTGCTTTAAAAACAGTCAGATTTGTCATAATAGCATAGACCTAGATCTGCCATAACAATGTAGTCACAGATCTGTCTTGCAACATATACCGAGATCTACCATAACAGCATAGACACAGATCTGTCATAACAACATGGACTCGGATCTGTTGTAACAGCACAGATCCAGATCTGGCATGATAACATAGACCCAGATCTACCATAACAGCATATACCCAGATTGACTGTAAAAACATATACATAGATTTGTCATAACAACATAGACAAAGATCTGCCATAGCAGCATAGACACAGATCTACCATAACAGCATAGACCCAGACCTGCTATAACAGCATAGACCCAGATCTGTCATAACAACATAGGCACAGATCTGTCATAACAGTTTAGACCCAGATCTGCCATAACATTATAGGCCCAGATCTGCCATAACAACATAGACTAAGCATAATGCTCCCACTTTCAGATCAGGCAAGAATAATGCACCCACTTGCAGATTAGGGCAGCATAGACCCAAATCTGCTATAACAGCATAGACCCAGACATGCCTTCACATAAGGTGCCCACTGCAGATCAGGGTCTACCATGTTTACTTAAAATAAAAAATATAATTAAGAGTACAGACCCTGATGTACTAGTTCATAATACTGTTCACAGTTGGGCAGGCATTATATACCAGAAAATGTTACAGTACACCCATTAAGGTATATCAATATAAGGTCGTCTCTTGTATAAGACAGTTATGGTCATGAATCCCATTTCTTTATTTAATAGAAAATATTATGTATAAAATACTTCACTGTAAGTGTTCTCACCAATTAGGCAGCTGACTTTTATGGCTCCCATGAACAATGTTGTAGTGAGGGAGTACTGTACATGTAATTGGTTGCTCTTGCTTGTCTTTTTGTCTTTTCATAGAAGAGTATTTTACATTTCATTGGTAGTCTTTTATTTCAAAACAATGAGTAAAAACTGCGTAAGAAATTTATTTGTGTAAGTTTGAGAATTGTACTTGACCAATTTAAATGAGAAATTGATCCAATTATTTGGTAAGTAATAGAAAGTAGATCTGTGCCATATTTATGGTATCTGTAATATATATATATATATATGTGTGTGTGTGTGTGTATGTGACTTAGTCTGATTTTGTTACTATTGCAAGGCATTTAACCTTCATTTTAATCATCTAATGTTTAACCTTTTTCAGAAAGGTGGACATTTTTTTAAAAAAGTGAATAATACATAAGTTATAAAAATACAAATCATGGGATACTGTCGGTGTGTTGAACACAAAATAATTGTCATTAGAAGTACCAATAGCCTGCAATTTGACAATTATTCTTTTTTGATATAAATATCCATGTGCTGTTTCATTAAACAAACATGCACATAGATAATGACACCATTACAAGCCATTTTCAAATTTGGGTGTCCAGTGGAGAGGCATTTTTTATTATTGGCTTTTTTTTTTTGTTGCTACCATCTTGAAATGTTGCAAGTAATTTTTCCCCCTTTTAAACTGCTTCCTCAATGCATCATATTTTGTCACAGAACAGCCCTTAGGACCATGTAGGAAAAAAATTTAATTGATCTGTTTAATATGCCTAGATTTCTTTCTTTTTCATAGATTGTTCTATTTGATTTTGATAGGAAATTAATAGCAACATAAGTAATGGTGTCATGTAGTATTAGGTTTAATTGTAAATGATCTTTTTTTATCACAAATGTTGTTTGTAATGTAGTAGTAGCAGAAATTTTTTCAGTTTTGATTACTTTAGTATATATAATCGATGAAACTCATGTAGATTTACTGTATACCATACAATTTTTGCCCCCTCTTGTTTCCTTGTTTGAGGAATGTAAATCATTTTTACTCGTTATTCAATTTCATTCTTTAGAAGTGGTAAGTGGAATGTATTGGTGCAGCATTATATTTCCTGATTATTTTAATTCAGGCTTGAGTAGTGGCAAATAAAAATAAAAGAAACAACAGCAAATACAAAGGTAATTAAAATTTTAGGTATAGGGTATGTATACTTGTATCGAAAATCTGCTAGTTATTTTACCTCTGTTGAACATGTCACAGCAGTTCAACAATATGTTTATTTATCTTTTACACTAATTATTCAAGCTAATTAGTTCTTCAGACTTTAAGTACATTAAATCAAGGATAGATTTAGTCAGTTACTATGTGCTTAATATATGTAGTAAGATAATGGAATTCTTCATAAGGTCATGAAGATGGTTGGTTTTGGACATAGTTTCGCATTTTAGATACCCTGCTCAAACTGAATTTCAGTCCTGTTTGTACATCTATAAAACTAAAAGATCCTATCACAGTATAGCCTTTATTATCCAAATGCTGAATATATCCTGTTTATGTACATTATTCTTACCAATGTTGTTCTTCCGATAACTTGACATAATAATAGTCTTTGTCACTGTTTTGAAACTCTGACTACTTAGGGCTTCTGTTCATTCATTTTTGTTATGCCATATTGTGTGAATGGGGTTGACCCTGCCAATCCAATGCCTCATGTCCAGGATTGAAATTGTATAAAGGCTAAAAGTCAAATTAAATGTTCATCTTTTCATGTCACAATTTGAGTTATGGTCCATGTTGGACTTTGAAGTTTGCCCTTGCATCAGGAATTTTGTTTAGACTAAATAACTTTAAAGGACTCGTAATTAAAAATCAATTCAGCGTGGGCCCTAATATCTACGTGAAATTAAAGTTACTCCTTTACATCTAAATTTGACTGAATTATAGCCCTCATTCAACTTGATAGTTAGTCATTCCTTCCTGATACAAGACTTCTTTTATTAATTTATATCATATTTGCATGGGTATCTACATGTACATGTATGTTCTCTGGACACACACACACACACACACATGCATATACATGTATATGTATGTATTGGTAATGATACATGCATCAAATAAGGATAGGTCTACAGTTAAAAACATTGCAGTGAGCATCTTGAGGGATTAGCTCTCAAGTACTAAATTTTACAGTTAACTTGGTGAAAGGATTAGCTGGTCTGTAGCTTAATGTATCAATCAGGTATTTTTCTTGTATATTATTTGGTGAAATTATCATACCTTACCTTCATGTTTATAATGACAAGTCAGTTTGAGTGGAATAATGGCCTGGTCCATATTCTAATGAAAGGTCAAACAGACCGATCATTCTTATTGAGCTATATTTCCATGCAGCTGAAGTGTTGTTGCTCATAGAAGATATAATCCAAGAATGAATCACAAAAAATAACTGACAGAATTTTCAGAAGTATTTTCATCTTTAAAATAGACTTCTGGGAGTTTGAAGCAATAATATTAGGATCAGAATATAACTTGGCTTTGAGTAGGCCCAGAACATCAATTTATACATTCTTAACTGACTGTGACTTAATTTTGGACTTGGTGATTTGGTTCTTGTTTAAAGCAAACAGAAGAACAATAACACATTTTCATTAGCACAAAGTCACGACTTATTAGGGATTTTTTCTTAAGCATATGTGAGACCTTGGTATCACTCATTCAGCAGCATGATTCAAATGTTTCTATATGGTCATAAGTCCCAAAGCCTGGGAGGAATAGCTGTCATATTTGGACTGTATAATCAAAAAGTTCTGCCCTTTTATATCCATGCATCCCTACCCTCCCTGTGGCTCTTGGGAAAGGTCAAGGTCATTTGAATATCTTGGCTAAGTTTTCAGTTAAAGTTGTTTGTATGGTCATAAGTCCTTAACCTTGGAAGGGATGGCTATTATACTTGGACTATCAGGCAGAGGAGCAGGCAAGGCATATAATTCCTTGGAATTTCTCATTTAGAATTGAAATGTGAAATTGTAAGGCCTTAGCAACAATCACATTTATGAAAAGTGTTCAGATATGAATAGTTCAAGATTGAACATTGCAGACCAAAAATGTACAAAATATCTTGGTTAAAGTTTTCTTTTTAACTGGCGGTCATTTTGGCATGGAGGAGGCAGTTATGATTTGATGGTTTATTGTTGACCAGATTTGATTTTATACATTTTATATTTACATCTATTAGAGTAGATTGAAGTCAGATAAACTGTAGTGTTAATTAACTAAATGTAAACATTCAAAGCAGCCAATACTGTACCAATGGCAAAGCACCTGCTTTACACATGGCTCTATACATGGCCTTAAACAGTGTCAACATTGCACTGGTGTTAATAGGAAGTACATGTAAACAGCACTGGGTAGGCCAGTGTGTAAAGTCTGATTAATAGCCTGCTTTTCCATGCATGATATAGTCTGTTTTCAATATGTTTTGTACATCTTACAACATTAAAGGATAATGCACAGTTGACAGTATGAAATTCTAGTCATTTCACTTTTCTATATTTTTAAAATTATTTAAAATTATTTCATTATGATTTATCTTTGCTTGGATTTTTTCCTGCCATTCACCTTGAAAATTTCGTGAAGCTGAAAATGTAAAGTGGATGAGTTTACATTTTTCATTTAGCCATGTGCAAGACTTGTTTAGCTAATGTATCAACAGATGAATGCATATTCACATAGAAATTAATCCTGTGGTTATACAAGTTACTCCCACTTTGTATACCTGGGTTAATTACTATGCAAAACCAGCAGCATAGCATAGAATTGATGCAGAAGGGTGCAGCCAAATAAAAAGGGGGGAAATATTTGTTACATGAAGTGTAACCCCACTGAAAATATTACAGAGCAGGGTACACTTTTTTCAAAATGGATAATATATCCTTTTCCTCTAGAACCAAAATAAAAGATTGAAACAATTAAAACTTCATGGGCTTATATGCAATGCAGCTTCCATTAATGGTCACCTCCCTTAAAAATCTACCTCCCACATACCTCCAGTACTCATTTTCCATCTGCCAAAAAGTAATGTTCTTTCAAGACAAGTGGTCTTGTATCAATGGTCTCTCAAGACAAGTTTTACTGTAATTTATAAAGTTAATTAAGAAATTGAACTCTTTTATCCAAAAATGGGGTTTATTCCTAGTTTTAAAAGCGGTCATTGCTGTACAGTAAAAAGTGAATAACTCGTGCAAAAAGGGATGAATTTTGTGCCAAATTTGTTTTCTTTTTCAATCGAAATCCTTAAATACCCTTTTTGTTGAGCCCGCTTGTCATCTGTCCATAAGTCCCCCCACAATCCAGATTAAGCTAAATATTACCGTATTTTAGTGACGATCAGTGTTAGTTTTTTTTATATGAAGCTCAATGTTAAAGTTTTACTTTCATTTTTACGTAATTTTGTTTTCTAGCTAAATAAAAAATAAGCTCTACAAAAAGGGGATCTCTTGGTCTGCCTGTAGTTTTTCGAATTTTTTTTACATTTTAGAAACAAGATCTTTATGTATTATGACTGTACACTGACGATACTTGCGCGTAAAATAAAGTTAGTAATAAGGTCACCATTTTGTCTACTTTTGGTAGTTGACACTACTTGACAATTGTATACATATTCCAGAATTTTGATTAATGGCCAGTAACACTTTACTCTGTCAAATTAGAGCATATTTGACTATTTGAATTATAGTTTGAAACTGTACATATAGCATTTTAGAGATTCTTAAAAATTATCAGTGCAAGTGTTACATCCAAGTACAGTAGTCCCTACTAATTTAGTGTACCGGGTACTCTGAATTCAAAATTTTTGTGGGGTACTCTTTTTGTCGATTTTGTGGTTGCTACAGACGACAAATTTAAAGACCAAACAAACAATGATCCTTTGGAGGAAACAACAGAACTCTTCCTAGTCAACATGTTTAAGTACCAACAAAAATATCTTCTTTTTTTTTTTTTTTTACAGAACCATGAAAAATTAATGTTCTTGAAAATACATGAATTTACAGTGATTACAAATATATCATTGACTTGCAGTGAAATCCAGCTATAATTGAAGAAGTTGTTTGTGGCCCAAGGACACAAATTCACAGGGCAACAAATCCTATGCATTAGAAGTGCAGCATTATAACAGTTTTAAACTAACTCCGAATTGTTGAACATACTGTACTAAGGGCCCTGGAGTTGCTTGCTTCCATACAGTATTTTGTGCATTCATCTCATCATCAGAAGCTATTCTATTTCATTTTTATTTGGTCTAACAGTATAGTCCATTTGGAACTCCTTGGTTGAATTGCATCTTATCTTAGATATGGAAAACCATAATTCTGTGATATCATGGTATTGGCTTCAAGATAACTGCCTTCTTATTCAACCATGAGCAATAGAGAGATTAATGGCTAAAGGTGGAGTCTGCCATTACAAGTGTAGGGTAAAGGGATGTATCCTTTGGCTAGGACTTCCATTTCAAGAATGCTACAGGGAGCTCAGGTAACATGTAATTAAATAATACCTTTGAATTTTTTATACACAATTCTTAACGAATCATTATTATTGTGCTTTAATTTTTCATACAATATTCAGAAGTTTATAAAATTTTCAGACTCAAGAATGAGGTGAAATAGGTATATAAGATGTTATCTTAAATTATTTTGTTATAAACTGAAATAATAATTTTAAAAGTAGGAAAATTACAGACAGTACAGTCATCAGAAATCAAAAACCTCTTACAGTCAGCATAAACTAAATAGTTCCATTTGACTTTTAACCTTGCCACTGTTTTGTGGTTAATTAGTATCATTTGTACCAAAACTTTTGAATGGTTACACAAATCATTAAAAAAATCGATATCCAGGGTGTTATGCTGGTTTTGGATAGAAAATGTTCCGATGTACTACTTGTTCAGATAAAATAAATGTTAATTTTGGTTTAATAAATACATTTCTGAACCTCTCTGCTGTTTATCATGTTTCAAAGCATCCTATAATCAAATCATTCATTTTGTAGGTTAAAATATGTAAACTCTTAATCGATTTTGCGCACGAGAGAGAGAGAGGTTCATTATACAATGTATGAGGTTTTGCAACCATCTATCTTTTTTTTGCTAGAATTGTCAATATAGGACCAAGGATGAAGGGTTTATCAAGCAAGTGCATTGCTCCAGCACTGTCTAGAAATCTTTAGAATCCAAGGGAGACATAAATGTGGAAGGGGCATTACCCATGACTATGTCCATATCCATCATACCTTAGTTTTGAGTTTTGTATGCAATTTTAGTACCAAAGTCAGCCACCTTTGTAGTTGTATTTTGTTGAGTCCAACACCAACCAAGCAAAGTGTGTCACTGACTTATGTTTCACACACTAGTGACTTTGATTACCTTTTAGGTCAGTTTCTCTGACATTTGACAAAGCTACTTTGTCTGTGGATGCATCTTGATGAGTACAATACCAATGCCAAAATTAGATTGCTGTGATCTATATTTCAAGCCTCTGTGACTTCAGTTTTGGTTTGAGTCAGATTATTGGTAATGGAGACAATCAACATTGTATATGGATGCATCTGGTCAAGTGCAACACCATTTTCCAGAAAGTAACTGTGACCTAGTGCACACTTTTGTGACATGTTTTGCATTTCAGTTAATTTCATATGCAGTGTTTGCCGTAGAGGCATGCAATTGTATGTGTAGATGTGACTTGTTGAATTCAACCCCACTCTACCAAAATTAGGTGACTGTGACTATTTTACATCTCCGAGATTTTCATTAAATTCTGCTTTTAAGTCTTTTTCTCAAATAGTGTTGTCATTTACTTGTGTGGTGTATGCAAAACTCTTCACCAAATGTAGATAACTGACTTATATGTTATGCTTAAGTGGCTTTAGTTTTGCAAAAGAGGTTACCAAGGCATTAATGTTCTATGAATACACTACTAGTTTTTGGTGTAACATTTTTTATGTTTAGCGGAAAATGTACATGATGCTTCAGATTTGTTGTTGTATAGTTGCTCATACCTTAGTACAGGAAACCTATATTCGAGACCACCCTAGAATGCCAAATAAAAGGATCTCTCAATATAGGGAGTCTCAAGAGGTCATCACTGTGTATCTAATATGTCCATTGAGAATCTGGTCTCGAGACGTGGTGTTCCAAAGCAGTGGTCTCAAGACAGGTGGTTTCCCAAAGCAGTGGTCTTTTAAATCAGGATTTACTGTATTTTTCCAAATTAAAAAAAGCTGTGAGGAAACCAACAAAGCTTACTTGCATATCCCAAATTTACAAGCCATTGGCAAAGTTTCACAATGTGCCAAAGTCATACAAATAAATTAAACCGAAATCATAAATTTAAAAAAAAATTAAATGGAGATCACAGCACAGCATCCTAAACTTGCATCCCTTCTTTCATTTTTGCCAATTTTTTCATGAAGAGGTGAGCACTAAAGTTCAAAAATATCCTGAATGTTGGAAGCAATAAATGTGAAGTGTATGTTCATTCACCAAGTTCTTCCTCTAGGAAAGTTTGATACCTCCTAAACTTCCATAACCTGAGAAACCATAAGGCATTTGTTTTGAAAGCAAAAACAAGTCTCTACCCCGACCCCAACAATTTATGTTAATTGGTAATATTAGTACTTGAAAAGGGAAAACTGCTTTGTTAGGCGTGTAACATAGAAAGTCCCCGATAGTTAACACACCTGACCATAACACCATGTGAGCTTATAGTATGACCTTGCATCTGTATGTCTGTCAACAATTGCTATTTTAAACTTCTTAAAAACTACTGGACCAATTATGACACAGCATCATGGCATAAAATGGTTTCAAATTTCTATTCAGTGACATCAATATGCCATCAAATATGGCCACCATAGTAAAAACCCTTTAAATGATTTCTCAAAACAACAGAACAGAGTTTGATCAATTTTAACAGAAAACATCCTGGCGGGAAGATCTTCCAAGTGGGTTCAAATTATGTTGAACTGGTTTTCAATATGGCCACTGTTACTAAATATAGAGAAACTTTTCATTGACTTCACCAAAACCACTGAATAGAATTTGACCAAACTTTACAGAAAGCATCCTGGATGAAGACCTTTCAAATTTGTACAAATGAGGCCAATCTGCCATCAAATATGGCCACCATCAATAAAAATTTTAAAAAACTACTTCTTCCAAACAGCTCAACAGAATTTGACAATGTATCCTGGCATTGAGGCCTTTAAAATTTTTAAAAATGAATGTGGCCATTGTTACAAAACAGACAGAACAACCCCAACCCCCACTTTAAACTAAACGACTTTTCTTGGAACCTGATCAGCAGAATTTAACCTAAACTGACAATACATTTTTGCATTAAGGGTTTTCAAATTTTTACCGATGATGCCGATTCTCTATCAAATATGGTCACCATTACTAAAAATAGAAAATCCTTTAAATGATTTCTTCCCAAAAGCCAATTGACAGAAAGCATCTTGGCATTAAGGCTTTCAAGTTTGTACACATGATGCCAATCTGCTATAAAAATAGGCTGCTGCTTCTAAAAATATATAAATTTTATAAATATTCTTCTAAAGGACAAAGCCAATGTTGGTTGAGGCCACATTAATGGGAACCAAGACAGTGTAGTCACTTTCCTGCTGCCAAGTTTTGTTGAGTCCATGTCGGTGGGAAACAAGACATAGCAGCCACTTAACCACTGTCGATGACATAGCAACAGTTAAGGTTTTGGTTAAAGTTTTTATTAGCGTATATTTCCTAAACCTCTTGATTGATTCTCATCATATTTGGTATGAGCCATTATGAAGCTAAGACAAAATTCATTCCATGATGTACTCGCATGCCCCTTTTACCTTGGTGATAAGGTCACAGTAATAGAAAATTAACATTTAGATAATTTGGTTAAAGTTGGGTTTTTTTTTGTTAATTATTATTTCATTTGCTGATATTTTCTAAACCCCTTGATACTTGAGATGAATCACTACGAAGCATAGATGATTCATTCAGTGACACTCCTTCGCTCCATTGACCTTTGGGTCAGGGTCACAATCATAGAAAATTTGCATTATGGTTTTAGTTATTTTTTTAATTTTTTTTCATTTGCTTATAATTTTTTAAACCACTTGATGGAATTTTTTTTCATAATTGGATTGACATATTATGAAGCCATACATCCTATAACACGACATGTCACGCGATAAAGACGATTTTGCCCCCCCCCCCCCCCCCCACACACACACACACGGTCGTGTTACGAAAAACACGATTTTCAGCAATCTTGGCGAAACAAAATTCCGACAGAAAATAAAATGTACATTTCTTCTTCACAATGATATATGCCCGTAATCTGTGGTATGTATAACCAGTAAACAGTCTTGCTCAGAGCTCGTGTAAAACTATCCTCGGGACCATTTATAGAGCCGATTTAGAGACAATTAAAAGGTAAAGCGGTCAGAGATAAACAGACACCTTTCAGAGATATACTGAATTGGCTCACAACAGCTAGGGTGATGTGTCGTGTCAAGCCCTTTGGGCACCGCTGAGGGAGAGCCCATTAGGCTAATTTGCATAGGTAAAGTACACTAAATGGATCAACCCAATTTGAGTGAAGTTAATTACATCAAACAGATCCGTGTTGAAAAATATGTTATTACACATCACTGACTGCATTGAATGAGAATGTTGAAGCCATCTTTATTAAAGTTTGTGATCAGTGGCAACGTTTCTTTGAAGTCGGATTTTTACTCCATATATAAAATTCAAAACATGATTATTTAGGTAGGTTGAATTCGATCTCAAATGCAGTGTTGCACCTATAACCCAAAGGTCAGGGGACACTGTCCCTCACCCTCCAGATTTGGGGGACACAACATTTTAAAGGGACAAAGGAAAATTGTAGTACATAGTGCACTAGAAGTGCTAACAAAATGAGATACTCTTATTTGCTTCAACAGTTTTACCACCTTAATTTTCTCATATTTTCCATGGACATTTATGTGATTGCAATAAACGTTTCATCATGTAATCAAGTAACTCGAGAAAACATCAACATGTTTGAATATCTGGTTAATCTGAAATGAACTGCACCATGGAATTTTAATAATTTAAAAGTATTAAATCATTAATAAAATGACAAATTGTGTATTTGCATAAATTAGTACCTTTTATCATTAATTCAGCCTGAGAATAAATTCAATCTTCACTGCCGTAGGTGTGACTTTAACCTCGAAAATACGTTACAATAGCAGTGGTCAAAGACTTTTAGCAACTCTGCCGACTGCCACAAACCTTGAATGTTTTCATTGCCAGATTCATTGTTTTGAAATTAATATTCATTGCCATCCTGCAGGTTTTATCACTTTTAGCGACTTTGGCCATTGCTTGCGCCAATATAGACGTGGATGCACATTCGTGAAGGCAGTGGCGTAACGAGGGAAAGTGACGCCAAGGGCCAACTACCAAAATTACGCCCCCACTACATTCGTATTATATATGATATATACGGTACTCTTAGCAAATTGCTGCCCGGGGCCACCGCCCTCTGGCCCCCCCCCCCCCCCCCCCCCGTTACGCCACTGCGTGAAGGAAAAGTGTAGGCATATTTGTGAACACAAATGACACTTGCATTACCGTCAAACCAGCTACTGAACTATTGAAAGCAGCAAAGACTGCATGTAATTAAAACTAAAGACAGTAACATGGTGTATTTTGTATTTAATGTCTGTGAGGTTGTGACCATGTTTGTGGTGATGTTATTTGACAATGCTAAGCCTACCATTTTTTTTTTTTTGTAAGTATATTAAATGCTTCAGAGAAAACAGATGGTATTTTCTTTTATACAGATATGAATTTCCAGTCATTTGCTATATTCTGATTTGAAAAGATAGCTTATTCTCATTTGGATGACGTCGCTTTTGGGGGCTCATGCGCACTGACCACCCTTGGGACCTCAAAACACATTTTTTTGAGTCTCAAACCCCCGCCACACACACACACACACTGTCTGGGAATATGACGGGTATGTGAAGCTAAGACAGTAAATTCTGTGACATGTTTACTTGCCCCTTTCGACCTTAGAGTCAAGGTTAAGTTATACTGATTTGATTGTAAATATGACATGCTGGTCCATGGCTTTTTATTATGCTATTTCGTCCCTCAAAGAGGCCCATTTTTAAACACCTAAAATTGCATTTCAAGAAGACAAAATATTTTGATATATTGTGCACAAAGCAGCTACACATTTCTTAAAATTCACACAAAATTAAATTACTGATTTATTTTCAACTTAAATGAAGATTCATAAAGTCATTTCGTGTAATTTTCTTATTTTCCTAACTTTAAAACAATATTTTGCCAAAGGAATACCTCCATAGATTTTTCTCCAAAGAATCTTCTAACAAAACAGTCATTTTAATGATAAATCACGGAGGTACTCAACTGAGCTCTGTGTGAAAAATGTACTTTTTGAACACGTTTTAAAATTTGATTTTCATACAGTGCTTATGGTCATAAAAATGCCACCAAGACTAACTGCATAATCGGTTTAGCAAAGTTGGCAGAATGACTGATGCGTATGCCAGCTATTTCAAGTTCGAATCCTGTGTAAGAGATTATATTTTTATTTTTATTGTTTTATTAGCCAGTCTGAATCAAGTTGAGTCATTTTACTTTTTTTTTTTTTTTTTTTTTAATTTGTTATTTATAGTTTTGAAAATATTAAGAAAAATATGGTTGCAATACAGCAGCAGTTTTGCTGTGCCATGTTATAATGCAATAGACCGTATATATTTGCTTATAAAATGGGTCAAACTGCAAACATTGTCCCTGATTTACCATTGCATAATGCACCGGCAGATCAGGGTCTATGTTGTTCTACTGATTACTCCTAACGAACTGCATACACCCAGATCTGCTGGCACATTATGCGATGGCAGATCTGGTACTATGCAGTTTGCAGTTGGACCCAACTTGTAAGTGAGTAAGCACGGTGTGTAGCTTAACAGTTTCACAGCTGATACTGTGCTCAGGTAGCACCTCTATAATCCATGCATCAGCTTATGTGACCATTCAAGCAAAGTGCTTTATGGAAAATGTTTTCTCATCAAAGTGTATTTTGTCCTTTATCTTTCATGGACAGTTGTGGTTCATATCAAGGTTTAAAAAGATGATATAATAGAAGGGATACAGAAATCTTCTATTTAATCAAGTGTCTTTTATATGGAAATGCCTTTCACTGGAATTAGGCGGAAGACTTGATATATCTTGCTTACATGCTAAGTAGGCCTCTCTCACAATGCATAAATCTGCACTGCATATAGAAGTTCAATCTGTAACAATGAAAATTGGCTCAAGGTCACAAAAAGTTAATCAGGTCTTGGGACTCTCCTCAATATCATCCCCCATCTGCATATTAAAATCGGTGAAACCGAATTTGAAATATCTTGCTTACAAGCTGATATCCTTTCCTTGTTTATAAGCGTATTCTTTCATTAAACACAAAGAATCCCCCTGAGACCTTGAAAGTTAGGTCATAGTCACCACAAACAAAGTCATCACTGCCTTGGAACCTTTTCAAGTCAAAATATTCAAATATGACTGGTTTGGTTCAGTTGTGTTGTTTAGCGCTGCTGGTCATAGACAAGAAGAGCTTATGGGATGGTCTTTCACCCGTTGTCTGTTAGCACAAATTTGTTATCGTTACTCATCCTAAGCTACTTGTAGGATTGCCATGAAACTTTACACATGCATTAATCACATGGCCTAGTTGGTCCCACATGAAAATGGTGCTTCTCGGACATCCAATGTGGCCACCATCTTGAAAATCGGTATCACTACTCCTAAAATGGATGGTCATCAATATGGGGTTTTTACTAATGACTTCTTATGATGTCTAGTTGGTCTTAAAAAATGGTGTTGATCTGACATACAATATGCCATTTTGAAAATCTTTTTATATCACAACTCCTGAACAGAGTCATATTGATGTGGGGTTTATGGGCGCCAGACGGTGGCCATCTTGAAAATATTGTTATCGATACTCGTCCTAAATGGATGGTCATATGAACAAGGAGGTTTTCAATTTAAGACTTCTTATGGTGTCTAGTTGGTCATAAATGAAAATGTTGCCGATCTGACATCCAATATGGCCACCACAGCAGCCATCTTGAAAATCTTGTTATCAGTACTCCTCCTGAATGGAAAGTCATATTGACATGGTGTTTTCACCAGAAGACTTATTGTGATGTCTAATATGGCTGCCACAGTAGCCAGCTTGAAAATCTTTTTATCACTATTTCTCCTGAATGAGTGGTCGTACCAGCATAGGGTTTTCACTAAAATACTTCTTTTTATGTGACCATCTTGAAAATCTTGGTTTCACTACTCCTCTGAAATGGAAAGTCATTTTGACATGGGGTTTTTATCAGAAGAGTTCTTATGGTGTCTAG
Organism: Margaritifera margaritifera; assembly: GCA_029931535.1. NCBI lineage: Eukaryota > Metazoa > Mollusca > Bivalvia > Unionida > Margaritiferidae > Margaritifera > Margaritifera margaritifera. The sequence goes on along the minus strand of JAQPZY010001685.1, from coordinate 7,944,992 downwards.
TTGGTCATAAATTAAAACGACTAACCCTCAATATGGCCATGTGGCTCTCTTGAAAATATTGTTTTCTCTACTTCTTCCAAAGAGATGGCTACATCAATATGGGGGTTTAACCCAATAGACTTCTTCTGATATCTAGTTATTAGTCCCTAATGACAATGCTGCCCGTCATACATCCAATATGGCTGCCACAACACCTGTCTTGGAAATCTTGTTGTCACTACTCCCCCTTAATTGATGATCATTATGACATGGGATTTTCACCAAAAGATTTCTAATGATGTTTACTTTGTCCTAAATGAAAATGGTGCCAATGTGCCCACCACAGCAGCTAATTTCAAAATCTTGTTATCGCTGAAGAAAATCAGAGATTGTTTCAACATTCAGCTGTTACAAGGACGAAATGCTCGTATCTTGAATTGCTGGAAATTCTTTTCAACCAGTAGAGCATCAGTCCCTTTGAGTGACTCTTGTTTTGATATCATGCTTGCAAGGTCAGTGTGATAAATGGATTAATGGCACAAAACCAATATGTTTCCGTTCCATAAGGGGAGACATAATAAAGTTTGATGACAAGATCAAGATAAAATCAGACACAAGCTGACCATGCCAAAAACTTGTATGGTCTAGACTTAATAATTCATGCACAGTCTACAGCTGGTTACCTTTATAGCTAGCTAAAATTTGTGTCAATAAAACTTCCATCCAGAACTTTATAGCCAAGTTGTAACAAATGCTCAATGCCCATTTCTCAGACTTCACAATTTCAGTGACATTGACTTTTGACCCTTAATTTGATAAATCGCTTGCATCTACTATTTGTTTATCTGCGACATATTTATTGAGGGGAAAAGGTATAATGTTGCCCATATCCGTCCGTCACATCACGTCCCGCAACCTTCATTTCTACTCATTAGCTTTTGAAGGAATTCATGGATTCAAACCAAATTGGGTATGCTGCTTTATATCTAGGTGAAATTCAATTTTTACCATTTTTTTATCAGAATGTAATGGATTTATAACCCTTGTTTTCACTTAGAACTTTCATCAAAATTTCATTTTTGCTCAGTAATATTTTAAGGATTACATGGATTCATACCAAATTTGGTACAAGGCTTTACATGGTGAAAATCTAGGTCAATTCAATTTTCACCATTTTCAACAAAATTGAATGTAGTGCTAGTACCTGTTTGACAGGAACTTTCCCCTTCATTGGCATAATAATTTTTGTTTTCTCTCAATAATCTTTGAAGGACTTTGCGGATTTAAATTGGGATGAGGCTTTACATTAGGAAGACCCGTGTCAAGTTTAAATTTTACCATTTTCCAAATAAATTGTATGATGTTGTGACACCCGTTTTATTAAAAACTGTACCCTTTAATTGCCGTTTCATTTCTACTCAATAACTTTTGAAAGACTTAATGGATTTAAACAAAATGTGCTATAAAGCTTTATATTAAAGATCTAGGTCAAGTTCATTTGTCATTATTTTTACAAAATGTTACATAGTTATGGCCCCTGTTTTTATTTAAAAACTTTTCCCTTCAATTGCATTTTATTGGTGGGGGCATCTTTGTCTTATTGAAACTTATCTAGTTTCTGATTCTGATGAAAATCTAGACAACAAAGGATACAGTGCTATTTTGAAATCTCATCACTTCAAGTTATTGCCAAATAAATAATGGATAGATTGAACAATATGGTGACTGCTGCACTTCAATCTTTCTTGACTCTTAGGTTTGTTTAATCTGTGATTTGAATTTACCATCTCACCGTACTATTTGACTGCAAATTGATGGCAAAGTTAAGTACATTTAAGAGAATCTATTTTTGCAGACTGAGGAATTGGAAGATTTTAAAAGGTTTCAGTTTTATAATTAGTTTTCATGTACATTGTACTTCCTATTTGGATACCAAAGTGACAATGACATGGAAGTACATCAATCACCAGGTTGAATTATTTATACCCTGTCCTGTGTTTCAAACTTAAATGCAAGGACCCAGAGTGCACAACTCTATGCACACAGCTGATTCAACGATTTAACTTGCGACCTTGTGATTGTTTTCTGGATGGATTTCATTAATATACTGTACATTATTTGTACAGTACAAGTCAGCTGAGTGTAATACAGTGACAAAATCAGGACTGTGTGAAATGCAGTCCAGATGGTATAGTGAAACAAAAAGAAAGATGGTTCCTTCTGTGTATGTCAAGAAATATTTTAGAACTTTGAAAAATCAGTGCTTTTGACCCAGATTTATTTATTTTATTTTATTTTTTAATTTGTTATATTTTCCAAGGTTGAAGACAATAAAATGCCTTAGACCAGGACCAAGCAAATCATTCAAGTTTTACCGAGTATTTGAGTGAATTATGTTAAAGTTATAATTTTTAATGAATTTCAATTTTTGTGAAATTTGATCAACAATGAAACTTGTTTTAAAGGACATCTATATAAAGAACACATCCATAAAGGACATTCTGGAATTTGAAAAAGAAATTGCTACATGACTATTCTTTGTATAAAGGACATATGTTGTACGTGTACATAGGACACATGTTTACAAAGGAGACATGTTTTGGTCCCTTCTTACCGCATATTTTTGACATTATCCAATGTAATGAATTTATAAGTGTGGACTTGATTTTAAAAAACTGTTTTAAGCACCCCATAATTGTTTGCAATATACATATATTTGGACTGTATAAAGTTCACTGTAAATCTCTGTTACTACTAACAGATCTTTATTGGAAGGACCAGTGAGCATTGATCAGGAAATGACTTGTATACACATGTACACCTAAAATTAATAGCACATTTGAAATTAGTGTCAATATATAGGAAAAACTTTACTGTTTTTTATAGCCAAGTTACGCTCAAACTTTTTCTCATCCGGAAATGATTTTATTCCACACCTATACTTGACATATCCAGGCAGTTTGTTTAAAAAAATGTTAAACATTATATTCTTCATAAAAATGTGACCTTATTCCTTTCATATATCCCCAGGTATATAATAGTGATGGGAGTAGATATAGAGCTATTGCTATGTCAGTTTGTTGATCTGTCCATAAACATTTTCTTTTCTCGAGCATAACTCTCCAAGTGTTCAAGGTATCTGTATGAAACTTGGTACAAAAATTAAACTAGTGGTCCAGATGAGCCTTTGACTATTCACAATGTTTTGTCCATTTTTTTGTCTATCCATTATTCACGCTTTCATTTTGTAATTTTCCAACCATTCTAGGTATCTATGAAACTTGGTACACGTATTGGACTAGTGGTCCAGATTTGCCTTTCGCTATTTACTACTATTCTGTTTCAGTATTTTAGCTAACCTGGCCATAAGGCCATTACTAAAAACACTGAATATCTTTTAGTGCCTAGTGGACATGGACTATAAAGCATAATTCAGTAATGACTACCTTTGCATGCTGTTTGCAAATCATGATTGGTTCAAATTTATAAAGTTATATCAAACACAAATTATCTAAGTAATTATATAGAGAGTGCATATCATAAAATGTGTTGAGTAATACTGATAAGGTCTTTTATCAAAGGAGTAAGATTAGGTTATGCAACCATGGTTTGCTTTCAGTAAATCTAGGGGGAAAAATGAGTAAAAATGAAATCTTCTTCAGACTGACCAACCCAAGTAGTTGTTTTGGAGGGGTGGGGGATCATGAAATCATATTATTTTTTAGGACTAACAGACAGTGTGGCAACTAAGTGCTCCAAACTTTTATTTCCACTCCACAGTTTCAATACATGTATGAATTTGCTTTCACAAGCTTACATGGGTCATTACCAGGTGAGCAATATCGGACACACTTGGGCCTCTTGTTTTTGTTCATCTTTCCTTCCATCTATCCATCCATTATCCACACTTTATTTCCAGGTTGTTTAAATGATTTTCCATTTTTAGTAATAGTGGCCATATTTGATGGTGAATAGGCATCATTTGTATAAATTTGAAGGTCCTTATTATCATAATGCTTTCTGTTAAATTTGAAGGCCCTTATTATCATAATGCTTTCTGTTAAATTTGAAGGCCCTTATTATCATAATGCTTTCTGTTAAATTTGAAGGCCCTTATTATCATAATGCTTTCTGTTAAATTTGAAGGCCCTTATTATCATAATGCTTTCTGTTAAATTTGGTCAATTTTTGCTCAGCGGTTTCTGAGAAAAAGTTGTTCTAAAGCATTTTAAATTTTATTTATTAATGGCAGGGATATCTGGTAGGGCATTGTCAAATGCGAATGTCAAAAAACTGAAGAAAAGAGGCTGCCCAAAAATGGCCCAGGAGATTTCCAGTAATTATTTTTATCCGAAATAAATGATGCAAATTAATTCATTCTAAGATGGGTTTTTTTAAATTGTCACAGAATTTTCACGACTCTGGGAAATACTGGTAGTTTATTATTGACCACTTCTGCCGCATATCTATGCAGATGCATGAGACCTGTCTCAATCAGTCAGTGAAACTGTCAATGTTTGCAAGAATGATATCATCTCATCGCAATGACATTTTTTGATGTCACCTCATCTCATCTGCCAATCAAAACACTTTTAAATTTCAAGAGTCAAGCTCTGATGTTACAACGAAAGCAGTTTTTATCAAACCTTTGTTCAGCAGAGATCTCATGGAGCTACATATAAAATAGGGTTCCACAACACACAATATCTTGATCTTTTGGGCCCCAGAATCCCACCTTACTGCTGGTTACAATTAAGTGAATTCCTCTTTTTATATCAAGCAGGTGTATATGATATAGGGTGGAGTTCCTGATAGTTTCCAAGTTATGACCCATGTGAGAGTCCAACAGAGGTTAGGAGAGAATTCTGCTGCAGAAGTAACTTGGCCATTTCATGTAATGAAATTGTATATAAGGTTATAGGGTGGGGATCTAAATGGTTTCCAAATTAAGGTCCAGAGGCTTGACACCAGGGTGTGAGGAAAGACCCAGGAAAAAATGCTGACTGAATATGTTAATTCCCCTTGTCAAACCATGCAAGTTTTGCTTCTAAGTTATAACCCAAGGGTTATGGAGACCCAGAGACCAAAGCTGGTTGCATAAACACTTCACCTTTTTCATGCCAAGAAAGTGTATACATGGTTAGAGGGTGAAGATGTCTAGTTTTCAACTTATGATAAAGGGACTGGGCCTCAGAGGGTATGGGCATGATCTAGAATAATTTTGTTAGTTTCCATATGCAATATTCCAAAGATAAATGCATACATCATTGCAAATGTGTACTACATTTTTTCAAAACATGTAAAAACTAATGGGTAACCTTTGGCCACCCCCATCCCTTCCCACAGGGGCTGGGTGGGTGGTGGTAAGTCACTTTGATGAATATACATCATAAAAAGTTTTCTGGTGAAGACCCCATGGCAATATTACTTTTCATTCAGGAGTAGCAATAACAAGATTTTCAAGATGGTCACTCTGGCAGCCATATCGGACATCAGATTGGCACCATTTTCATTGAGGACCAACTAGACACCATAACAAGTCTTCTGGTGAGAACACCATGGCAATATTACATTTCTTTAAGATGTAGCGATAACAAGATTTTCAAGATGGCTACTGTGGTGGCCATATTAGACATTATATCAGCCCCATTTTTAGTTAGGACCAACTAGACATCGTAATAAGTCTTTTAGTGAAAACCCTCATGTTAATATGACCAGCCATTCAGGAATAGTGATAATAAGATTTTCAAGATGGTCACTGTGGTGGTCATATTGGATGTCAAAAGTGGCACCATTTTCAAACAACCAACTAGACCATGGGATGAATGTGTATTTAAAGTTTCATAGCAATCCTCCAAGTAGTTTACGAGGAGGAGCGATAACAAACTTGTGCTAACGGACGGACAACAGACCATCCCTAAGTTCTTCGGGTCTATGACCAGTAGAGCTAAAAAAGCATTTCTTACTTCATCAACATTAGGAATAACAACTTCCATCAAATTCCTACAGGTAGTTTTAGAGCTCTGAGCTTGCATAAAATTGTTAACATTTAACTGACATTAGCATAGCTGTCTCACATTTTTCTCCTAGAAAAGGTGAAACAATCATCAATAGCATACCTTGTTTTCCTCGCACCAAGCTAAGTACAGGTATTAAGCATTCTGACTATTTGTATCCATTATATAAAGCAGTATTTAATGCCTTAGGAAAAAGTATAATCAATTTTATATATTTTGTTGTACAGTAGGTGGATATCCAACAATTTTTTTACAAGGTAATTGTACAGAAAAAGAAAGAAAATTCTTCTGTACCTTTGAGTCATAACTTCATAAGATAAGGAGAAAGTCAAATGACAACAGGAACTTATGAAATCTTAATAGTACAAAGCTGTGCATGAAATTTTAAAATTTGGGAATAAAATGAGATTATTTGTTCAAAACTATAACTACTTGGGGGGGGGGGGGGCGGGTAAAGCAGCATATCTTGTAAATTACATAAGACTTTTATGAAGGTACACTGAACATCTTTTTTAATGTTAGTCTGGTACATGGATTTTGAAAACAAAAGATCTTAACTACATGGCTGGAAAAGTCCTACATTTTTCTACTTAAGTGAAATCAAACTTTTCAAAAACTTGTTTACTTGCCCCACAAAAAGTTTCAACTTGTCTGAGGCTGCTGGACAGCATATTTCTCCACCACTTAACTAGTTAACAGTGCTTAAAGAAAGTTTTAATCAGAGACGGACCTATGGCAAGTGGCTTTGAAACAATAATTTGCCCTGAATTAAGATCAACTTTCCTGACAGGGCCATAAGTTTTTACTATTATTTTGACACACCCACCTCCCCCTGAAAATTTTAATCGCTGGTCCCTTATACTTGTGATATTGTTCATGAGACAACCCTCGTTCGCATTCTGCTGTAAAGGATCAAACATGATTTCCAAAAGTTACATAATTTCTGCATGCTCAGGTGTGGAATTCTGAATAATTGTGTAACACATCTCTACTTTTGTGATCTCCCACTGCTTGTTTTCAGGTCAATACAGAGTGTGAATTTCATTACAATCTGTAGGGATGAGTATTCTGTGGCCTTGGAGTAGTTTTGTTTTCTGAACGCTGCAAAGAAATCGCAAACTCGATCAAAGTTGAAAGCAGAAATGAAGTCAGAGATGCATTGGTCTTTTTTTATTTCAGTTGAAAAAACCAGATCTTTAAAAGTTTTGAAATGAGTTCATGTGATAGTACTGTGGATGTGTCACAATTACAGAAAACACTCACTCTGTATCAATAGAATATGTGGCTACATGTACAAACTCTTTGAACTAAATGGATTAAAATATAACTTCCTTAGGGTGAAAACATTGCATTAGGGGTTTTTATAAGTCGCTAATCCCCTACCTTAGCTTAATTTTCAAACAATCATGATGGTATTGCTCAATATATTTAACCAGTGATGCATGAGCATTGGACAACTCATTGCTCATGCAGGATAAGTGATTGCTAATTATAGGTAACCAATGAAATACAGAGAACAGAAATAGTACTGTTCCCCATTCACAGGACACATGCTTCGCTTTTTACACAAAGTTTATAGCTTTCGATACAATTAAGCCGATCTTCATAATTTGGAGGTACCTACAAATAAAGTCTCAGCAGGTGGGTGAGTATTAATAATTTGGAGGTACCTACAAATGAAGCCTCAACAGGGGGATGAATAATAATAATTTGGAGGTACCTACAAATGAAGCCTCAACAGGGGGGTGAATATTAATAATTCACCAGTGTATTTTAAGAACTTCAAAATGAAAATGTCACATTTCATCTTAACGCTCAAAGTTTCTTGCAGGCAAATTAGATAACTTTTTTAGACAGGCCCAATGGGCAAGTCACTTAGAATATGGGAGGGGTCCAATCTAGATTTAGAGGGTCATTGGGGTATTCAATTTTTCAAGCTCTGGTCAGACAGAAAATCATTAAGAATGCTGCATTGTTAAGTCACACAAGATTATATTATTTGTACAAATTTGTATATATTAAAGCTTGTGGAAATTTAATAACAGCCTTTTGAAGACACTAGTACTAAATATATAAATGAAATTAAAAATTGCATTCAGGGGATAAAATTACAATATGCTTCATTAGATTATGATGGAAATAATGAAAATGTATCAAAGACAGATTTAAAACTAACTTTATCATACTCGTTTTTTCAAGATGCTCTTTTGATGGAAATTCGTGGTAAAACTATATCATATGCTTCATATAAAAAGAAATGTAAAATAAAACAGGAACACTCATTTATGAAATGCAGTCTTTAGAGAATAGTACTTCTGTTGAAAATACTGTTGTAGGGTTATTGGAATCAAAAAAGAAAGAATTGGAAAAAATAAGTAAAGATAAACTTTGATGAAGTATCATCTGGTTAAAGGCAAAAAAGGGTGGAAGAGGGGGAGAAACCAAGTTACTTTTGCCACCTAGAGAGTGAAAACTATGTGACAAAAACAATTACAAAAATAATTAAAGATGAAAATGAAATTATATAACAAATCAATTTGATATTCTGAGAAGTTCAGGATTTTTATGAAAAATATATAAAAAGGAAAATGAAATAGAAAACAAAGATTTAAATGATCTTCAAAATTATAAAATTCCTAAGTTAGACCAAGATCAGTCTTCAAATTCTGAGGGGAAAATTCCTGGTTCAGATGGTTTCATGGCAGAACTTTTAAAAATCTTCTAGAGTGATATTGGGGAATTTGTAGTCAGAGCAATTAATGAAGCATATGACACTGGATCTTTTTCAACAGTTTTGTGACAAGAAATTATAACTTGGATACCTAAGGAAGATAAGCCAAAACAGTATTTACAAAACTGGTGCACTATATCATTACTTATTGTCATCTACAAATTGGTATATGGATGTATTGCCAAAAGGAGAAAGTAAGTGATGAATGGTATAATATCTGATGACCAAACTGGTTTTGTTAAAGGAAAAATTGGTGAAAACACTATGATTATTTATTATATAATGTATATTACTGAAGAATGATATCTGCCTCATATCTTATTAAAAAATTTTGAAAAAGCTTTCGATTCCATTTCATGGAAATTTATTCATAATGTTCCAACCTTTTATAATTTTGGACCATGATAAGAGAGTGGGTAAAAACTTGTTTTTGTAATATCTCATCAGGAGTGTGTCAGAATGCAGGGCTGAGCAAATTTTTTCTTCATCCACTAGTCCCGGACTAGCGACTTGGACAATTTTACTTGCCCGACTTCAAAAATGAATAGTATGGGACGTCGGGCTATGGGATTTGCTCGGCCCTGAAGATGATTAAGAAGAACCTGCAAGTCTTCCCTCCCATATTTCAACAGAGCTGCCCTCTCATGAGGAAAGTGCTTGTAGTCAAATGCTCTAAAGCATCTCAAAGGTCTCTTTGGAGAAATAGCTACCGCACATTCAGTAGCAGTCTTACGTTTATCCCTACACTTTCACAAAAATGTTCCTTCTCCGAATCGCCCTTATTACCTTCCTTGCAAAAATAATTTAGCAAACTCATTTTATCCACAGAGTAACTATCAGCTTGCTTGACAACTACTTCTAAAGTGATCATTATGAACAAACATTTTCTCTTTTAAATATGAACAGAGACAGCTCATTAATTAGCGTAATTGTTTCGCTTCAAACGCAATATCGCACGTGTAGTTAATCATCTGTATAATCAATTAAAAATTAAAGAATCATTACTGTCATTTAATCAGTTCATAAAGGAAACCAACACTGATGTCGGTAAAGTACCTTTCATTAATTTAATTACACTGACTCGCTGGATTAAAATCATAGTGAGCCGCTCGTGAGGATCTGGCTTGAGTAAACAGAATGCAACAAAGTCGCTTAAAACACTGCTAATTGATCATACTGGCTTTCTTTTGTTTGACGTGTTTTGATTTGCCGATAATTTGGTCGCTTAGCTCAATATGCACTCAAGCGGTAACAGAACGTGAGCATATGCGAAAATTTTCTCTGACCACATTTATGTGTTATACAGAATGTAAATGTATACATGAAGAGGGGTAGAATCAAATATTCAGTACACCCGGAGGGCATGATTGGCCAAATAAAGGTTGATATAGTGATTAAAGCACGAAAATAAGGACTTGCCCGACTTTTTTAAAATAGGAAAAAAGCACTTGTCCCGGACTAGCAACTTGGAAAATTTTACTTGCCCGACTTCGAAAATGAATAGACCAGGACGTCGGGCTATGGAATTTGCTCAGCCCTGGAATGGCTTTATATCTGAATTTTTCAATGCTTTTTATGAGTCTGAAGATAAGGTGACCAACTATCTACGTATCTTTTGTCAATATGTGCAGAAATGTTGTCAATGTTATTAAAAAACAATAAGAATATAAAAGGTATTAAACTGAAGGAAACAGAAAATTTACTCTCACAGTTTGCAGATGATACTACTTTGATTCTTGATGGATCTTTCGAAGCTCTTAAATCTTCCACTGATGTATTAGATTTATTTGCAAGAATCCCAGGCCTGAAACTAAATATTACTAAAACAAAAGTTGTCTGGATAGGAAGTAAGAAGTATAAGTACAGAAACCTTTCATCATAGATTAAAACGGCAATAGGTTACTGAATTTACTCTATTGTGTACAAAGTTCTCAGTTGACTTAAAAATGGTACAGATACATTTTGAAAGTAAAATACACATGATAAAGAAGTTTCTGAGGAATTTGGCAAAACAAACCCTACCACCAACTGGTAAAATAACAGTTTTGAAAACCTTAGTGATTCCAAAATTAAACCATTTGTTCATCTCCTTCCCAAACCCCCCACAAAATTTTATTAACAAACTGAATTATATATTTTGCACATTAAATGGAAGTCAAAAGTAGATAGAATTAAATGAGAGATTACGTTTCAGAACATCCGCAAAGGAGGGTTAGCAATGATGGATATTGAAATATTTTTATATTAGCTCTAAAAAAATAACTTGGATTCATAGACTTCTTACAAATAGAAAAAACTTTTTCACTCGTTTGAATACAAAATATGTGAGATCAAAAACATTGACATATTAGGAGATCAATATACAGGTAAATTATCAAAGGAGAGAAAAAATATGTTTCAGCATGATGTTGTATTGTTATGGAAACTTTTAATACAAAGAAATATACCTCACACAGGAGAATAACTTGTGTCAATGAACTTGTGGATGAACACACTAATAAGAGTAAACATCATGTACAAGAAACTAATAATAATAATATAATGATTACTTTATTTCAGATTTAAGTCCATAGACAACAAAAAAAACACCAGCAATTCACACAAGATATGACACAAAAATCACAATACAATATTAATACAACAATTTGCTCCAATGATTAATTATTTATAAATTACGACAGCATGCAAAGTGAAACACTACTTTCAAGATTTTGTTATTGCTGCTAGCTATTCTACTTCTAAACAAGTACATTCTATAATAATATTCTATTTATTATTGATATGCTCAAATACCAGGGAGGTTTTTTTGAATTTGAAAGCTTTAAAGAAAAGATGACATCAACACAAATTTTCTTGACTTCAAAGGTGTCGTTCATACTATAATGTCATTATGTAGAAAATTCAACCTAAATTTGAAATTATACAGGCTTGAATGCCAGACCTTTTGTCCCTCATCAATTAAAACTTATTCTTCACAGTAATAAAGGTTGTAAAGATTTTTACAAATTACTTTTGAACTCGAATGTTTCACCAACCTGTGAAAACAGATGGCAAGAAAATTTCAACTTTACTAGTGACTATTGACCAAATACATATTCTAAAGTGTTTAAAGTAATAAAAAAACTCAAAACTTACAATGATTTCAATATTGTGTTATACATAGAATTCTACTGATGAATACATTTTTGCATAAAGTATATGCCAATGATACCAACAAATGTACCTTTTGTAATAGTTCACCAGGAACAATTGTACATTTGTTTTGGGAATGTAATGTGGTTAATAGTTTATGGAGTGATGTTTCCCACTGGATTCGAGATATACTAAAAGAACTAACTCCAAGTGCCAGAATGGTTTAATTTGGAGATACAGATGTACAGCAATTTTATGAAAAACCTTTATATTTTATTCTTCTTACCAAGTACTACATATACAAATACAAGATGAAAAGAGACATACCTACATTAAATGACCTTAAAAGCTTCTTTAATGAATATTATATATTAGAAAAATATATTGCAGTCAAATTGGAGAGGAAAGAAAGTTTCATGATAAGTTGGGAACAGTGGGAACCATTACTTCTTCCAAACATATCTGATTTTTGTATTATACTATCTATATACGCAAACTTACAAATGTGATATAAATTGTAACATAAATATATGATTACCATTGATAGAAATAACAATCACTCTCTCTCTCTCGCTCAAAAAAAAAATCTTGCCATCTCTTAAAACAAAATTGATGTATGACTTCATAGATGACAGGTGGGTGGTAATTACACATTTGAATTAACAAGAACTTAAGAATGAAGTATGTTGGACCCGTCATCTTGGTTGGTACCAAAATGAGAAGACATAATGTCTTTTTCTTCTTCTTCAATACAAGGCACAGTGTAGATCTTTATAACAACTTCTAGATTGATTTAAAGAATAATTCATGACAAGTGTTTGTGGGCCATATATATGGATAAAGTCTGTCTACTTTCACTTAGATTTTGCTCTCCTGTTTCGAACTGCAGATGCATTTCCTTCAATTTTTACTGCCTTGTGTGGCATAACATTGAAACCCATTATTTCCAGTTTTAGTGATGATTTGGGCTTGGTGATAATTCCTGTTATAGTCGTAATCTGATTTTCTCGGATGGTGAACTTCATTCCTTCTTCAAGAACCATTGGCATTCTCAAAAATAAATTAATCTTGGCTGTGTCCCCAGGCATCAGCATGTTTGTATCTGTTAACAATTTCACACAACAACCCATGCTCCATGTATTGCTATACATCATCTGAATGTAGCCATCCATAATAGGTTTACTTCTTCCACCTTCAACCTTTGACAGGATATACACCTGTGCTTCAAATGAATCATACTGTTTAAAGGTATCGGGTTTGCATAAAAACATGCCTCTTTCAACAAATTCTTTTTTCACTCCACGTAAAAGTGCCCCCAAATTATCACCTGCTACACACTTTGGTACAGACTTTTTGAACACCTGCAAGTCTGATAATGCGGTCTTCAAAATGTTGCCATAACCAATCAACACTGCTTCATCACCTTTATTCACAACACCTTGTTTTAATGTTCCTATAGCAACTGTTCCACGTCCAGGTATTCCAACTGCTGTTTCAATGGGCATGTAGAAAGGACTTTCTAAATTTCTTTCTGGAATCTTCACCTCATTATCAACAGTATTCAAAAGTTTCAAAACTGCCTTCTTCCCAAACTCACTGTCAACACCATTCAAAGCATGAAGGGCCGATCCAGCAATAAAAGGCACTTCATCACCATTGTAACCAAACTCATTCAAAAGATCTCTAACCTCAAGTTCAACGAGTTCCACCATTTCACTATCAACAGCATCTGCCTTATTAATAAATACAATCACACTCTTCACACCAATTTGCTTGACAAGAAGTAAATGTTCTCTAGTCTGTGGCATGACGCCATCAGTTGCTGCAACTACTAATATGGCTCCATCTACCTGCGATGCACCTGTTATCATATTTTTTATGAAGTCTATATGCCCAGGGCAGTCTGTATGAGCATAATGACGATTTTTCGTCTCGTATTCCACGTGGGTTGCATTAATGGTGATACCTCTCCTCTTTTCTTCAGGAGACCTGTCAATTTCATCAAATTTGACAAATTTTGATAGACCTTCATCAGAGAGTACTTTGGTAATCGCAGCGGTGAGTGTCGTCTTGCCATGATCAACATGACCTATGGTACCTATATTCAAATGTGGTTTTTTACTGCCTGTCGAACTAAATCGATACACACATAGATGCGAAATCCTTTCCTTCTTGAGATTATAGTTTTTCCTTACAAGAAACGATATGTTCTTTGATGAAATTTGCTTCAATCGAGAAAAGAATCGCATTTGTATCACTCCAAGTCGCATTGCAGCTATGGAGGCAGCCATCTTTAACAAATAATTTCCGCGCCTGAGCATGGCTTTGAATGCAGTTACAGACCCGACAATGTACAAACTAGCTATTGAATGATACTTTGCAAAACTATAATAATAATAATAATAATAATAATAATAATAATAATAATAATAATAATAACAATAATTTAAACACGAACTTCCATTATGCATATGTACTAAACGTTCTACAACCATATTTATGTATAAATATAGATGACAGAAAATCGCCGTTCTTGTTTATCTAGAATAATATTTATTATTTTATCAATGAAATAAATTACGTAGCACCCAGCAGCATGAATAATGATAAAGTTTATCAAACTGTGGAAGTAGCCACAGATGTTGATGTTCTAAGTGAAGACAATGAATACTTGTATAAATAAAGTATCAACATAAATCGGCAGATGTTGTTTAATTTTTGTTTTAAGTTCTATTTTGAGCTGCAGTAATCAAAAGAACACATATTCTATGAATGGAAAAGAACAACAGTCTGTGGGTAGTGAGATTAACCTTCATATCTTCATAACATATCACAGGCATGTGCATCCTACAGCCCGCGGACCCGACCTGGTTTTATTGGCTTATTACATCATAAGGTATGGCGCCTTGCAGGAAGTTGCACATGCCTAACATATCAGATATGAAACTATAAAACAATCAAATGAACTGCTGGTGGGGGTGTGGTGGGGAGAAATCAATATGTGTCTTTAAGAAATTATTATTAAGGAGACGAACTCTTCTTGAACCAAAAACATATCTGGCAAAATATACAATATTAGTCCTAACTTGATATGCAGAACTGTCACAGTTATTTTATTGCACAAAATTCGTTTAATCGTTCAATCATATAATCAATATCAAAACACTAGATGGTGAATAAATTACACTGCAATAATATACTGATAGGGACTGCTCTCTCTCTCTTCAAGATGTCACTTTACCTAACGAGTGCTTCATCAGCACCGATGAGAAGTCATTTAATAAATTTTTCTCTACGTTGCTAGTTTAGCTCATACTTGTTTTATATCTCCTTCCTTGTACAATTTTTTAAAAATTTAAACAAAAATAGGAATTCGCGATAAAAACGTAAGCAAGTGGTGTGGTTCGCACTGTTCTTTTTACCATGCGAACATTTCTAAACACAAAATGCTTATTCAGATTGTTTGTTAGATAGTTTGCTTGCTTGAATGTTTGAAATTTCTCAGAAATACACCGTCCTGCAAGGGGTATTTGTTGGATATCGTAATTTTGCCAAAATTAATTTATGCTTTCTTTTTGTAATAATATATTTGCTTTATTGGAAATGCAATTATGCATGATTTTTCTTGCCTGATACTTCCCTCTTAATCCATCATTTGTTTGTGATCATTTTTATTTGGACATTCTTATTTATTATCGTTATATTTGGTATTGGACATTTATATTTTATTATTTTCGTACATAAATAGCATATTCCAGATCACCTTCAAATCTCAAACTGAAATTCAAGAGCAACAAACGTCAATTAAGAAAAAAAGCGTGTAATATTCAAGGACCACCCCCCCCAACCCCCACCCCCCAAAAAAATAAGAACCATTCTAGAATTTGAGAAGGCTTCGTGAGGCTTTCTGTTTGAGGAGAGTTCGAGGACGTTACGCGTAAACTAAATCAAATTCATACAGACGAGGGGGTTTAATCGCCACTAACCTACCCTCCTTCCCAGTCTCCCTCCCCCCTCTGTCTGTCTGTCTCTCTCGCTCTCTCTCTCTCTCTCGCAAATAACAAGGAAAAAATGATATAACGCAACTTCGATGACTTGCCATTCTTAGCTAAAACGCTTGTCACTTGTTGACTAATTTAAAACAGTATTATTTTAAACCATATACTCTACATTCCTCATGACCGCTGCAACCCAATGTCTATAAATAACACCATCCAGACTGTCACCGAGGTACCCTTACACAAAACTCATAACATGCATTATGTATATTCTTACTGCGACCACAAATATAAAGATTTGTCAAATATTTTGTTCATTTAATAGATTATTGTAATATGACAAATAATCGACAAGTAATGAGACATATTTCTTACAAAATGCGAGTATTGTTGGATCTGCATTGTAAGAAAATTGTTATATACTGCGTTGTAATGAAATCACAGCCATAACATAAATACATATCTTCTATATCCGAAAACTCCTAGGATTATGTAGAATTATGTACTTTGTCATTTGAACATGGAAATGGGCCACAGGTTTCAAAATTATTCAAAAAAAAAAAAGTTTAGTGAATTTTATCAGCATGGGTGTCAAATTGTGATCATTTTTACATCAAAATCCCGGTTTTCAACTAACATGTGACCATCGGCCATTTTGTTTTAAACCATAGGCCACCACGTTTTATAAAACCTTTATGTGAGGTCACATTTCCTTACTACTGCGTGAAAACCATTATGTCCTGGTGTGAGTCCACTTGACTGACCTTTAAAACCTGGGCCACCTATCTCTGGCTTTCGTGTGAGGCCACTGGTCTTCTACATTTTACGATTTCTCAGACCTAGGTCCAAGGCCACTGATCTTGAAAAAAACAGGGACCTAGGCCACCGACCTTTAAATTAGTTTTTATAACAGGGCCACCCCACACCAAAAATATAGGATAAAAAAGCCAGTGCCTGTACAGCAAATTCACTATGATTACAAATTAACTACGAAAAAATTTATATAAATAGATCATGAACTTCATATATAAAAAAAAATAACAGGTATCTTACCTTACCCGTGCCCTGCAATCCCGTTTAACACATTTATTCGCACACAAGTTTTTACGGCAACTTTATTTAACGAGATACCAATAGCTTGCACAGAAAATGACTATTTAACATATACAAATCACTAAACATTTTTGATAATTATACTTTAAATTTTGATAATGATGATTCATTAAATAGATGCTATATGAAATTTTTGCAAAATCGTTTAAACTGGACAGCATGGATGGCAACATCAAGACATGGAATCTCTTTTGTGCATTTATCAGATGATAGTATGCTACACCAGTAAAATCATGATACAGGTTTCATACATACTTTCAGTTACAAGAACCATACATGTGAACCTCCCGGGTGGGAGGGTGTTTCTCCCGAGTTGAGGGGTGTCTCCCGTCCCTCCCGGAAATCTCCCGCGTATGCAAAACTATTATTGAAAAATTAAATTTGTTCCATTTTTTTCACACTTTGGTTCAAATGTTGTATATCTACAGTAATACTGCCTGTGATCACATGACCGTGAACTGGCTTAAGCAGGACAAGAGCATTTAGTTGCTAATTTCAAGCAGCATAAAACAATTAACAACCCTTTGATTCTGCTGGCAGGGTCAGTTTGTTTCAGTGTTTGAAGTTTGTCGAGTTGGATTATACTACGTGTGAGCAGAAGTAATTCTGAAAGGATTAAAGACATTAATTGATTATGGTTGGGTTACTAAAGAGCTCAATCAGCATAAAACAATTAATATTCCTTTGATTCTCATTGGAGGGTATGTTCTGCTTTGGTGCTTAAAGTTGTTGAGATGGATTAGGGTTTATACTATGTATGATCAAAAGTAATTTGGACAGGATTAAAGATGTTAATTGATTATGGTTGGATTACTCAAGAGATCAAGTAGCATAAAACAGGGTCGGTGTGACTTTTGTGTTTAAAGTTTATCAAGATGTCTAAGCATGTGTTATCTCCCAATGCTAAAACACCAAAATCTAAGCAGTAGAAATATGAGACAAAATTTAATGATGGATGGAAACAGGAATTTCAGTGGTTGGAATCAAGTTTGAAGTGACATGAACGTGCATTCTGCTCTTCCTATAAAGCTGATGTTAGAATCTGTTACGGTGGCAAGAATGACATCACGTGTCATGCAGAAACCCCATCTCATGAAAGCATATTAAATGCAACAACAAATATGCCATCACTGAAATCCATGTTCATGGAATATGCATCAAATGTAGATAAAGTTACAAGTGCCAAGACATTATATGAAAACTTTATAGTCAAACATAATCTCCCATTTCTGGTAGCATATCATTTTTCAGATCTAGTCAAAATAATGTCCCCTGACTCAGAAACCTTATGGGCATTTTTTTTAATTTCTAATTTCTTGAGGAAGAAAGTCACAGAAAATAAACCTCTGGCATAAAAGTCTCAAACATTCCACTAACAATTGTAACAGTGTAAGACACTGTGTTGTATTTAAATTTCCCACTACTATGCAAAGTTCTTATTGGCATACCCAGTCAATCAACCTTGATGATTGATTCACACAACATATTTCCACCCACCAAGGTAATTAGAAAAGGTAGTGAAAAAACCACTCTTGACTTTAAGAATATTTTGTTCCTGAAATGCCCAACACTATTTTCATTGTTGTACATAACAGAAAGAAAACAAGAGTCCCTTGAAGGGAATGATGCTCTACTGGGCAAAAAGAATTTCCTGGAATTTAAGATAAGACAATTTCTTCCTTTTAACTGTCGAATATTGAAACCATTTATCATAAGTATATTAGGGAAAACCCCATGTTTATATAGCCATCCATTTGGACAGGGATAGGGATAACAATATTTTCAGGAGGAGTATCAATAACAAGATTTTGAAGATGGCTGCTGTGGTGGACATATTGGATGTCAGATTGGCACCATTTTCATTTAAGACCAACTGGACATCATAAGAAGTCTTCTGGTGAAAACCCCACAACAGTATGACTTTCTGTTCAAGTAGAGTTGTGATAACAAGATTTTGAAGATGGCTGCCATGGTTGCCATATTGAATGTCAGATCAGCACCATTTTATTTAGGACCAGCTAGACATAAAAAGAAGTCTTTTAGTGAAAACCCCATGTTAATATGACCATTCATTTAGGAGTAGCGATAACAAGATTTTCAAGATGGCATACATGGTGGTCGTATTGGATGTGAGATCAGCACTATTTTCATTAAGGACCAACTAGGCATCATAAGAAGTCTTTCAGTGAAAACCTCATGCTGATATGATCATCCATGTAAGAGGAGTAGCGATAAAATTTTCAAGATGGCTGCCATGGTGGCCATACTGGATGTCAGATTGGCACCATTTTCATTTAAGCCCAACTAGACATCGTAAGAAGTCTTTTAGTGAAAACCCCATGTTGATAAGACCATCAATTCAGGAGTTGTAATGATAAGATTTTCAAACTGGCCGCTCTGGTGGCCATATTGGATTTCCAAGCAGGACCATTTTCATTTAAAACCAACTAGACCATGGGATGAATATGCATGTAAAGTTTCAAGGCAATCCTCCATGTAGTTTAGGAGGAATAGCAATAATAGACTTGTGCTAATGGACGGTCGGATGATGAACAACAGACTATCCCATAAGCTCTTCTGGTCTATGACCATTATAGCTAAAAACTCGCTTAATGCAAAAAGAGAGAATAATTCTTTGGTTCAGACAGTGATGGGAAAGAATTTTTATTGTAAAATACTTTAACTGTACTTTTAGCAGGCATGTGTTCTATGCTATGAATGCAATTAATGGTCACAGGCAACCAATTATTGTATGAGCTATGGAACCAGCCAATATATATTAAATACTGTACTTAAAGGAATGAAGGTCACTGATTGGCTGAAAATAATTACCACAACAAATTAATTTAATTTGTGCATAGGATTTAAGCATGTTATTTCAGTGTTACCATGAAAGTTTAGCAATTGGCCAAACATTAACAATATGGAGTATGGGAAATGAGTTCTTTGTGCCCTAATGCATACACAGCCTGTCATCGATGGAAGAAAATGGTGTTGCAATTTACGCCCTAATGGAAATAGTGAAAACTTTGCTATGAAGCACCTTAGTTGTGACAGCCTGTATGGTGTTCATTACATGCATCAAGGCTTGAGTTCCTAACAAAGATTTGTAATTTCCACAATACAGAATAGGAAGACTTAAACTAATATCAATCAAACACTAAATATACAGTGAATCAGCCAAGGCATATATTTCAAATTTGTGAATTTGCTTGATGTCACTATAGAGTGCATACTAATAGTATGGGCAAAGACTGTAAGCCTTGAGTTACAATGCCACTAATTATATGTGAAAGAGGGAAACCAATCTGTTTGTAACACATTCTTGTGGAGTGTGTGGACTTCCACCCTCTCAGAAAGACATTTCTTTTTCTTTTGTGAACTCGATGAAATAACTTTATGATGATGTACCACCAAAGAAAATCTAGACTTTTTGAGGGAATGCAGTTTATAGAGCCAATTCTGACTGTATGTTTTAAGATTTTACACTTTATTGCTTGATCTTTTATTTTATATACCAACCTTTTATAAAATTTTAACATCTTTACCTTTTAACTTTTATCATGTAGTATTTTATATTTATGTTTATTTGGAAGGCTTTATCTTCTAAGAGTGTTTTCACATTCTTTTAGAACTTTACTTTTTATCAACACCATATAGCAAGTATTGTGCTGACATGACGTTAAACACATTATTATTATTATTATTATTATTATTGTTATTATTATTGTGGTATTTTAACTACTGATGTTATTATAATGAACAACGTTCAGTATCTGCTGTCTATTTATTAGGAATAGAAATAAACTTATTCATTATAGTTAACGATGAGAGAGAGAAAGATAGAAGACCTATACTATTACACAATTTGTTTAGTGAGAGGTGGAAAAGTACTCCTAGGTTGCAAATCTCAAATAATTACTGTCAAATGTGATTGCAATGTCATCGAGTTTAATGGATTTTTGACTTGATTGTGAGAAAGGCAGGCAGAGAGATGCAGTTATAATAATACATCTCTATTTTTTAGTATATCTGAATGCTTTGTGAATGAGTGACTGTAGGAATGGATAAACTTCCTCACAGAGCAGAAAATGGATATGAAGGAAATTTGTCTCCATTTCTGTATCAAAATATTTAATCTCATTATATTAAAGTCCATGCTACAAGCTTAAACACTGCACATTTGAATGACCACTGGATATCTTGGGCATCTGAAATACCAATTTACCAAAGGTTCTATATAAAGCAAGCATGTGACAGCACTGCAGATAAATGCAACCGCTAGGAAATATTCTGCATATGATGACATTATTTTATACACACATTCATCTCACAGCAGTAAATGTGGAACTGGAACAAAGATGCATGTACATATGATGTCCTTTGGAGACACTAATTGCTAGTCAGTGTCAGATCTGCCAGCACATGTACAACCTTCTTCAGAGACAGTGCAAGGATTGAAAGCCACCTATATATTGACCAATGAAATTTAGACTTTAGTATAGTAAACAGCGTGGGTGGAGTAACTGATCCAAAGACAATGATGGCAAAACATTGTGTTGAAGAAGAAGTTGAATAAAATATCGATCGATATGTCCTGGAACTTAGGTCTACATCACCTCTGAAATCATTGGCACTCATAACCCAAACTCAAGAATACTTTGATAAAGGAAAGTTTAACATCCTGCAAACAAGTTAAAATAAGTAATGCTTTATTCTACGAGCATCAACTTGAGTCCTTTATAGAAATAGTGTGCGATCCTTCAAGGATAACACTTATCTTGGCCTTCGTACAAACAAATCTCTGCTATGGGTCTGATACAAAGATGCCTGAACAAATTGAGGTAAAAGAAAATTTTAAATATGCACCTTTAGACATTATGATGGCATGAAAACGTTCTACCCAATCTGTTGTCATATGCAAATGTTTAGATAAACAAACAAAATAATTATTGAGAAAAAACATAAAAAACCAAGACTTTAGATCTACACTGTGTTACAAATCCCTAAGGAAAATACCTATGCAGTCTTTTTCTTGTATAATTCATTTCCCAGGCCAGGCCAGTTCAACTGCCATGTTGTATCCTTGGACAAAACACTTTACTCTCTCATTGCCCAACAAATTAACCAAAACCTCAAGGCAAAACACCTTAATTAAGCCAAGCCAAAATAGAAAATGTTATTGTGCATCTCTGATGCATATCAATAACTTTTGGGCACTGATAAAAAAAATTGGAGACCTTCAAATTTGATACTTGTGCTGTTGATCTGATGTATACTTGTAGTGTTCCTTTTTCGGACTTGATATGTGGGCTGTTGATTTGATATTTGCACTGTCCCTTCTGATTTGCTACTTGTACTGTCACTTCTGACTTGATACTTGTTTGTCCCTTCAGATTAAATACTTGTGCTGTTGATTTGATATTTCCACTGTCCCTTCTGATTTGATACTTGTTTGTCCATTCTGATTAAATACTTGTGCTGTTGATTTGATAGTTGCATCATCCCATCTGAATGGATACTGTTCATCCCTTCTGATTTGATACTTGCACTATCCCTTCTGAGTGAATACTTGTTCATCCCTTCTGATTTGATACTTGTTTGTCCCTTCTGATTAAATACTTGTGCTGTTGATTTGATACTTGCACTGTCCCTTCTGAGTGAATACTTGTTCATCCCTTCTGATTAAATACTTGTGCTGTTGATTTCATAGTTGCATCGTCCCATCTGAATGGATACTGTTCATCCCTTCTGATTTGATACTTGTTTGTCCATTCTGATTAAATACTTGTGCTGTTGATTTTATATATTTGCACTGTCCCATCTGAGTGAATACTTGTTCATCCCTTCTGATTAAATACTTGTGCTGTTGATTTCATAGTTGCATCGTCCCATCTGAATGGATACTGTTCATCCCTTCTGATTTGATACTTGTTTGTCCCTTCTGATTAAATACTTGTGCTGTTGATTTGATATTTGCACTGTCCCTTCTGATTTTATACTTGTATTGCCCGTTCTGATCTGATACTTGTAATGTCCCTTCGGAATGGATACTTGTTCATTCCATCTGATTTAATACTTGTGCTGTTGATTTGATACTTGCACTGTCCCTTCTGAATGGATACTTGTTCATCCCTTCTGATTTAATACTAGTGCTGATTATGCAATCCAATAAGTTTTACCTACATGTATCCAAACCTTCCTTAATTTCAATAAAATAAGAATATATAATATTAACATGATAAAGTTCTTATCTTGTTTACTGGTTTTTAACTAACTTCCAATCCTGTAATGTCTAATTTATATATTGTAATTCTCCCAAAGAAGTCTGTACTATTAAGGAACAAAATCTTCAATGATGCAACTGTTGGTTCTCCTGGTATCTGAAATTTCTGAAATGAAAAGTTAAGGAAAATAAAAATGAAAAACAGTTGTTTGCATACTGATGATTACTGAAAGAGTCAATGACATTAACATGTCAACATATCAGCAATAACATGTCAACATGTCAGCATTAACATGTCAAAATGTAATGAAACATCAATCCCATTTTATTACAATTACACAGGATTTAGCAGCAGATTGTTACATTATTTTACACAATTCTGGAATTGATCAGTTTTGAAAATATTTCATGAAATTTTCCCCAAAATGGGCCAGAGGAAAAAAGTAAAACCTTAGTGCACATCAACACCAACCACATATCTAGCCTCCAAAGTTTCAATAAAATCCTCCAAGAAGGGTATGAGAAGTGATGATAAACTAAATTCGCCCAAAACCCCATTTTTAAACCTTTTTTTATGAAAATTCCCCCAAAATGGGACAGAGGAAGAAAGTAAAACCTTACTGCATATGTATACCAACCACCTCTCTAGCTTCAATACAATCCTCCAACTAGTGTGAGAAGGGATGACAAACTAATTCCCAAAATACTGCTGTTTTGACAATTTTTAAAGTAAATTCCCCAAAACTACCTAGAAGAAAAGATTAAAACCTTACTGAACATCTATACCAACCACCTATCTGGCCAACAAACTTTTTAAAAAATCGTCCAAGCAGTCTAGGTGGAGAGTCGATGACAAGCTGAGTTCTCAAAATACCACCTTTTTGACAATTTTTCAAGGAATTTCAGCAAATCTAGGTTAGAAGAAAAAAAGTAAAACCTTATTACACATCTTCACCAACCACATATCTAGCCTACAAAGTTTCATTAAAATGCTCTAAGTGGCGTAGGAGAAGAGGCAATGACAAGCTTTGTCACAGATGGATGGACTGATGTATGAAGAACAAAGAGCTGGGATAACAAGATAAAGATTCCACGGTTCTCATAGACATATCTGGCAGCAGGTAGAAAAATACATGACATCTGATCCTTGAAATTATAACCCAACTTCTATCTTATTTATTAAAATATGTGCACCAAAAATCTGAATTTAATCTATATGATCTTTAAGAAGTGTTTGATAGCAAATAAAATACGCTATATGCTAACATAAAGATCAACTTCCAGACAGGAATCCAAGTTTTTTATATGGATAGGGCATAAAAAGACATAAGATCTTATAACAGATAAAAGCTGCTGACCCATTTTTAAATAACACGGGGGAAAAAGCAACCCCAACCCATCAAGACGAGAGTAATCCAAAAATCTTTATTTACAATCTATCTAGATGGATAGATTATAGATATGGCTAAAACTACAAGTACAGTGAGTGCCTGTTTGACACATAAGTAATATGGATTACAAATCCAGTATTTTAATACCTACATTCAAAGGTACAGACTTATTCACTCTTACAAGTCACACTGCCTACATCCAATATAGATACATGTACATGTAACATAGACCCAGATCTGCTGTTGCATAATACACCAGCAGGTCTATGTAGTTTGTTAGGAGTAATCAGTAGAACAAACAACACAGACCATGATCTGCCAGCGCATTATGCAATGGCAGATCAGGGTCTATATTGTTTGGAGTTGGACTCTACTTATAAGTGAGTATATACAGTATTCATGGCTTTTAATACCCTTTGCTACAGTTAGATGTATAATACCATGCAATGGCAGATCAGGGTCTATATTGTTTGGAGTTGGAGTATATACAGTATTCATGGCTTTTAATACCCTTTGCTACAGTTAGATGTATAATACCATGCAATGGCAGATCAGGGTCTATATTGTTTGGAGTTGGAGTATATTCAGTATTCATGGCTTTTAATACCCTTTGCTACAGTTAGATGTATAATACCATGCAATGGCAGATCAGGGTCTATATTGTTTGGAGTTGGAGTATATTCAGTATTCATGGCTTTTAATACCCTTTGCTACAGTTAGATGTATAATACCATGCAATGGCAGATCAGGGTCTATATTGTTTAGAGTTGGACTCTACTTATAAGTGAGTATATACGGTATTCATGGCTTTTAATACCCTTTCCTACAGTTAGATGTATAATACCATGCAATGGCAGATCAGGGTCTATATTGTTTGGAGTTGGAGTATATACAGTATTCATGGCTTTTAATACTCTTTGATACAGTTACATGTATAATACCACGCAATGGCCTTTCTTACACTATAATTAAATAAAAAATGTCCTGAGAAAGAAAATGCTGATGAACAATTTTTCATTAACAACAATAATCTAGATGATCCAGACAATGTCTTATGCAGAATAAGTTCCCAATATGGCATACAATAACTGAAACAATGCTGATTACTCGAAACAATTTAATACTCAACCTTTCACAAAGATCTGCACATTAGGTTGCAGCTGATGGCTATTATATGTAAACCATTGACAATGTACATGTCAAATCTTGCTCAGCTTGCATTTGTTTCATTTGATGTATCGGTACATCTATTACCTCTTATTATGATCTGATTCAGTTTTTATGACATGTCTTTGTTTAATATATCTGACAATTTAGGTAAAGCATTGTTGGGATCATCTTGATATTGTTTCATACTGCTAGATATATTCACATGATGAAAAAATTGATAATGCAACTGGATGTACTGCCTGGATATGTGCATAGGATGCTTTTGTAAGATCTACAATGACTATAAGAAACTGCAGTGGCTTCCAAACTTGAAATGGTGTTTCTTGAAAATAAAATGTTACTCATCAAAGGTCCTGATAATGAACATGTTTTCCAAAGGTAAATAATGAAGTTTAATGATTTTTTTTGTCAGCAAGATCAGTAAATCAACTTGATGCATAATGTTGCGTAATGTGTACAACCAATTCTCATCAACTTTGTTGTTTCCTAGCGATACCACATACTCCATACTGTAAGAAAATAATTAACAGCGAAATCTTACTAAACAAAAGTCTTAAGCAGAGATGTGGAAATATATCATTTAACTGAAACAAGTAGTTCCTGCATCATTGACAGCCACGTGCATGTTTGTTTACACTGTTACTGATTTTGTAAACGTTTACAGGCAGTAAACTAAACTAAGTCATTTACACATGTAAATGTTGCATCCGTACTGCAGAACAAGAAAATAACTGGGAGAATCTTTCAATAGTTGCTGATTAATTCCAATAATGTTAGGACTTGAAAGTCAATGAATCCTGTATACTTACATATATTGCAATTAAAATGTAACTGATAACAAGTTAAAATATAAAAAATGTAATCCCTATTTATCAAAACTTGCTTCAAATAAGAAGTATATACATTATCATGTCTACATGAGAAAGTGAGACTGACCTTGACATTGCTGACAAGATGGAAGTGACAGACTTTGACAGTGCATCACATGAAATAAAGGATTAATAGATGAATGAAACTGTAATAAATGCATGCAGTACATATAAATGCGAAATAAAGGTGCTGATATATGTACTGTGGCACAATAGCAGAATATAAAACTTGCAGAACATGAAACATTACGAACCGAACAAGAGGCCCCCCCCCTCCTCCCCTTTTCTCCCTTTCTCAAGTTTTTGGACTTGTCCATGCAAAAGTAATTTGGAAACTTCAGCTTGCCCAAGCCAAATTGGGGGTTGTCCAGGTGTTGGGCAAGTGGATTTGTCCAGACATGGTACCAGTAGGTCATGATGATGCAATGCAGCATGCATAGTCTAATTATGTAACTAAATGAAGTAAATATTTTCTCTGGTGATACTGATAATTCTCCCATGACAAGACCAGGGGGGCAGCCTTAAATATTTGTTAAGAAAAAGAGTTTGGACTTATTATCAGACAAATGTATCCTTAGTAAATATTTTTTTCAAAATTCTGTAACCTGGGGGTTGGCTTATCATTGAACATGGACATATCATTGGATAAATATGGTAAAAACCTGTAATAAGTTATTCTGTAGATATAACAACTTCACTTTGTAGAATATACTAAATTGTTTTTGTTGGTTTTTTTCCATCTGCCATATATGGATATAAAAGTCTTCAAAGAAGATTGATGGAAGCCTTTTTTTACAGGGATTGTTGGCATGCTGTCCTTTTTTGAGAACAGAGGATACCAGACTTGCTTGCAAAAAAGTTATTTTGGAATAGCATATCAATTTTTACCAAAACACCAGAGAATGCCATACAAAAGAAGTGTGTGCTAATTTGACAAGATGCCATTTAATTCAAAAGAGATGAATTGTGATTATAGTAAATTAAATGAGAATGGCTATTACAACAAAAAATAAGAAAAGTTACGTTACAAACTAATTCCAGCCATAATAAAAAAAGGATACTTGTAGAGAGTTCACATCTTCTGGGTAGAATTCTGCTAATTTTTTCACTTCCCCACCAGGTACTTCAGTACCCTCTATACAACATTCCCTGCCAGCAAACCCCCCATGGAACTGAATGTGTAACTCTTGTAGCTTCACAGACATCTGAAATTCAATTTCAATCCACTGTGGTGACCCCTGAAAAAGATGAAATACTGTATGTGAATATAAAATACACGTATATGATTAGTACTTAGGAAAAAGTAATATAGTAAATTAATCCATCAAGGGCATCCTTTACAATTATAAAAATTATACAATTTATTTGGTTATAATGTACACTTTATCCGATTATTTGGTTTGAACAATGAAACTTTCAAAACTCTCCGTCAACTGTTTTCAATATACATATTTTCATATTTTTAGTTCAATTATTAACACAGATTCATTAGACAAGTGAAAACATTTCAAATTTCTTGTTTAACAAAGAATTCAGTTTAAGCTGAAATCTTGAAGGAAATATTTGAAAAAGGATGGGAAGGAGACTGTATTTGAGCAATTATTATCATATTTTTATATTACAATGTCCACTACTATTTAGTATATTCATTTTTAGATCCAATAAAAAAAATAATTTAAAAAAAACTGTCATCTTCCAAACACTTTCAGGGCTGAGCAAATCCCATAGTCTGACGTCTCGGACTATTCATTTTCGAAGTCGGGCAAGTAAAATTTTCAAAGTCGCTATTCCAGGACAAGTGCTTTTTAAAAAAGTCAGGCAAGTCCTTATTTTCGTGCTTTAATCACTATATCTACCTTTATTTGGCCAATCATGCCCTCCGGGCGTCCTGAATACTTGATTCTACCCCTCTTCATGTATACATTTACATCCTGTATAACACATAAATGTGGTCAGTGATAATTGTTGCATATGCAAACGTTCTGTTACCGCTTGACTGCATATTGGGCTAAGTGACCAATTTATCGGCAAATCAAAACACATCAAACAAAAGAAAGCCAGTATGATCAATTAGCAGTGTTTTAAGCGACTTTGTTGCATTGTGTTTCTCAAGCCAGATCCTCACGAGCGGCTCACTATGATTTTAATTCAGCGAGTCAGTGTAATTAAATTAATGAACGGTACTTTACTGGCATCAGTGTTGGTTTCCTTTATGAACTGATTAAATGACAGTAATGATTCTTTAATTTTTAATTGATTATACAGATGATTAACTTCCACATGCGATATTGCATTTTAACCAAAACAATTATGCTAATTAATGAGCTGTCTCTGTTCATATTTAAAAGAGAAAATGTATGTTATGATCACTTTAGAAGTAGTTGTCAAGCAAGCTGATAGTTACTCTGTGGATAAAATGAGTTTGCTAAATTATTTTTGCAAGGAAGGTAATATAGGCGATTCGGAGAAGGAAAATTTTTGTGAAAGTGTAGGGATAAAACGTAAGACTGCTACTGAGTGTGCGGTAGCTATTTCTCCAAAGAGACATAAGCAAGAATCCGTGGTGGCAAAAAATGGCAAATATGACACTACTAAGAGACAAAGAAATTTTCAGCCGCATTGGGTTGATTGTTATCCCTGGCTTGAATGTATTGACTCAGAAGGAAAGATGTTTTGCAGTTATTGCAAACAATATCCAAAACTGGCATAGGTTGGAAATTCACCCAGTGTATTTGTCAGTGGAACTGACAAATTTAGGATTGAACCAATCGTCTCAATACATGTCTGGACCCCACAAGGCCTGTGCAGCACAATATATTGAGGACTTTACCCCAGACACAGCTATCAACTGCTGGCTTAGTGCTGGTGCAGGTGGCAGACATATACATGGACATTTTTTCAAATCCATCAGCTAAAACATATATACATGAACATGAAGAAGCCAAATGTATAACAACCAATGTTTTGGAAAAATTAAATTCTTTTAAGAAATAATTATGTTGTATATTATTTTGTTTGTTTTTTCTATGGATTAAGTACATACATCTCATCAAATCTCGGCAAGTGATTACCATTTTGGGACAAGTGAAAAGTAAGGTGGGAAAAGTGAATTTTCTGAAACCACTTGTCCTGGACTAGTGGATGAAAAAAAAAATTTGCTCAGCCCTGACTTTATTTTCAGTTTACCTGTGGTTTAAGAAAATTGTATCATTTTTTAATAAATATAATTTAAAAAAAGATGGATCCTGTTTTCTAGAACATACAGTACAAAATATTTCTATCAATTGTTACAAAGTGTAAAGAAAAAAAAACACTATTTCTCTTTTACTTTTCTTTTCTAATTGTGTTCATTTCTCCAAATTTTTTATATCATTGTATTCAAAGCTGATGAGGAATATTAAATCCTTGAAGTTTTTCATATTATAAAATTACCAATAACTAAATTGAAGAAAGTTCAATCCTAATAACAAATATTTGCAACAATGATTGCAAAAAAGATGATTTTTTAACATGCCAATAATCTTTAGACTCAACATAGTCTATTAAGCCCAAATTTTTAGCATCTACTCATAGAAATACCTGTAATTCATGTATTTTTCATACACTCTAATTTTGTACACCATTTATCCATATAAATCTTAATTAAATGTATCATATTTTCTCATACATAGAACTTTGTATTTTTCATCAAATCCTTCACATTTTTGTACAAAAAAGTTTAAGCTTTACATTTTCAAAAAAGATAAAAAATATTGCAATTTTTTAATGAAAAAGAATATGATGTTAAAATCAAATACCATAGATGGTGTTGTTTTGTTGTTTCTTTTATCTTTGTATTAATTTTTAACCTTGTATTTTGACGTGTTATACATGTCTTCGTCATATATATATATATATATATATATATATATGTATATATAAAGAATACAAATCATATGGCGAATAACAGTCCTTTCAAGTGCACTGGATCTAGCAAGGGATCGCATGTGTAGGGATTGATGATTAAGATAAATGCAATAAACTGACAACGAACAGTGCAAAACTTGTGTTTAACTAGCATAAGCACTTTCGACTCTAACTGAGTCTTTGTCAAAGGCAAACATAAAACAGAGACAAGACAAACAATAAACACCAAAAAGCTTTGAAATTACAAAAGTTTACATAACTATTTCTAGTGGAATTAATGAAAATGTTTAATGTTTCATCAAGTTGGCTTCAACTTGACTGATGATGTTGTTTACAACATCATCAGTCAAGTTCAAGCCAACTAGACAATGGAATTAAACATTAAAAAAGCGCTGAAATTACAAAAGTTTACATAACTATTTCTAATGGAATTAATGAAAATATTTGATGTTTCATCTAGTTGGCTTCAACTTGACCGACCCTGATCTGCCGACGCATTATGTGATGGCAGATCAGGGTCTAAGTTGTTTGCAGCTGGACTCGACTTATAAGCAAGTATAAATGTACCCAAAAAAATGTCCTTTTTTACAAAATCACACAAACTTATACCTACGAAAATAAGTGAATTCACAGTATTTAAATTCACTTACAAGATTTCATGCTTTAAAATGTAGAGGACTGCAATTTTTAAGCTTCAAGATTCAGACAGCATAATGGATTATGCATTGATTCATTTTACAAAAGTTGTTGACATGGAATATTGTCAGTCAGACTAGTCACTGTTATTTTTGTCAGACATTAAAGGTTAGTAAGGACATCAACCAGAAAAGCCAAACTTAATGTTATTTCACAATAATGGACAAATGACCCTACTAATGAAGAACTCCAATTCATCCTACTTCATTAGCATATTCCTTTTTTTTTTTATTTGTTAAAACTTACTAATGAAATGTTCAAGTATGATAGTGCTTATGACATTAAGTATAATCGATGACTTTCACCAAATTCAGCCCTTAATTTGTTTTGTTACTGATGTTCAAAGTTCAGCTGAAGCAAAGTCAGTTGTCAAAGAGCCCCTGGCTTGTGCAGTTAAAAAGGTCTTTTCAGTGATCACTGCTGACATGTGATTGGTCAGTCTATTGCTGCTGTAGACAGCTGGGTGGAGGACGACAAGAGTCAATTAAGAACCCTGTAATTTATGTAAATGATATAATTTGTTATGTAAGCAACAAGGAATAATGAAAACATAATTAATACAGAACTACATGTACATGTCGATCTTACGCCTACAGTAAGCTAGCAGCCATTACAGGTATTTAATTTTACATGCTTGTGTAGAAGAAAAACAAAGAAGAAATTTTCTACAGATTTAATTGAAAATGAACTGTATGGCATGGTACAAAGGAAATGTATAATTAGGACACTTAGGTATTGCTGACTGTTTTATCAAGGATTCCTGTAACTTCTTTTTAATATTTATTACTGTGGGTACAAGAACAGAATTTAAATCTAATGAAAAATGAAACAAGAGTCCTTTGAAGGGACTGATGCTAATGGCCAAAATGAATTTCTATGAATCCAAGATAATACTGTTTCGTTTTTAACTGCTGAGTGTTGACACAAAGTCTGAACAACAGTACTATCCAGTTTTTAATGAATACAAAGATGAACAGTAATGTACACTTGCATCCCCTTCAAACCCTCCAATGAACTGCTAAGAGCAGTAAAGTCATCAAACTTCAAGTTATTACTGTATTCCACAGACCAATTATTTTTAAAGACAAACTTATTTAATATCTGTGTGGATGTGATTATGTGAGTGTGTACATGTGTGTTTCTGATATATAACAATGCTAAGTATAACAGCTATTTTTGATTGGAATTGCATTAAATGCTTCAAAGAAGACATTTTTTATTTTCTTAATTTGATTTTTGGTTTGGTTTTGTGTGGTTTAACATCATTTTCAGCACATAATAGGCTATACATGGCAGCCAGTATATTTTTTGAAGGAAGAACCCCGGAAGATCCCGGAAAGAACCACCAATCCATGGAAAGCTACTGGTGAGCTTTCTCACATACCCATATTTCCAGTCATTTTCTATAGACTTATATAAGCAATAACTTATTCTCACTTGTACAATGTTGCTTATTTGGGTCATGTGCATTGACCCCCACCCCACCCACCCCTTTGGACAAGAAACTACTTTTTGAGTCTCAAAAACCCTCCAACACTAAAAGGTTGGCAGGTATGCCATTTTCATTTGGGACCAAATTAAAACCATAAAAATTCTTCTGGTGAAAATCCTATGTCGATATGACTTTCCATTTAGGATGAGTAGTGGTAACAAGATTTTCAAGATGGCTGCCATGGTGGCCACATAGGCTGTCAGATTGGCACCATTTTCATTTAGGACCAACTACTAGACATCATAATTAGTCTTTAGATGGAAACCCCATGTCGATATGACCATCCATCAAGGAGGAGTAGTAATAACAAAGTTTTCAAGATGGAGATCAGATCAACACAATTTTCATTTTTGACCAACTAGACATCATTAGAAGTCTTTTTAGTGAAAATCCCAAGTTGATTTGACCATCTGTTTAGGAGTAGTAGTGATAACAAGATTTTCAAATTTGCTGTCATTGCAGCTATTATACTGGATGTCCAAGATGTGTCATTTTTATTATCGACCAACTATACCTTGGGATGAATGTGTCTGTAAAGTTTGGTGGCAATCCTCTCAGAAGTTTAGGAGGAGTAGCGATAACAAACTTGTGCTAAAGGCCATCAGATGCCAGATGAAAAGCCATCACATAAGCTCTTCTGGTCTATGACTAGTAGACCTAATACAACCAGATTTGAAAGAACACTGGTTTGGAAGACCACCTGTCATTTATGACCAGATTCTTAATGCGCAGATTCAATTTGTTATACAAAGGTCCCCCACTATAAAGCCCATCAATATACTACTGCCCCTCTTATAATTCAGGTATAGTCATGGACCCATTAAGTTTTACCACTGTTATGTAATTTATTTCATTTAAGTATAACTCCTGGTTAATGAGAACTAATTATAATGTACTTAATTGAATACCTTTATTTTTTTGTTTTTTTTTTGCATTTGTATGAAACAAATTTGTTGTTAACATACACTGTACCTTACAGTATTTCTTCCATGCAGTGGGCTTATTATCACCTAAAGATATCCTAAGTAAATATCTGCCAAAAGTTTGTAAAAATTCAGGTTGGGCTTATCGTTGGGCATGGGCTTATCATTGGGCATGGGCTTATCATTGGGCATGGGCTTATCGTTGGGCATGGGCTTATCGTTGGGCATGGGCTTATCATTGGGCATGGGCTTATCGTTGGGCATGGGCTTATCATCAGATAAATATGGTAGTAAAAGTGGCTTCATATACATGTACATTCATCACTTTTAGGGTTCCTATAAATAGCATTATACAGGTAAATTGGGAGAACAGTATACATGTAATGTGATGACGTTCATTTAGAGATCACTGTCTTATAAAGGCACTTTGCTCCCATTTATATGTGACTGGAACAGTTATTTAGTTTTTCACGTGCCTCTGCAAACTTTCTTCTGATAGGTACCATCCTTCCTGGGAACTTCATCAGGTGTTGATGCTTGTCCATGTGACTAGAGCAATTATACTGTTTTTCACTTCCTTTCAAAAACTTTTTCTTACTGATTTTGTTTTCCCTTTCCATTATGTTTATGTTCTTCCAAAAAATAAGGAGTGTTTACCGTTCTATGGTGTCTTACAACTGAAATCATGATGGAAGGCCCAGATGTTATATACATTGTTACACCATTTTAATTTAAATTTCACTTCAGGTTGGAGAGACTTAAACCTTAAATTCTTTTAATCTCCACCGTTGCCTGGACATGAAACCTACCTGATCAGAGTTCCAGCAAGTGTCTTCCTTTCCATCAAAAAGGTGTTTCTTGCCAAATTGCTTCACATCCCTGTTCAAAACAGAGCTTACTCTGCAAGAGAAAATAGCAACAAACATATTATGAGGTAATATGTATAAAATTGATCTTCACTCGACCCTCCTGTACATTACTTCCCTGGGCTCAGTAAAACCACTCGTCCTCTCATCCTGACTGGGTGAAAATTGGCTGTGCCAAGGAAAACTTTACTACTTACTCATCCCTGTGCCAAGTAGAGGCAGTTTTGCACCATGAGAATAAATCGGTGTCCATTTGATACTCTTAACAAGAGCTGAATTCAGTTCAACATTGCTTGCCATCTAGCATGGGTCAGTTATTGAAAACTTTTGCCTACTTGTCAGTCCAGAACATGTTTCAAAGGAAACCGACTTTGCTTTTTACTCGGTTACAGGATGCAAATTTGATACTAAAATAGGTACAAATCATGAAAATATTGTCATGAGTGAAGTGTGCTTAAAAACCTTATCATATATGGCCCCTTGTATAAATATATAAGAAGACACAAGGTTTGTATGCTAAATCGAGAAATTGCAGTTTTACACCTAGCCCCAATTTCTCAATCATATTCGCATTTACAGTGACACTGTTAGGAAATCTAAGCATTATGTCAATGTGGAAAAATTGTCCTTTTCATTGATCTATCATACATCTTAATAAGTTAGACCTGTTATAGCTTAAAAGCCTGAGAATGTCAAAATTTTGAGATATTTCGTCTCAGTAGTGTTATGCTTATCCCAGGTCACCAGAATATTCAAGACTACAGCTTTACTGATACATTGTCACAGCAAAGTGACGACACCAACAGATATTTCAATAACAATTTAATTCCTTTTCATAAGAAAAGTGTGCTAACTTACATTCAAAAGAAGCATTTTAAGTGTCTCTGCCAGTTCCCACCAATTGTACACACAAAACGTGCTATTGTAATATATTTAGAAAGCACATAATGTTGAGAGAACAGCTGGTTGACCTTAATTTAAGCGGGGCCACGACCTAACAACCTTACAAAAAACTTTTGGCCAATCAGGAATCTTAAGCTTGATGGGCACCTTGAGAAATTCTCAAGAAATGGTTTGACTGAAATTGATTACCGAGTACAAACATTAGTGAAAATTCCAGAGGCACTTGAAATTCTTCTTTCAAAATGTAAGTTAGCGACATTTTTGATGTGAAAAGTAATTACATATTAATAAAAAAGAACAATATCTGATGGCATCTTCGCTTTGGCATGACAAAGTATAAATATGCATGTGAAAATGCACGTGACCTGAGCAGAACGTGTAACACAGTTTGACCAGATGAAAAATCAAAACATTTCTACATTTTCTGGCTCTTAACTTCCCACATGTAATTTATAAGATGTGTGAGAGGTCATTGAAAAGCAAAACTTCTCCACATTTAAATGACACCTAGATTATTTAACAGTGAAGAGAAAAGAAAAAAAAAACATTAAGAAATGATGGGTTAGGTGCAAAATTACAATTTCCTGAGTTACAAACCTTGTCTCTTATTGTACATCCAAGGGGCCATGTATTAGAAGGATTTTAAACTCAAACTTCAATCAGAACATAATATTGTCATGGTTTGGGACCATTTTAGTATCAAGCTTGCATCAGGTGCCTGTGGTTTTGTAGTAAGTAGAGTAGTGGATAAATTTACTGTGTTGAGTAAAGTGATGACATGGATGAGTATTTCTTGCTACTCACTCGTCCTAGTGATGAATGCTTGGAATATTTTTTCCTAAGCCCTTCTTATAAACCAGAACGTTCCCTGATTGATTAGACTTTATTTAAATAGTTTTAATACTAAATTGTACAGTACTTCTTCATTATAATGCTGTTCATGGGAGACATGGAGTGTACCGTCTTATTGTGAGATGACTGCCTTATAATAAAGTACATCATACATATTTACTGCCACGTAAAATATACTATTTTGGTGTCAGGTAAGGTGATATTATAAAAGGGGACCACTGACAGTCTAAAATATGTCATTGATGTTCACTAGGTTGCAGCACATGCAAATCAGGTCCTAAATAATTTCTAGTCATGACAATACTGAATTTTTTAGGAAAATTATGAGTTACAATGGCACAAAAAATATAGTCTTTTTGGGTAAAACTAATTGGGCAATAATAGCATGTAGTTTTATCCACACCCACCCCTAATACATTTTACTAGCAGTGATACAATACCTATTATTGCGCTGCTGAAGGCTGATGGCCTTAGATAAGCTGTCAAAGAGAACTTACCACTGCTGTCAGTAGGGTGCAGATTAAAGGATCGCTTGACAACCTGCTGGGCTGACACAACTGGGCCTAATGTGTGCTTGACAACCTGCTGGGCTGACACAACTGGGCTTAATGCGTAAATGCCTTCAATCTGGTGTGACACTGATCGAAGGTGGAGTGAGACCACCAGAATGCAGCTTTCATGAAATCATCTAAAGTAGAATGATTAAGAAAGGCCAAAGATACAGCAATAGCCCTGACCTCATGTGTTTTGATTTTCATGAAAGAGAGATCTCTCTCAATGAGATCAATTAGCTCTTTTAGTAATTTGAAACATACACATCAAGATGGTGGCTCCTGAAATATCAGAGGTACCTTTAATTGGAAGAAAAAGAAAGTTCTGACCCTTTCTTTTCTTATTTGATTTACACAGATATAAAGATAAAGCTTTATCTGGGCTAAGGAGTCTATTTTGACCATCTCAAGCACAGATATGACTGAGACTGGGGATATCAGTAGAAATAGGAGCTACTAAAGGCAGCTGTTTCTTGGCCAGAAACCCTGGTTGGCAAGGAAGAGAGACTCAATCACAGTTACCACTGAACCATAAACAACCCTTTTCCACTGACAACACATTAATTTAATTCCTTCTCCTTGCTGAAGCCAAGGAGAGAAGGAATACTGTTTTAAGGGTAAGATTCTCAAAGAAAGTTTCACACAAAGGTTCATAAGGAGGTTTAAATAACAACCAAAGAACAAGCAAAAGGTTCCACCTGGGCATTAAAGAACGAGAGACTGGTCTCTGGAACTCAAAGTACCTGATTATTTCTGAAAGATGTGGGTCTGACCTTATACTGGAGCCCATAAAGAACTTACATACCAGAATATTGGAGAGGGCTACCCTTAATGGTGGACACTGAGCACTCTTTTTACTCAAAGGGGACAGATAGGATTAATGCATTTCCTATTGTATGTACCAATTTCAGAAAATTCTTCACTTGGCGTTGTAAACCTTGGAAGTCTATTACCTTCTAGCCTGAGTGATGCATCTGGCAACCTTGCCTGAAAAGTTATCATGGTGGATACATCATTTGATGTGAGCCAGGTGTGAAGGTGGCAAATTTGTGAAGTGCTGTGATAGGGGGACCCCCAGTGCTGCAACAGCAGATCCCTACTCAGTAATAATTCCCTGGGGTCATCAGCCCCAACAGGTCAAGAGATCACAAAACTATGATTGCTGGGGCCATAGGAGCTATCTGGATAAGCTGTGACTTGAAGGTTGAGAAGAACATGAGGGATTTTTCTGAAAGGTGGTAAGGCATGGCCATACAGTCAATCCCACCCGAGACTGAAGGTAACTACTGCCCATGTCATCAAGTCTGGCACTGGAGAGACATAAAGAGGGAGCTTGTTGTTCAACCTCATTGCAAAGAAGTCTGTCATTGGCTTTCCCCACAAATGAAGAACTGTATCTGTTAATGACTAGTGCAGAGACTATTCTGTGAGGACTGCTTGTCCCTGTCTGGATATGCTGTCTGCCAGAATATTTCTCTTGCCTGGAATGTGGCAGACTCTGAGAGTGATTTCCTCCAAATGTATCCAACAGAGGAGGTTCCAGATTTCCAAGCTGAGAAAAGTGGCATGAGTGTCCCCCTTGATGTCTGAGGTACACTATGACTGATGTGTTGTCCATAGTGACTATGAAACAGTGGTCTTATGCAGCTGACACACCCTTGAAGTGCTAAATTGTTGATATGATGGGAAGATTTTTCCTGAGACCACAGGCCCTGCAGGACTCTACGTGAGCACCCCAGCCTGAATCTGAGACATTGGTGTATAGCAAAGAATGAGGTTCCAGTGCATAAACTGAAATCCTAGTCCGAAACCAGTCCTGATTTCTCCACCAACTCAGATGTGATAAAATTTGGACCTTATGGGATCTGAGTAGACAGGGGGTCCTTGTGAGGTCTCCAGTTTGCTAGAAGTAAGAAATGGAGAGGCCACATATGAAGCCTTCAAAGGGGAATTATGTCCACTGCTGCATTCAGTCCCCAGGTGTGAGAGAGGTAGAGGCAAGCAGACAACAGTCTTTTTATCCAGTCATGCTAAGAAAGAAAGTATTTGTGAGATTCTGTCTGGAGGAATACACGCTGTCCCTTGATGGGTGAGAAAATTCATCTCCTTCTAAAACAAAATTCTGAGAAGGGATCAGATCCGACCTCCTAATCGAGGATTAGGCCTAGAGTGACAGAGTGACAGATTCCTTAGAAGGGCATGTCTGAGGATGTTATGCATCAAACAGTCATAGAAGTACTGGAGGATGGCAACCATTAATGACCATAAATGAGCCACTATGACACCCATCACCTTGGTGAAGGCTCTGGGAGTGGAACCTAGGCCAAAAGGAAGATCCCGAAATTGAAAGATCTCCTGTCTCAGACAAACAGAAAAAATTTCCTGTGGGCTGGGAAGATGGGGATGTGAAGATACGCACCCTCTAGATCTATGGAGGCTGCAGTCATTTGGCCTCATGGCATTCCTGACTGAACCAGATGTCTCCATCTTGAAACACTCTCTGAAAAGAAACTTGTTTGATGGGGAAAGATCGATAATGAGTTAAAAATTTCCCACTTTTTGTATTAAAAAAAAAGAATATTTGTGACCCTCTCTACTGTGCACTTACTTAGAAGGGTGTACACCTCTTCCTGTAGTTGGGACTGGTGGAACAAATTGGGGGTCCTTGAAAGAGGTGAAGGGTCCTGGAAGCAAAGCCAGTAACTCTCCTTTAATTGTGGAAAGGAAATATGCATCATATGCAAAGTCTGAGCAAGCCTCTGAAAAAAGGGTTACTCTGGCACCTACTGGGATGTTGAGAAGAGGGAGATTTGGCAGGAGATGGTGCAACTCCCTAGGAACGACTGCTTCTCTTCTTAGGGAAGGGGAAGAAATCTGTAGACTTCCTCTCCTGACCCCTCTGGCCACCTCATCAGGAGAAAGAGCAGAAGGTAGTTTTAAACTGAGTCTGACGGTTCTACTGGGGACCCTGCTTAAAATATTTAGGAAGGGGAGCCTTGAACATTTCAGAATGGAGTCATTTCTTTGCCAGTTTAGTTGGGCCCAGAACTGCTGCCAGGGACCAGTGTTGCTGATCCCTCAAGTCTTGTGAGATCACTGTAGGCATTTGCCCTCTGATTAATGTTTCCACATCAAGTGAGGCAGACCTCAAATGGCTTTTGCTGTGCTCCAACAAAACTGTTGATGTCTCCAAGGCAGCATCCCTCTGGATTTGGAGAAGCTTGGCAGAGAGTACCATGGACATCAAGAGTACACGTCTTGATGTCTTGGCAACAGCTACCAACAATCTCTCCAAAGCAGCTGGAGACATTGATTCTTAAGGCAGCTGAAAAAAGATCAGCATGTGAGGCGATAGTAACCACTGTACAAGCCTTCAGTTCCAAAGCCTTGAGAGACTTAACAGGGAGACAGGCCCAGGTCCCTGTCAAAATCTTCACATGGGAAGCATCTGAGTTCAAGCAGGGAGCTTAAGGGGCCAAATGGGCAAATGGACCTTGTAACTGGAGGCAAAAACCAGGGGCCAAAGCGTAGAAGAGGGTACATACCACAGACCACCTCTTCTGCTGTCTGGCCACCTATTGGCCTTAAGACAACTTCTGAGTTAGCTCCCTCACCATCACTGAATGAGGAAGCAACATAATGTCAAATTTAAGCTGTGCCCCCAGAGCCTCTACAAACTGGAGAGAACCCTAGTGTCTGAAGATCTTAAGGGTTTAGGACACAGATCTGCCATGCCAAAGGTCCTCACTTGCTACTCCTCCATCACCTGACCCATAGGGGGTGATGAAGATTGAGACCCCAAAGAAAGAGAAGGGCCTGATGTAACTGGTTGTTCTGGGAACTCATCTGTGTCAACCAAAGTTCGTCATCCTGTCTTTGCTCTTAGGGAGAGACATGACTATTCCATCTTATTTCCTTCCTTGGTGAAGGGGAATTTATGATTTGAGGGTCGCTGTCCTCCCCCCAGCTATGTGTGTGGGAGGAGGGGGGATGGGACTAATCTGTTGTTTCTCTCTATCTGGAGAAAGGGATTTATGCTTTTCTCTTGATGCAGGAGGAGTTGAGCAGTACTCCTCCCCTTCCCTTGACAACAAGGCTGGACAGGGCAGGGGCAATTTATTGCCTTCCTGATCTGCCAATCCATGAAGCCACTGCAAAGTACCCATGGTGTCATGGGAGGAAAGGGAGACAAGGCCAACTCACCACCAGGTGTTGGGAGTCCCCAAGTCATGTAGGGGTTGAACAGGAACATCGAGAAAGGGAGGGTATCAATCCTATATCCCCAGCTGGCACAGGTTAGAAATTCAACCAGTGTATTTGTCAATGGAACTGACAGATCCAATTGATCCAATCAAGTCTCATGACAGTTCTGGACCTGACAAGGCCTGTGCAGCACAGTATATGAATGACACTAGCCAGCATGTGCAGAAAATCCCTTAAGTTAGAGTTGCTGACACTCCGCTAGGAAAAGCCCTTTAAAAATTATTTGAGACTGAAATGGAAAAAAAATGAGAGCTCTCTTTAACATAGCCTACAGCCTAGCCTGTTATGGAAAATCATTTTCTGATATGAAAATGCTGTGTGCACTCCAGGAGAAGAACAGTGTTGAACTTCGTGCTAATTATAAGAACAGATTCATGGCAAGAGACTTCGTTCGATCAATCAATCAAGTCTTGAGAAACGAAGTTAGGGAAAGTCTGAATTCCAGTAAATTCCGTGCCAATGGAAGTACTGATGCTACTGTATTGGACCATAAAATAGTGCATCTAAGATACCTGAACAATGGGAAACTGAAAACCTCTGATGTGACAAAATGTGTAATATCAACCTATGTTTTTAAAAAATTAAATTCTTTCAAGAAAAAAATATGTTGTACATAATTTCGTTTGTTCTTTTAATGGATTAAAGTGGATACATCTCATCAAATATTGACAAGTGAATTTAATTTTGGGACAAGTGACAAGGTAGGTGGGACAAATTAATTTTCTGGATGAAAAAAAATTGCTCAGCCCTGACACATAAACATTAATGAGACAAGTATAGTTATTTTATTAAATTTTTGAAAGACTGTTTATATGATGGTAGGCATGTTCATTCTCCAATAACTTTTGATACCTTTCAGCTATTAGAATGAAACTTGCACCATTATGTTTGTCTTAAACAGACCTTTCCAGTGGTATATAATACTTGCCATCTTTATTAATATACCAAAAAAATGGTTCGTCATTGCTAACGTGTCGGACTCTGGGGCAGATTACACAACTAATCTGCTCTGCTGCTGATCTGGATCAAACGGTATGACCGGCAGCCTCGCTCAATAGCAGGCGTATGTTATTGCCTTGAATTTTGGCCAAGAGTCAGCCACTTTGTTATACTAATGCAGCGCTACCAACAAAAGAAAGTAAACAAACCGGACTTGTGCACATTTTCCAACCAAGGTGGCCGCCATTATTGCTGAAAACTGTCCGTGATGGTCGTAAACAGAAGAACTGAAAATAGACATTCTGGATTGTAGCAAAGATTCGACTAAAATTATCAAATTATGTCTTTATACATTTATTAGAAGTTATGCATGTATATATATATAATACTGAATCAGACTTTCTAATTTTACATCCAACAATTTGCGACAACCATATTTTGAAGCTTGTTGATCAGAGGATAGCTTATGCATGCGTTTTGATGTTTATTCCCGTAGCCCTCTTTTAGTTTGATTGTTTATGTAAGGTTATAATTTATAAGATGTTATGTTATTTATTTATCATGTGATTTTTTTTCATCAGGAAACTATGTATGCTAGAAAAAAATAAATACTACGAACCTAATATAGACCAGCACGTTGTTCTCCGTCTCGCAACGTGTTAGTCTAAGCTTCAGACAGTTTAATGAAGGCTTGCAATATATTTAAAGAAATGTAGACAACCATTGACATTGTTCAGCAAGTTGTTGTCTGCATCATTTTATATTTATCTGACGTTATTCCGCCATCAAAATGTGAAAAGTTTATAGTATTTATCATGTGAGTTTTTTTTTTTTACATCAGTATCTATTCATGTTAGAAAGATAAATATCACAGACGTAACATTCACTTCTTGCGAGATCAGTTGACCTTGCAACTGCAGGCCAAATTTTCAGGAATATCTCACATACTTGTCAGCCTATATTGACACTGCTGCACAGTTTAGATTGTAATTACTTTTGTCAGATTATACTTTGATATCTTTTTCCTGGTGGAATCAAATCCTGGCACAGTCAAGTGAATGTGTTTTCAGGATCCATTGACATACATTTTAGTTGGTTGAAATGCATTAGTAGTACTGAAAGTGATTAGATATTCGTTTCGTTAAAGAAACTTACCCCTACTTAAACTGACTTCGGTATTCCTCATCTACCATTGCTACACCTCCTGAATGGATGGTCATATTAACATCGGGATTTCACTGAAAGACTACCTATGTTGTCTAGTTGGCCCTCAATGAAAATGGTGCTGATCTGACGTCCAGAGTGACAGCCATCTGCAACATCATGTTATCACTACTTCTCCTGAATGGAAAGTCATATTGACATAGGGTTTTCGCCAGAAATCTTCTTACGATGTTATTTTGGTCCTAAATAAAAATGGGATCTGCAGTGGATCAGTGATGAAGATATCAGGCTTGTGATTAGAAGGGTGCAGGTTAGATTCCCACAATCGGATCAGCTTGGATTTGCCTACAAGACATGTCGTTGGGCAAGGCATTACCTGGCCTTGGCACAATATAACCTTCAGTGTGTTGCTGTGCCATAAAACTACAAACCAAACCAAATCAATCTACCAGGTTTATGACTATTTTATAAAAAAAAAATAAAGAAGAATTAGCTGGGATTTC
Organism: Margaritifera margaritifera; assembly: GCA_029931535.1. NCBI lineage: Eukaryota > Metazoa > Mollusca > Bivalvia > Unionida > Margaritiferidae > Margaritifera > Margaritifera margaritifera. The sequence continues at coordinate 7,901,308 of JAQPZY010001685.1, read as the reverse complement.
AAACTTTCTTTTAATGATTCATGGTGTGTATCATGTCAGACACTGCTTGTGTTATGGTGCTTGTAACAGCCATATCTGGTTTCACTTATCCATACCTTCTTAATCTTAGAGGACATCTCAAAAGTGTATGGGTCCCAAATAGAACTGCTGTATTCTGGTTTGGAGCAGACTAGAGTTAAGTAGGCCTCACTTTTTATATTTTGGCTAACTGTTCTGAGATTCTGTTTTAAAAAAGTCTAGTGATTTATAACCATTTTAATCTATTTTGTTTATATGAGAAAGGGCCATTTTTGATTAGACTGTAGTATAACACTTAAGTATTTTGTGGAGGGTACTGATTCCAGATCGGGATTATACAGAGTGTACTGTATATACTTGCTTATAAGTCAGGTCCAACTGCAAACAACATACACCCTGATATGCTGTCGCATAATGCGCCAGCAGATCAGGATCTGTGTTGTTTGTTCTACTGATTACTTCTGACAAACTGCATAGACCTAGATCTACCATCACATTATGCGCCTGCAGATCTGTGTCTATGCAGTTTGCAGTTGGATCCGACTTATACATGAGTATATAAGGTATTTGTATTTTAGTGGCTTCCTCTTTGGAGATATGGTTATTACAGTGCACTTGATTGGGTGGAAGGCCATAAGCCAATCACTTTTCCAGCATGCAGCTGTGTCAAGGTTAGTGGTGGGTGTCTGCTGAAGATCAATTACTGGGTCATCATAGTCAATCAATTATTAGTATTAATCAGTTGGAGATATTTTATGTATATTTTTTTTATTTTACAGTGTCATTTTTGCATACTTGTAATGCTTAAGTTTCTTGTATTCTTTAAAGTTGAATGGTTTACCAGCACATTTGTCATCTGCCATGTTGTTGGTGCTTGGTTGGGCTCAGCAGAGGAAGGCTACATTAACTGGAAGCTGTTATTCACATATTTTAAATTTTCAAAAGTTAGCAAAGCAAATACATATATAGTCATTTAATATTAATTTATGGAAAATCATAATCAAACACTTGGTTATGTTCAAAAAATAACATTTTGATTAATTGTATACCACTAGTGGAGGTCAGATTGGAGTTTCAGGCAGTCATCTGGTGATGATATGAATATTTTTCTTACATTTCAATGTTTATTTTTCTCTCCTACCATCAAAAACACTGCAGAGGATCAATAAAAAAGTTCATCATGTGGCAGCTTGTGCCGACCCACTGGTGTTCAATAACAAATCAGTAAATTGCTACATTAGGTATTCTGTTTAGAACCTTACAATCACAAGAAATTTATTGTAAAGATTTTTCAGAATGCCTCCAACATGATGGACTAAGGGAAATAACACCCAATGTGTGACAAGGGTCTAACCCCCTGCCGCAAGCATACAAGTGATAATTTTGTAACAGCCTTCAGGCAGATTTTTCAGGAATATAGATACATGTAGTATATAATGAAATTCTTAATTAGTTTCAGGAGATATTCACTTTTACTTGCTTTAAATTAGCACTAATCCTTTTAATCTGAGACCAGCTGATTTTCAGATGGATCACTGAAACTCCAGTTCTCACAGATCTGTTGGATCAGTAAAATTCCTGCTGGTCACTATCAAATGACATGTATATGTACAGGACATAGCTAATAAAACAATGAAATCCTTTGCATGGTTCATGGATCTGTTTATTATGTTAATTGGCGATCCACTATGACACTATGCTTGAAGAGGTACAATGAATGACTGAAGTATACAGATTTGTATGATTAAGATAAGTCTGGCATTATTTCGCATGACATATACTTTAACCAGCTGATTGTCAATCCAGTGTAAAACCTGCTGTTCAGAAAAAAATTCACAACCCTGTCACTTATTATCACACAAAATCGCAATATGTGTGTGAAATTTAGTAAGGATTAGGACAAATTATGTTGTGCTTATCCTGTGGATCAGTGAAAAGAAATTCTAATTTCAGTCCTTGCAGTAATGGAGATATTATATGTACTGTATGACCCTATTCTCGGCAATATAGATAAATACATGTAGGTGCAATATATTAGTGGAGACGGCCTGATCACATTTGGCAGATTTTTATGTCGGAGCATATTTTGGTATGATTTGGTTTGTCCCTTAACTTTTCCTTTTCTGCATGATAACTTCAGTTCTGCAGCACCTACCTTCATCAAACTTTGTGGATAGCTTGCACATAGGGTAAGGAAGAAGGTTATTTATTTTGGGGTAAAAAAAGACATAGATCAAGGCCACTGTGACTGAAATAAGAAAAATGGCTTCTGCACAATGACATTACTTCTACATTGCATTTCTGGACCTAACTTTGTGAATAGCTTGTACTTGGGTTAAGGAAGAAGCCTATTGATTCTGGGGTCAAAAGATCAAAGGTCAAGATCACTTCGAAAGAAAGCAAATGGTTTCTGTACAATAACATTAGTTCTACATCACATACTTGGACCAAACTTGATGGATAGGTCACACGTGGAGTAAGAAGGAAGACGATTGATTTTGTGGTCAAAAAGGTCATTGACCGACTGCGTCAGAAGAAAAATGGTTCCACATAATAACATTACCGGTAGTTCTGCATCACATAACTTTGTGGATAGCTTGCACTTTAGGTAAGGTATAAGTTTATCAGTCTTGGGGTAAAAATCTCAAAGGTCAAGGTCACTTTAACAGAACAATGGTTTTAGCATAAAAGCTTAAGCTCTAAACCACTTACCTTCATCAAGGTTTGTGAAGGGCTTGCACTTAAGTGTGGAAGAGGCCTATTGATTTTGGAGTCAAAAGGTCAAAGATCAAGGTCATTGTGGCTCAAAGAAATTGAATTTTGCAGAATAACTTGTATTCTAGAGTCAGTTCCTTTGCCAAACTTTGTGATGCCTTGCACTTAGAGTAGTAAAGCAACCTATACACTCTGGGATCGAGAGGTCGGAGGTTATGGTCATGGCAAATCTAATAAGAAAATACTGGTTTCTGGACAGTAACTTTAGTTCCAGACCGCATATCTTGACCAAAGGTCCAGGTCATTGAGACCCATTGGTCAGTAATCTCCACCATGCCCTACTAGTTCATGCATATATTAAACATGGGGAAGACATTCACAGCACTCTTGTTCTTGAAATATTCAGGAATTTTTTTATTCCCAAGTTGTTTTAATAAATGTCATCAATAATGTGATATGCCCTCCATCTATCCACCTGTCTGTAGGTTATCATGTCTCCTAAACTATTGGATGGAATTTCACAAAACTTTGTAGTTATGTTGTCCCAGTGGTAAACATCTGCGGGGGGTATCTTGTCTTTTGTCCTTGGGTCTCGTGGAGGGGGGCAAAGGTCAAATACACAAAATTGCAATGACAGTGAGATTTGTTATTTTCTGACCAAAATTTATATATGCAATAATAGTAGGAAGATGCATCATATATGTGGTAGAGTTTGCATTATGTCCCCTGGGTTACAGTCATATACCTGCCAGATCATGACGTGTCATGTAAAAAACATGATTTTTGACTCCCAGTCCTCTTGATGGGGTCGTGTTTCTAAAAACATGATTTTCAGTAAATCTTATACAAATTTTAAAAAAGAGAGACCTTGATACAGCGATATATGCCTGTACCCTGTATAAACAGTAAATAGTCCTGATTCACAGAGCTTCATGCCTTATTCTGTCAACCCTGGTCAGTTGATATATAGGTAATTGTCATAGAGGCAATTATAAGGTGTATGCGGGAAAAGATTCCTTTGAGCACTGCTGTGATAGAGCCTGTTAGGCTTATGTGCATAGGTGAAGTACACGAAGTGGAACAACCCAATTCATTTTAAGTTTGGCAAGTCGGGATACACATTGAAGAAACAAAAGTTATTGCACTTCATTGCCTTGAATGAAAATCTAGAAACCATCTTTTTTAAAGATTATTGACTAGTTTGTGATCAGCAGCAATGTTTCTTTGAATTCGGATTTTACTCTATGCATAAAATGCAAAACATCATTATTTCAATAGTTGGAATGGCAAAACTTGCAGTGTGGAAGAGTGATTTATTTTTTAAGGCAGATGTTGAAAATCAGAGAAGGATAAGCCATCTGTGAAGGTGGCAAAGCCCAGCAAAACTAAGTTTAAGAGCTCCTGCTTGATGCCTTTAGTTTGACTTGTGAAGCTCAGCATCAAAGGAGAAAGCACGATATGAGCATTAGTCATACTTGAGTAATGTACCACATCACACTGCATCACAGTAGATGCAGAAAGAGCATTTTCTGTGTGTAGAAAAATTAATCATGATTTACAGGGAAGTTTGAACAACAGTACCATCCAGTCTCTAATGAGTGCAATGAACAGTAATGACACTTGCATCATCTTCAAACGCTGCAGTGAGCTGTGTAAGAATCTGCTGGAGACTCCCAATTTTGTTTTCTTCAAAACTATATAAATATCATTGGGACTCATATTGGGACTCTCAGTGTTAAAATCCTACGAAAACCCTGATTTATATATAAATGGGACCTATCAAATTAGACAAACAAATTGTTCTTCACAACTTTTTATTATACTGACCATGGTGGAGATCAATGGTGTAACTACAGATCAGTATTGTCATGGGTTTGCTTGTTATGGGCTGTCAGATAATGGATTTTTCCTCACATGCTTGTGAGTATATTCTGGATGTTAAGATGTAAAAAGTTCTAATTCAATCTAAATTGAAAAGTTTTCAAATATCATGCTCATTCCTGCTGTAATGTAGGACACTTCAGATGCTCCTAAAATTGTAAATTTACAGATTTTCCCCCCATTTTTTTCAATGTTATTTATTGTTTTCGGCCTAGAGAAAAAGAAGGAAAGAAAGGCAGTAAAGTTAAGTAATCAGAATCACTTTCAGACTACTTTTTTAACATTTTAATGTTTTCCATTCATCCCAGTTGTAGTACTTGTAATCTGTTAAGAATAATTACTACAATCATTCAGAATTTTGGGTAACTGTTTTAGGACTTCCAATGTATGCTGAGCTGCAGGTTGATTCATTTGGTAACAGCAGTCACGCCTCGAGTAGCTGTACCTAAACAAGGCTTCAGAGCAACCCCCATCAGACAAATGCCCAAAAAAAAGGACAAGCCACAAAGAAAGGTAAACCAACTTGTTTGTGGATGAAAATTATGCATGCAATCACTTGTAGTTTTTGTTTTTACTGGTGGATTTATAGGTAGTGTCTACCTGGTTTTATCTCCTTATTGTATGACCGTGGCTTTTTTGTCAGTACTTTCCTATGATCTAACTTCTGGTAACTGGCATTCCACAGATGGGCATTACCAATTGGAAATGAGAGAGAGAGAGTTTTTGAAATTGATTCATTTGGCAAGCAACATGAAGGGTAGACGTTAACAATAGTACTAATATTAGTATCACTACCTCCTTCGTCGAGGTTGCATCATAACTTACTTTAACAACTGCTCGTATTTGTCATCCCATGCTATATAAAAACCTTAAATTGCAGAAAGAAAAAAATGAATCTGCATGAGGAAAAATCAAGTTTTCATTGAGAGAAAGAGGGTGAATAGAGCATAGAACTTTCTATTTTCCTCTTTGAAAGGAAAATTTACATGGAAGTTTATGTTTTCCTTTCTTAATGCATTCTGTTGAAACAAATGGGATGGGGGATCTCATTTTCATAAAGAATAATTAAATAAAATACAGATTCAGATCATCTCCTCATTTCATACAGTATGTATACGTACAGTAAAGCATCATTTTTTCAAGAATCTAGTCCAATATTTTTTAAAAATCATTAAGTGTGAGAGGGAGAGAGAGAAATGGGTCAGTGACGTTGTATATGCATGTATATGCTTATACCAACTAAGGGACTAACTGTTTGGGATTTTTTTAAAAAAATGCTCTGCCTCTGAATAGCTTGAAAAAAATACTCTTGCTCTGATTTATAGAAAAAAGGAACCTATTATATCCATTATATTTGTTGAAACAATTATCTTTAGGTCTAGTTATGTTTAGTTTAATAAATACAAAATAATATGAATTTTATGTGTATTATTTTCATTTTGGTATATTCAATATAAATACCAATATTGTTGAAGTTTATTGTGTTTTGTCTGGAGAACAGCAATTGATTGATTACAGGCAGCTGATCATGGGTAGCTGTTGTAACAGACTTTGACATAAAGAATTAAGCAAAGTCTTTTTTCCACTTTTCCTCTGAACTGTTGTGAATCACCTAAAGTCTCTACATTTCTTATCTGAGCCAGCTTCTTATCAATAATCAACATGGATGTGTATCAACAACAACATGCATGTACCATTTGAACGTCACCAGATGAATCATTGACTGCTTGAGGCAGTGCTGTGATTAAACGATCAAAATATTCTCCAGTGTTGATCTTTGCATGCAGAGTTATTATCTGCTCTTTTTCTCTCTCTCATAAATTGAGAGGAATGGTGAATGACAAACAAATACAATCAGGTATGAAAAAAAAAAGGATTCTTTAAATAATACTTAAGTACAGAACCATTTGCTACATATTATTCAGGTACAGGTACATGTGTTGTAAGTTTTGACGGTTTGTCTTATTTTAAATCTACATGGAAAACATTTGGTAAAGGTTGAAACAAGTGTTCTGTGGAACCAGGTGACTCGTCATTGTCAGTGTATTCCCTGTATCTGACTTGTAAAAGCTTTAATACAAAACATTAATGTTAACAATGATGCCCACACAACGGTTGATACCTTTGTTTCATCATGCTTACCTGGAAGAGACAACAAATATGAAAGTAATTTATCAGCCAAATCTCATTGATTATTGATGTATCATACTGAATATACAGCAGATGATGTTGAAGATACACGTGTATGATTGTGACACAGAATCTTCATGTTGATGCCACCAATGCCACCATCAAGATATAAAACCCTAACATTGCAAGATAAAATCTTCATGCATATGGTGATATTATTCCAACATTTCAGTTGAATACACCAACTGATGTAGAAGAAATATGGTTTTCATGAAACTATTACATAAAATCGGAATGTTGACAACAAAGCCATCACCACTGGAAAAGTGATACCTACCGCATGTCTTACCATTGATAGGCAACACATGAACCACTTTGTTATTTATTTGGATGATAGGCAGCAATACATGAGCCACTTTATGTTATTTATTTGGATGATAGGCAACACATGAACCACTTTACGTTATTTATTTGGATGATAGGCAACACATGAACCACTTTATGTTATTTATTTGGATCATAGGCAACACATGAACCACTTTACTTTAGTTATGTGGATGATAGGCAACACATGAACCACTTTATGTTATTTATTTGGATGATAGGCAACACATGAACCACTTTATGTTATTTATTTGGATTACACATGATTTATTCATCTGTTTATGTTTTTTAAAAGCTTTTTATTGCCAAAAATTAATTGCATCTGGGATTAGATAAAAGTTATAAAAACTGACATCCTCTTCCTGATGTCATATATAACAGAAGAAATAACATTACATGTCAAATAATACACAAAAATTAAATAAAGCAAAGTTTATATAAAAGTAGTACAGACAATAACAAATAACAGCTACTGTGCAAACATTTTAAAGTCCTTAAGTTCAGTTTTGTTAACAATGCATCGTTTATGACAAGGGGAGTGGAGGAGGACACTGGCTTCAGCAAAGTTCTAAGTCCAGTATTGTGTACATTTCTTTTATAGTAAGAAACTCTATTGTAACCAGATTTCAAAATGGCAACATGACCAAGCATTCTACTGCACTGACCTAATGACTTACAATAGTTGTCACCTTCTGTGTACAGAGCGAACGGTTTCCAAATGGAAGGTTGACACTAATATTTCTCGGTAAATACAGGTGCTGTGAAAATTCATGGGTCAAATTCCACCTCAAAAATCTATTAGAAGCAAGGCTGAGCAAATTTCATAGACTGATATCCCAGACTATTCATTTTCGAAGTCCGGCAAGTAAACTTTTCCAAGTTGGTAGTCTGGGACAAGTGCTTTTTTTCCCTTTTTTAAAAAGGTTGGGCAAATCCTTACTTTTGTGCTTGAATCACTATATCTACCTTTATTTGGCCATTAATGCCCTCTGGGCATACTGAATACTTGATTCTTCCCCTCACAATGTATACATTTACATCCTGTATAACTCGTACAGGTGGTCAGTGATAACTGTTGCATATGCGTACGTTACCACTTGACTGCATATTGTGCTAAACAACCAAATTATCAGCAAATCAAAACACGTCAAACAAAACAAAGCCGGTATGATTAATTAGCAGTGTTTTAAGCTGCTTTGTTGCATTGTGTTTACTCAAACCAAATCATCATGAGCAGCTCACTCTGATTTTAATCCAGTGTAATTAAATTAATGAAAGATACTTTAACAACATCAGTGTTGGTTTCCTTTATGGATTGATTAAATGACCATAATGATTCTTTAATTTTTAATTGATTATACAGAGGATTAACTTACATGTGCGATATTGAATTTGAAGCGAAACAGTTACACTTATTAATGAACTGTCTCTTCGTATTTAAAAAGAAATGTATGTTATGATCACTTTAGAAGTAGTTGTTAAGCAGGATTATATTTACTCTGTGGATAAAATGAGTTTGCTTAATTTTTTTCACAAGGAAGGTAATAAGGACAATTTGGAGAAGGAACATTTTTTGAAAGTGGATGGATAAAATGTAAGACTGCTACTGAATGTGAGAATTCCTTAAACCAAGAGAGTTTACAAATTCTAATGAACATTTCAGCAAATGGACCAGAGCTTTAGGACTTTAAGCCAGACACAGCTATCAGCTGCTGGCTTAGTGCTGGTGCAGGTGGCAGTTATGTACATGGACATTTGTTCAAATCCAGCAGCTAAAACATATATACCTGAAGTAGCCAAATGTATATCAACCCATGTTTTTGAAAAATTTAATTCTTTTAAGATATAATTATGTTGTATATTATTTTGTTTGTTCTTTCTGTGGATTAAGTACATAGATCTCCACAATTTTGTTTCTGGAGCAAAACCGGGTGCAAAACTCTAAAACAGCTGAAGATATTTCTGTAAAATTTGGTACATATATTAGACTTGTTGTCCAGCTGTGTCTTTTGTTATTTGCAATTCTTCAAATGCAATATTTTTAACAATTTCATCCATTTGTCTACTCATTCTTCCATTCATAATTCGCATGTTTGTTTCTGGAGCAGAACTCCAAAACCATTAAGCTGTATATATATATATATATATATATATATATATATATATATATATATATATATATATATATATATATATATATATATATATATATATATATATGAAATATGATCAACATATTAAACTACTTGTCTAAATTATGTCTTTTGCCATTCGCAATTCTTCAGTTTCAAAATTTTTCTTTTGTTTTCATCCATTTGCTCATCCATTCATCCATCTGTTATACCAGGTACGTGTACTTTCATTTCAAGAGCATAACTTGAAACCATTCAAGATATCTCTTTGAAACATGGTTACACATATTAGAGTAGTGGTCCAAATTGAGCATTTTGCTATTCACACTTTTCAGTTTCATTATTTTTAATGCTTTTGTCCATCCAGCCATACATCCATCATCCACACTTTCATTTCCAGGGCAAAACTCAAAATCCGTTCAAGAAATCTCTGTTAAATTTGGTATACCTACAGTATTTTAACAACATGTGCCTTTTGTTTCACAATTCTGCAGTTTCAATGTTTTTAACATTTTTGTCCATTTGGCTTGTTTTCTTCCATTATTCTGCCCATCATTCACATTGTTGTTTTGGGAGCACAACTCCTGATGTCTTTTGCTTACCTGTATACTCTGTAAATACGAACTTCATATATATATAAAATCTTCTACAAATCTCTGTCTCCAAGTAGACATTTTGGCAGAGTGGGGAATACAGATGACTCCATCTTCTTGTTTTATTTTAATTTATTACCACTTAATGGACATCAAATTGTCATGACTTGAAAGGAGATTTAGCTAGGTGTGAATAATCATATCCTGTCACACTATAATGAGTGTCTTGATGAAAAAATGCTGTAAAAATGAAATACAGAATGATGTGGGAATTATAAGATTGTCTGAAAATCAATATTTCTACAGCACATGAAAAAAGGTGTGTGCAAGTCAAATTGCAAAGCACGCAGTGGAAGTTAATTCTTTACATGAAAGTCCACAAAACAGATTGGATGACATAATTCTTGTTAGTCTTTGTTACAGAAAAACACAGTGTGACAGTGTTTGAAATCTTATAATCTTTGATATTTACACTCAGTTTTACAACCTGATTTGTGTGTTTTAAATTAATAATGACACTTTGGATCTTGTACAATCAAAGTCCCATTTTAAACATATTGTAATAGAAGCCAAATTTCAGTTGTAAAAAAAATAATCAACTTGTCTTGGACTGCAGAACAAGTGATATTTCCATTTCTACAATACATTCATGTTATCGTTTCAGAATGTAACAGCAAAACCAATATCCATGCTACATATGTAACTTTTCACTCTAGTAAGAGCATAAGCAAGATGTCAGATCTAAGCTGTTGGGTTTAGCTAGCTGTTTTTCCTGAAGTATCAGGGTTACAATAAGCAAGCTTAACAGGTTATTATACCTTATTAACTGACTGTTACACTTTGAGATTTATTAGCGTGTTTTAGGGTCTTCAGGTGTCAGAAATTGTCCCCATCCCAATGTAAAATATTTAAAAATCCTGCAAAAATCCAAATTTAAATAATTTACTCATGAAAATTTTATTCCCAATCATTTCGATTTTTCCCAAAATGATGGGCTCAGGCCCAATTACCAATCACCCAAGAAAGTCCCTGCACTTAAAGATTGACAACTTAGCACCATTCTCGCTGAAAGCTGTCTACCATCAGTATTTGCAGTCTATACTGATTTGCTGCAGATACTAAAGCAGGCATTAGATACAGTCTTTAGCAGATTTTTTATTGAAGTTTCATATTTATTTTTTGCAGACAGAAACATCTGCTACTACTACTCAAGGGCCAGTGACTGCAAGTGGAAACGTTGTGAGAATAAAAATTCTTGCCAAACCAGGAGCCAAGCAAAATACTATTACAGGTTAAAAACTAATTTATTGGATGGCAGAGTTGTTTCATTCACAAAAATAATAGCATACAATGGTCCCTCTCTCGAACGCCCCCCCCTCCCCCGAACCAGCGGCCATCCGCTTTTTATGGCCAGAATCCCTTGGCACCAACAAGTTTGTGTTCAGAATTACCCCTCAAGGATGGTCACCCCTCTTTTGTTACCAGCGGCCAGCATATTGGTGCAAAAAATGTAATGTCTGCATTTTTTCCAACATACCAATAAAGAAACAAACTTTAATCCATACAGAGGTATGTAATCTTATTATCCTTACAGCCATGTGATCCTCACATGCCTGGTTTTGTCACTTTGACATTTGCTGGCTATTGTTACTGCCGATAATTGTAAAGATTACAATAGCTGACAGCAGAGATGTGCAGTATTGATGAGTACAAGTTAGCGCAAAAATGGTATGATAGCCTTTTTGGCTTCCCTTAGATATCGAGTTTTTTCACTTTGATAATTAGCAGCTATTATTACTGACGATAATTATCAAGATTACAAAATCTAACAGCCGCAATGTGCCATATTGTTCAGCACAAAAATGATATGGTAGCCTTTTTGGCTTCTCCCACATAGAGAAAAGGCAAACTCAAAAGGGTACCCGACTATGACCTATGAATCGCATGACAAGATTACTTCCTTTATAAATACATTCATGTAAATGCTAAAAATTGTTTTAACAGTGATATATTTGGCAGCATAGGAATAAGTTATTGTGAAAAGTTCATCATGTTGTGAAGGAAAAGAAAACTTCACAATTTAGAAGAAAAAGTGAAAGTAATTTGACTCGATAAAAAATGGGTGAGTTTCAAGATCCTTGCCAAAAATTTGGATGTCAGAAAGACTCAAATGAACAACATTGTAAAAGATGAGGGAAATATTCTTCAGAAATGGGAAAATGGAATGGACAGAGAAAAAAAGATTGTTAAAGCCAGGAGATGCCTGTATGCTGATATACACGACAAGGTTTTCTAATGGTTTTGAAAATTTGCATGCGAAGAACATTCCACTTACAGGTAGAATCATTCAAGAAAGGGCAGCAATATTAAGACAGTTGTAAGAACATATTGATGATTAGTCATAATATTTTTTTTAAAAAGAACATTAGTAATAGTTTGTATCACATTGATTCCACGACATGCATGTGATTTTTTAAATGAAAATACTAAATGTTTCAAAATTATTTGTGGTTTTCTTAATATCTAATTAGAACTCATATATGATCACCCTCTAGAAAGGCCACCCCTCTTATAAGGCCACTTTCCTGCTGTAGAAGGGGTGACTTTATAAGAGGGGGACCACTGTATAAGTACACCTTAACCTGTGTCCTTGAAAGTTTTTGAATATGAAGTCCAAAATCATTTAACATTCTGAAGCATAACATTAAATAAAATTAGCATCACAGAACTTTCAGGATTTTTGGTTTGGAGGGATTTATCCCTCTTAAAGTCTGTCATGCTGTCAGCTCTCAGTACTAAAAATATTTTGCATTTCTAATAAATGACATTTGTACATTTATCTCTATTGGTCTTTTGACCATGAAAAATGGAGGAGTTATTTACAGGGACATAACTCAAATTTTAATCCTAAGAGAACATCATATAGAGTGGTTACCTCCCTTGATATTGTTTGACGGCTTCGCTTGAATCATTGCAGTACAAAATGCTCATAAAAGTTAATTTCTTAAATATGTCCTGTCAAAATGTCTGATGAATCTTTTTATTCAATTCTCTGTTAAGATATAAAGAGAAGAAAAGACTTAAACATTTAAAATTCAGAATGTGTTATACGAGGGACATTGGTGTTTGCTTATGGTCATGAAAAGGAACATAATTATCAGTATTCAGTATACTGTGGTTTCACTGTTTTTTGTGGGTTACCAATTTTGCTGGATTTCATGGTTGCTCCAAACCATGAATTAAAAATCCTCCCCCCCCCCCCCAAAAAAAAAAAAAAAAAAAATTAGCCTCATGTGATGCCCCCCCATTGTATTACTGATACATTCCTAGCGATCAGCAATTCTCATCTATTTCAACTTAATTACTGTAATAAAATATTATCTTTTACATGTGTTTGTTTTATTGTTTTCCATTTTGACAAAAAATATTATAAAGGAGTTTATATTATTTCAGTGCAAATGTACGGGTATGTATATATTACCCCCATATCTGCCTTTTTAAATTGATATATGTTGTGAGATTAGTAAGGATAGAGAGAAAACAGAAAGTACTAGTATTACCAAAAATGAAAGAAAAAATAATTAAATGATGTACGAAAATTAGATTTAATGCTTATTTACATCAATCAATATTTCAAGTGTCAAAAATACTTGTTTGACAAAATTGCACTTTATTCTCTCCAAGTTGTAATCCATCTGAATGAATAATCTACATAAAATGTAGATAAATGCAAACATGTACACTTTTAATTTTCAGGTAGAAAATCTTTCCTGTTAAAATTTAAATCCTTCTGAAAGCACATCTCATTTTATCCATGCAATTTTAATCCAAAGGAACAACAAAACTTAAAGATACTAAAACTATTCCTTTAAGCACAAGTACTAATTAAACACTATGTATATACACTAATTACAGCACAGTACTAATTACACACTATGTATATACACTAATTACAGTACAGTACTAATTAAACACTGTATATACACTAATTACAGCACTACTAATTAAACACTATGTATATACACTAATTACAGCACAGTACAAATTAAACACTATGTATATACACTAATTACAGCACAACTACTAATTAAACACTATGTATATACACTAATTACAGCACAGTACTGAAGCTCACACTTCACCAATATTTGGACAGAAGCACTGAATAAATATCATGTCAGTCAAGTCTTCTGATACACAACAAACCTTTGTCTCATAAATAATCCACAAAGTTGCAAAACTACACAAGTCCAGCTTCCATACACCCTTAGCATGTGCTGCTTTCCTCCACTACACATCAAAGGTCACCATAGCATGCTGACTGTATCGAGCAAGGATCAGTTGGTCATGTTTCTTTCACATATACAATGGTGACATTATCTACATAACATGATAATCAGAATGTATTGATGGTGCAATGTTATAGACAGCAGTTGAATTTAAAGATCATACAGATATGTTTAATTAACTGCTTTCCTTGGTGTTGTTGGCTGCATCGCGTTTTGTTTCAGGGGTTGACAATTTTGAAAATCCATTGTTGTCCTTGGGCAACAAGCTTTGAAAATATGGTTGTCCGGCAGATTTTTCTGGTTGCCTGGTAAATTACTGCAGATGCCTCCAAGATTGCTGTAATTAAAGTTTTTCACCAACTTTTGTCATATATATAGTTAGTCCTAATTGAACACAGCACTTGTAACTCGCCATCAGCCGTGTTAATGGAAAGTGTCACACAAGTTTACCCACATATTTAATGTCTTTCAGATCCAAAAATAAATGATAATGAAACCATTTCCTTTTTTACTGTGCCTTGTTGCCCATCAGCATTTTAGTAGTTAGCCACCCCTGACCAGATACTTATCCATATTTTATGTTTATCTGATTTTTCATCATTGCGGTTGATGGTATTATTAATCTGTCACTGTTTATCCTGTGTCAAAACTGTTGGGAATCTGTTAACTTTCGATGTGGGATTTTTGTTTAGCCATTACATCACAAGTCAGTGTAGTATGCAACAAAAGTTGTGTTTGGTTTGATTATTTAAATGCTTAATTCCTATAGCTAAAGTTAGCCAACAGATGCAACTGTCATGTGCTCAGAAGTGAGTGGCCATTTTTTCAACAGACCAATGAGAAAGAGTAATACATGTACTAGATCATAAGCATTCATTGTGACAAGCCAGAGATGAAAGAAATCACAAGCATATGTTGGTGTGTGGACAAAAGACAAATATGTGTAAGTCTTGTTTCTTTAAAGGTTCTCCCTGAGGGGCTGATAGTATGGATTCAGGGCTCAGGAAAAACTTTCCCAAGCACTCGTCCCTGGGATGAATGAGGTTATTCTTCCCTGTCCTCGTTATACTCAACACAGTACACTTCTTCACTACACTGCTTTGGCTCTTACTAAAGAACCACATGTACTTGATGCAAGCTTGATAGTAAAATGGGTCAAAACCACAAAAATTGCATGTTCTAATACAGGGCTCCTTAGATAAATATATAATAAGAAACAAAGTTTGTAACTTGAGAAATTGCAGTTGCACACATACCCTTGATTTCTTAGTGGTATTCACATTTACAATGGGTCCCAGTCTGGTATATGTTGACACTTGGGTCATTGATCATACATGCCAGTTCTCAGATATGTAAGAGAAAAAATTCTGAAATTATTGCAGATTTACCTGAAATCATTTTTACTCTCCCCCCCCCCCAACACACACACACACACACACACACACACACACACACACACAACTGCATTCCTAGGGATGAGATCTAAATACCAAAAGTGTTGGTACAATCAACAACTATAAAACTATGATAGACCCAAGTTCATGTATCAAGCTTCAACATTGTTGGAAGAGTTTAAGGACATAGGGCATGTATATTTTACATACACTTGACTGTATATGGATGGACTATGTCACATTATCTCTGTGCTTCTTTGAAATGGTGGGGATAATTAATGGGAATAATTAATTGTGATTCTGTTAATGTTAGTGTTTCTTCCAGGATCTGAAAAGGATATGATAATAACCTCCAAAAAGTGCAATTAAAATGTGTATCTCATGATCAAAAGGGCAATTAAAATGTGTATCTCATGATCAAATGGGTATCTTATTTGATATTGTAAATCACTGTTGATGTTAGTAGTAGTAATAGCAGTAATAGTAGTGCTATTTTTATATTGTTGATATTGTTATAAATTTAGAAAATCTCCGAGGGGCATCGTTGACTTGTAAAGTTCTAAAAATCATGTTTCATATGTAGTCCACCGAAAAATATTGCAGGAATAAAAAAAAAACTTGATACTGTTTCTCAGTATTAAGTCATGGGGTTTTTTTTATCCTAAGAAAATAACAATAATGCTTTGAAAATCTAATGCATGATTTGTAACAAGCAGAGAGTAAAATTCTTCCTAATAACAATAATTTTATCATAAATTACTGTGAATGTACAGTAAGTGACATATAAGAACTGTTCTAATTTTATTAGGCATATCTTTTTCTTTTCTGTTTTTTTTCTTTTTTTTTATGTATTCTTTACATTTACTATGACTCAGTTTTTTAAAGCCAGGATCTGTGTGTTTACTAGTTTAATGGACTATGTCTTATAAACAAAGTCTATATAACTGATCAGTAGCATTTGTTGTATCCTTGGATTTGTCCCATTTGAGAATGGAGTAATGTTTCTAAAATGATGATAGAGTTTTTACATTCAGCTTTCAGCTTTACATTATGAACTGACAACTATTAAAACATGTCAGAACTATTTGCTAAAACACATCTTTCTAACAGACTGAGATTTGATGAACAACTATCTCAAGATAACAGCATTGCCTTGGGCACTGGTCAAAGCAACATGTGTAAGTAAACTTCATGATAGACATTGACCCTATTGTTCAATTATAAGTGTGATGGAAGCACAGGCCTACTAATTAACAGGACTTGAGCAGCTATTAACAATTGTGAGGGACAGAAGAGGGGCACTAAAAGTTGTCAGAGGAGCAGCATGGTACTGGCAAAAAGGCCCTAAAATGGGCATGGTTCTAAATAAGAGCATCATGGCAGACAAGAAAAAGGGCATTTTGCTGCACTGTGGTAAAAGTGGCTTGGGGAAACAAAGTGCAACAGCACATACCTGTCCATCTTCCAGGCAGTGTTGGAGAGTTTTTGAGACTCAAACAAATGGGGTTTTTTTGTCCCAAGCATGACTTGGTATTGTCATATATCATTACCACATACCCACACACATATGTGAACCCACTTGCATAATCAAAACCACATGCGACATTAAATAAAAAAAACCCCACAAAGTTTCTGTCGGTGTGCATGACCCAAATAAGCGATGTTGTTCAATTGAGAATAAGTTACTCATAAAAGCCTGTAGAAAATGACTGGAAAGTCAAATTTGAATAAAAGAAAAGAAAATATGTTTCTTAGCAGCATTTAGTACACTTTAAAAAAAAATAGCTGGTAGACTTAGCATTATCATATATCATCACCACACACACACACAAAAATGTGCACACACTCACATAATCACAATCAAACAAGTCAGTCAAAAAACCCCACAAAGTTTCTATCTTTAAAATCCATTGGACAGTGGAATACAGTATTAACTTGAAGTTGCTGACTTTGCTGTCCTCAGTAGTTCATTGGATGGTTTGAAATTGATGCAGGTGTCATTAGTGTTCATCTCAACACTCATTAGAGACAGGATGGTACTGTTGTTCAAACTTCCTCTGGAGATCTTGTTGAATTTTTCTCAGTATTGAAAATGAACTTTATGCATCTGCCCCAAAGAAGGGTAGAATGACTAGTGAAAGTATGGTGTTTGCAATATGTGTAAAGTTTAAAATGTTCCTCGATGCTGCTGTGCTTCACAAAGTCAAACTCTCTGAACCAGGAGTTCTGAAATTTGGTTTTGCTGGGCTTTGCTCTCTTAGTAGATGGCTTATTCTTCCCTGAATCACAGCTGTATTTCAACATTGTGCCTTAAAAAATGAATCGCACTCCCACACTGCTCCAAACTATATCATTCCAACAAACAACCAAAATAATCATGTTTTGCATTTTATGTATGGAGTCAAATCTGACTGCAAAGAAATGTTGTCACTGACCATGAACTAGCCAGTTTTCTTTAATAACAATGGCTGAAACATTCTCATTCAAGACAAAGAAGTGTAATAGCCTTTATTACTTCAACACTCATCTCTGATTTACCAAACTTAAGACAAATCAGATTGATCCACCTGTATCCTCTACATATGCAAATGAGCCTAATGGGCTTTCGCAGAGCAAAACTCTAAGGACTTGCAAACACAAAAGCACCATAACTGTTGTCAGTCAGTTCAGTATTATGTGCAGTCATGGTTGTTTGTCTCTGACCGCCTTAACCATTTAATTGTCTCTATGACTATTACCTGTATAAACTGCCACCAGTGATAGTTTTCCATGAGTATTAAGCATAAAGCTATGCGAATCAGTGTTGACAAGCTACAGGTTACATGCATATATCACTGTGTAAAGAAAGGTTTCTTTCTCTCTTTTTCATAAGATTTACTTGATATCATGCTTTTATTAACATGACCTTGTTGAGGTGATTGGGAATGAAATATCTTGTTTTTCTTGTCACATGTCATGATCTAGCAGGCATGGCAGCAGCAACCAATTTCCAATTTATTTGTTCTTTCAGACATCAGTGAGGGAGAGGTTGGTGTTCAGATTGCAGCTCCCCCAGTGGATGGTGAGGCAAATGCTGAACTGGTGAAATATCTGTCCAAAGTACTTGGGCTCAGGAAGTCGGATGTTATCTTAGACAAGGTATGTAATAACAATGACTCTGTCAAGTTTCTGTTCACTCATAATATTGTGTTGGACATTTGTCTTGCCTGGATTGGCAAATAGCTATCACTTCTAGCAACAGCAGCGGCATTGTCCTCATCAACATTCAGGATACTTGTCCAAGTTAATAAAAGTCTTGTACCATATATATCACTTGTAATTAAGATCCAACAACAAATTGTATAGATCCTGATCTGCCATCACATAATGGTATAGCGGATCTGGGTTTATGCAGTTTGTTAGGAGTAATCAGTAGGACAAAAAATGTAGACCCTGATCTGCCAATGAATCATATGATGGCCGATGAGGGTCTATTTAGTTTGCAGTTGGACCCAACTTATAAGCGAGTATATATGGTATCCTGTATCACAGCATACCCATGATATCATACTTTGCAAAGGTTTTCATTAGTTGCATGTTTTGAGTAAACCTGTAGATGGAAAGTAATGACGATCATTTCATTCATGGTTGTGTGTATATTCCACTCAATCTGCAACTTAATGCATGTTGTGTGTGATAAAACTGAACCCAAAGGACAATATTTTTTGTTTGCATTTCATATCAGTGCAGATGGATTACCTCAGAAAAAAACAACAGATGTTACAGAAATTGCATATATCTCAAAGAATATTTTGTCAAATCTCACAGTCTGGTACTCTAGAAGTATTACAGGTATGTCATAAGATGGTTCACAGACTTATAGAATCCTTCATATGTATTAGTGTAGGGTAGGAAAATTTTGCTCCTGAGGGTGGAATTTTTCTATCCAGCACCAATGCATAACGAAGGATTATTTTTTTCACATTCCTGAATGAAAAATGAGGGTCCAAATCAAATGTGAATACTGATTTAACCTTAAAACAGAACAACACCCATTGAAAATTTACTCACCTTAAAATAGAGCATACAAAGTTAGTTTTATTCAGAAAAATTTGGTCTAAACTCTAATGATATTTAAACACATATGAGGATTCAAAGAACACTGTGTCTAAAATTGTGTGCTGAAGATAGCTTGTGCAATGATACAAATGTGAACAGGTCACAAAATAAAGTCCACTCTTATTCTTACAATTAAACAAGACACACAAAAAATAATGATATAGTCCTCAAATGAACTTTGATGTGCAATTGATTTTCCTTTTATAAATAACAATAAGAGGATGAATGTTAAAAGAAGGGCAATGACAACAATGGCTTTTTTGACTCGCAACCGGACCACAGAATCTGCACTTATAGTTAGGTCAATCAGTGCAAAATGTTCTGTTTATGGGACACTAACTTCAACCGCTGCAAATTTCAGGATGTAAATGTTTTGCAGTTAATTTTTATCTTCATTATTGTGAAATAATGCTCAAGTGATGATAGAAATCAGACAGTCTTTGCCAGTTTGTGTGTGCTATGATTGCAGTAGGTCGTTTGTGTGTGCTATGATTGCAGTAAGTCATATGATAACAGGCAGCAGTCACTTGATCAAGATGGAGATCTTCCACATCATTATTCTACACTGGAGAACAAGATCATACACATAGTAATGTGAAACAGTCTCATTAAAATCGAGATCTCTAACATAACCATGATCTGATGGAGACACATATGAGGTCATGCACTGTTGACTGTTTGATTCACTAATTAGATCACAGCTTTCACGTTTATGAAAGTGAAAATGTAATGCGGAACATATTGTTTATGACGACAACTCTCCCGGACACAAAACAAATGCAGTGCTTTTTTTGATAGATTACTAAAAATAGTGATTGCAAAGGTCACTAGAACTTGAACCAATATGGGTGCCTATCAGATCTACTCATTATACATAGATCTTGATTACAGTCAGATTGTAATGCGAGGATCATGTACACTTGTGTGGGATAGGGAAATTCCACTTGAGGATTAGAATTTGAGGGCCGGAATTAAGCTTTGCTGAGTTAAGGCACATAAATTCTAATATTGAGAGTGGGCTTTCCTACATCAATGCATATGATGGATTATTTTCTCTCAATTCTCACTTGGACAGTAGTGTTGGAAAAGGAAAGATGGCATATCATCGCGATGGACATAGCTTTAGAAATACAGAGTTTTTTTTTCTTCTAAATTTTTACATCATTAAAAAGAGCATTTATTAAAAGGCTGTTTTTATACACAAAAATTACAGTCTGGCAAAATTTGTCTTTTAAATACTAAACACAAAAAACATTGCAGATGTTCATAATGTCATAAGTATAATTACATGATCTACAGTGTCATTGAGTTCACTCATGTGGGATAGGGTGTATTCCTCATGCCTTTCTGA
This sequence comes from Margaritifera margaritifera, assembly GCA_029931535.1. Taxonomy (NCBI): domain Eukaryota; kingdom Metazoa; phylum Mollusca; class Bivalvia; order Unionida; family Margaritiferidae; genus Margaritifera; species Margaritifera margaritifera. The sequence continues at coordinate 7,880,323 of JAQPZY010001685.1, read as the reverse complement.
GCTGGACAAACTGTATCACACATATAGTTGGAGAAATTCTTTTCCACAGAACCTTTGTTTTGTTTTTTCATCTTAAGACATTCTGAATAAATCGGAAATATGATATTGTAAATCGCAACATTTTAGTGAATTTAGCAAAGAAAATAATTTTTGCTAAAATGTTATGCGTGGTAAATGTTGGTGATGAGATCATACTAATAAATGTTGACAAGTAGTAACAATTTTCCACATATAGATAGAGGATATTTTCTTTTCCTACGTTAATACTGTATATATTTCATCATGTGGTATAAAAAAACATTATATTTTAACGAGTGGCGAAGCCACGAGTTAAAATTGTATAGTTTTTTGTACCACAAGATGAAATATATCTGGTATTTACGCAGGAAAAGAAAATTAGCTTTTTATTATATACCAAATTTGCTCCAGAATTGAAGCTTAGAAGATTAAACTCACTCGTCAGCTCAACACCCCACATCCCTTTTCGTAAATTCACCTCACTTTCATAGACTGATCATATAAATATTAGTGACTTAAGAGAGTGGTAGTATTAGGATGGCCTAATATGTCGGAGTAAATTACATTTTTGACATTTTGTAAACTATTTGATCATATCTGACCGCAAAGCAAGTCCGATTCAGTAATGCATCAAAGCAGGTTTATCATTGTTGTCAAGGAAGTAAGGGGAAATAACTTCATAGAGACGCAAATAGCGTCTAGTTAAATTTCTTCAGCAAAAATTAATTTCCATGTCTGAAATGTAATGCAGTTTCTATTTATTTGTTCTAGCTCACAAAGTGCTCATTTTTGTTGCTACAGGTATAAGTTCTGTAGGGGTACACAATCAAATGTCGCATGGCATGATGGGAAATTTTATATTTTCACATGTGAAAATACAAGGATATATTTTTCACGAGTGAAAATATAGGAATGAAAAAAATATGAAAATTATTTCGCTAATAAGTTTCTCTATTTCACATTTAAGTATATAATAAAAGCACTTAACACCTATTTAAACATGATTTTTAAAGTTATTTTCTTCATAGAAGACAAAAGACTAAACCATTTCATCAAATAGTTCTTTTGTGCTTCATTCATATTAGTATGTAGAAACTTTGTATGCATCTTTATTCTTTATTCAGTGTATTCTGTGATGTACATCTGTGGGATTAAAGCTTATTTCTAAAAAAAATTGAAACCCTAAATTCAAATGAATGCACAAAAATCGTACATTATATATTATATTTTCCAAGTCCTACCTCTTTCTTCATTAAATCCCTCTTATATTCAGAAAATCACACACACAAACACACACACACACACACATTTTTTTCAGATGGAATTTGGAATTTCATCTCTAAATTTTCAGTGCTAGAATAGACAGTGTTTATTAACTTTTTTATTAATTATGAGAGTCTTTATTGCATTCTTTGCTTGTTTATGATGTTGATTTTGTCCAGTATCAGACTACCATTCATGGGGAAATTTCCACATGGTTTGATTTTCATCAGATTCACACCCTGGTCACAATTGTGAAAATTTAACCTTGTGGAAGTAAATGAAAATAATTGAAAGATTGCAAAATTGTGAAAAAGTAAACACCCACATTTTTAAAAAAAAATGGAATCTTGTAAAAATGTAACAATGCAGAAATATCCCTAAATACTTTTCTTCGCTAAAAGATAATTCTATGCAAAATATAATTACATTAATATCATGCAAAAAATAGAAATCTCTCAGCAAAAGTTCTCCTTCTTAGCCACTCTGAAATGACAACATATGTACAGAGATCCCCTATTAATAGGTAACCCCTTCTGCAGAAGGAAAGTGGCCTATAACAGGGGTGGCCTTTCTATAGGGGAATCACACAGATCAGAGTAATACTTACATATAAAGTATGAAATTTGTAACCCAGATTTTTAATGTTTACTACTTTCATTAAGAAAAAACAGGCATGTTATGGAATCAATGTGGTAAAACTTGTATTAATGTTGTTTAATATAATTATGAATAATCATCAATCATGGTGCAAAACTAACTTGTCAGTAAAATCTTATACAAACATCTGGCTGTAACTATCATTGTCCATCCATTTCATTTTCCCACTGCTGTAGAATGTATAACTGAAAATCTTATTTGAAACTTTCTGACATCAAATTTCTTAGCAGTGATCAGATGACTCGCCCTAAATTCATTTAGTCTAATTGTTTTCACTTTTCCTTCTAAACTGAGAATGTCTGATGACATTTTGCACTTTTTGCTAGAACTTGTTCTTTCATTGGCAATTTGTAATTTACACAAAATGCTCAGTGTTTACAAAGGAAGTGACCTTGTCACGTGATTGACTGGTTTAAGTCTTCTATCCTTTCAGATACATCATAATCATGGAAAGAGAAGCCACCATGGCTAACATACCATTTTTACTTTATGACATCTGGATGTCACACTAACTTGAGCTGAACAATACTGTGCTTCTCAGCCATTCACTTTTGTCATCTTGATAATTAAATGTGCTAATAATAGCCAGTAATTATCAAAATGACAAAACCTAAGGAAAACTTAGCAGTAAGGATAATCGGATTATTTACCTCTTTGTATGGATTTTAAGTTAGGTACTTTATTGGCATGTGGGAACAAATGTCAATATGTTGAATTTAGAAATAAACAAATATTTGTGAGATTTCTATCTGTAAACACCATTATGTGGCCACTCGTGACGGGTACATTTTACAGTTTGTGCACTAATACACCAGCCGTTCACCGAGTTAGATGGATACTTATGAAGACAAACTTGTTGGTGCCAATGGATTCTGGCCATATAAAGCAGGTGGCCACTGGTCAGGGGAAGGATATTCAAGAGGGGGACCACTGTACCATCATTTTTCATTGATTGTTTGCTTGGTTGGTTTTGGTTCAACTTATGTCAATGCAAGAATAATGTTTCTCTTTTTTTTCAGGGCTCAAAATCTAGGAACAAAGATGTTCTAGCTTCTGGAGTAACTGTACAGGAGGTCATGGATAGATTGAGAAAGGAAATGGAGTGACCAATTTCTATAAAACAAATGAAACTATACATATTTGAAAGAACTTGTGATGATTTATAAATTTCTCAGGGTTGTTTGTTTTACATAGAGTATAGGATAAGTAGAAGATGACATGGTGTATAAGTGTTCTGTGGTACAAACTGAATGTGAGATATGAACCTTGCTATCACTCATACACTGCTTGAGTTGAGTATAGTAAACAAGTGAAGAGTTACCATGGAAACAAGTAGAGAAAAGCACTTTATTCTAAATACAATGACATGCCTGATTAAAGCATGTGAAGGTTATGAGGTCAAAGTTGATCTTAGAGACAGTAGTGAAGTAAATGGCCATATTATTCATGTTGATGGTTTCATGAATATATCCATGTCGGATGTGACCTTGAAAACTAATAGAGGTCATGTGATAAAGTTTGAACAATTTTTTGTGAAAGGTCGGCAAATTAGGTATGTGCATATTCCTGATGAAATTGACATGCAAAAGGGAATGGAAGGTGTTTTAAAAAAATTCTGTATGGTGAGGGCTCAGCAGAGAATTTCAGAAAGCATTCGTAATGCAGCATGGAGCAAAATGGCCAGAAAGGAAGATGAGGTTGCAAGAATACAGAGGTTACAGGAGAGACAAGTGACTGAAACGTTGACTCAGGAGGGAGAAACATGAGAGAATTATGTCTTTCACTTTAACAGTACCTTTATAACAGAGGACCCATTTAAAATGAACCCCAAGGAACAAGTGAAATTTTTTACAAACATCTCTTGTTATAACCAGGAATTTTAGATGGAATAATTAGTCACCTGGACGTAAGAAAAGGTAGTTAGAAATTGCTTATAAACAGGTTTCATGTATAATGAACAATATTGGGTGATATAAATTGATCCTTTTTATATCATCTTACATGTTCCAGTAAAGTTCAGATACATTATTATTATTTTATAGAACCATAAGCTATTAGACCTCGATTGCAAAATGTATTTTCATTCACATTCAGTGTTCATGATATCTTTGTTCTAATGCATCTACAGTTTATCATAGATTCACTACAGGAAAAAACAATAAAAGATGCCAAACATTTTGATATATAATTCAATATCCCCATGCTTCAGCATCAAGCCCATTGATAATGTGATACACCACCACCACCACCATTCCTCTGATCCACCATTTGTCCATCTGCCTGTCTGTATTTCCATCAGTCCATTACCACATATCCTTCTTAACTGCTGGGTAGAATTGCAATTGCAATGACATGCACAAATTGATTGGGGGGGGGGGGTGATGGGGAGTGAGTGGAGTGGAGGTCAAAATATGCAGTAAAAAGCATCAGGATTTTTTTTTCTGTGGTGAATCGTGGAAGTTGCTCTTGTTTAAAACTTGCCTTATGATTTCCAGTTTTCCACAATGTCACTACAGTAGTAATGATTTCATATGCAGTTAAAGCACAGTTAGGTTTTGGTTTGGTTTGGTGCTTTACGGCACAGCAACACAAGTAGGTTATTTAGTGCCGAGGCAATTGGAGTGAAGTGCCTTGCCGAAGGACACACCATGGTAGCTGACCCAGGCTGGTCCGATGGTAGGATTCGAACCTGCACCCTTTCGGTCATAAGTCCGGCATGCTAACCATTGAGCCACCACGGCTCAGCCACAGTTAGGTGTTTTGTTGTATCAAAGAGTTCATATTAGTAATGTGTATTATAGTAAAATACTACTGCATTCAACTCTGTAAATTTCAAAATTTATTTGAAGTCCACCATGTATTTGACTATGGTATACACAACGAAAATAAAATATTTGACTTCCCTCTATTCTTGAGGCTTCTTGTCATATGAACAATAGAGGCCTAATAACAGTACACAAAGTGTATTGACAGTTCTACACTTATGTTGATACACATGCAGTATATTATTAGTTAAATGGTGTTTTAGCAGGGTGGGTGGCAATTTCCAGCCTGGTTGATTCCATTTCATCATGAGCTGAAGGCAAAGTGTGTAATGGAATCAAACAGGTTGGAAATTCCCATCCACCCTGCTTAAACACAATGTTATGATTTTATACCTATTTTTAGAAAATCTTCACCACAAACAAGAAACATTAACAATGTTTAACATTATTTATGCACAGGCAATACAAGCCTCTGGATTAAATTGATTATATTTTTTAAAAATAACCACAAGCAGGCATAATAGAGAGCACAGACAACATCGTGATTTCGTCAATGAAACACAGAAGCTGTTGTAGCTATTTCTCCTAAGAAAATAAAATATAAGGTTCTAATTTTATTTTATGTGTATTTATGAAGTTTCGCGTGTGATTGAAACAATAAATTGTTCTTCGCCACTTATTTCTGACAATGCTGGCTTTGGCGGAGAGAAACCGTACTGTACAGTTGCAAAATGAAGTTGGACTTTCCAACACATAGAAATTGAAAATCTTAGGAGGCTTGCAATTTCTAAATTAATTTGTATGGGCTGACATTTGTATCAATACAGAAAATCTAATGCCTCATCTGTCAGTCCATTGCATTTAATCATTTAAAAGTCTCCCAGTGAAATAGCAATGCTTAGAATCGACCACCTGTTGGTCAGTAGCTGTCAGTCTAAAGATGTTAATCGCTAAATCGTCTTGCAGCTGTTCATTTATTCTCTGCCTTGGCCAGTTTTGTCCAAAAATAAAGTGGCAGATGTGATTATGAGTGATGGATTAATCTTTGGATTTCTTGCAACCAACTAAAACCATATCCTCAATTTTATTTTTTTTAAAATGGGGGTACCATTTTTTGTTTACATATTACTGCCATATTTCATATTAGCTGTCTGAGATGTGCATATAGAATGATCTGCTTAGATGAATTAGATTTTGAGAATTTCTAAAAATGGGGATTATAGTGTTTCTGAGTGTGGTCCTATGTCATTTGGTAGCATTATCCAGGCACTGGTTGTATTACATCACCCACGTGAAGGTAGATGTCTAAAATGCACTCAACATCACAGGCACAAATTATGGTCTACCTGGCTAGTATCTGGATTACTTTGTTTACAGGTATTTAATTCTATCCCTTAAGAACTCTGAGCATGTAGTGACTCAATGTATCTGATCTTAATCACAGTCTATTACCTTACATTTACATTTACTTTGTATTTTTCTTATATATAACATAAGAATGAAGCTGTAGTTCATTCAGTCATAAATGCAATTGGCTATATGTTTGACATATGATCAAAGTCAGTTCCAGAGCTTGTCTGCTTTCCTTACATTTACTTCATTGGTACCCAATCTGATTAAAATAATCAGTTTGGGGTACAAGACTATTCCCTAGTGCAGACATAAATGAAAACTATGACAACAGTCATATTGCTATTGTTGAAGTCCAAGTTTGGATGCAACACCTTTGCTTCAGGATGAAGCATATTCGATAGTAGAGATCATTCCTTTATTTTAAACTTATAATATAAGAACAAATATAAATTATATATGGATTCTGTGTGACCTGTTGAGCATTCAAGAGGTGATGAACACAGTAGTTCAGTTGAAAAATTATCATGAATTACTGATCATATTCATTGAATTTGTATTTTTGAGTTGCTGTATTCTAATCTTCTTGAATGATCAAAAAAGTAAAATTAAATTAACAATTATGGTACACACAAAGTGGATTGACCATGCAACACTTGTGCTGGTGAAGAGTGATGTTGAGTGTAGTTCAGTGCCATATACTGATGTAATTCAGGTAATTCTTGTACTTCACTCAATGAGTGCTATTCCACTTCACAATTACAGACCCAAATTGGGGTTTTACCTGGCCATGTGGTGGATTACCTTGTGTATTTGACTACATCTTCAAAGACCTCACAGCAGGTGGTAAGTGGGGTGTTACACTGTGAAGTAGGTGTAATTTGGTGACAGCTACACAAGTGAAGGATGATCATTACACTTTGTGCGTATTATAGTAAAGATTAGAATAGTGTTTCACAGGCTTGATTTTTTAAAGCTAGGTGCTATATAGAGTATTGAGGTGTAAATAAGTGACATCTACAAAGATACAAGTGCATGGTTAATATTGTAAATACTGTGTCATAAACTTAAACCTTAGTCCTAATGTTTCAAAATGTGAGCAGGCGACTTAAAGAATGACCATCCTTGTTACATGTACCTCTGACTTTTTTCATGTAAATGTTGGGTATTTGTATATGCATGTTTTGTAAAGCAGAATTCTGCTTTAAAAAATGGCTTGATCAGGTGCCAGTTTGCATGTAATCAAGTGAATATCATACAAATCTAGAAAGGTAAGACATATTGCATTCAAATAAATATGGATGAAGTGCATTCATTTAGCCTGCAGAAATCATTCATTCATTCATTCATTTGCAAAGTAAAGAACTCTGTCATTTTTCAGAGATGTTTTAACCTATTTTTTTATTTCATTGATCAATGTCAGGGATGCCTCATTAAAAACATTTCTTTTCTTGGTTTGCACTTGAACATTATCCTCTATAGAAAATATCTCAGTACAACAAGGGGAACAGGGATGTGATTAGTTATGGTTTTCAAATTTTACAGAAAGCAACTACAGGTACAGACACAAAGATGGAATTAGATGACATTTAGACACTATTTAAAACCACTTTACTAGACTCAGTTAAAATGAACATGCCCAGTAAATATCCAAAGAAACAAGACAAGCTTACATGAATCTATTTTAACTTAAAAAGAAAATTACAGAAAGCCATACAACTTACAAAAACATAGACCCTGAAAATATATACATTTTTACCAAATTTAGGTAAAAAGAACTCAGAACAGCATACTGGAAATATACGGAAAATATGATATTTTAAAAAATCTATATGTAAATGAACCAGACTTAATGCTCAAACAGTAATAAAAAAATAACCTCTTGTATCAAATCTAAAAAATCAGAAGACACTGGCATCCCGTTTTTACAATAAAATGGACATATGATATCTGACCCAACAGAAAAGGCAAACATCCTAAACAAATGTTTTCAAAAAGCATTCACCACAAAAGTTGACAAACCTATTCCTGACAAAGGCCCGGGTCTTCATCCCGCATGCATTATACATGTATCTAAAAGTAATTCAAAATGGTGTGACAGAACATTATCAACCAATATAAGGCTATGGAACTTTATCAAATACGTGGTAGAGTACTAATGGAATTAAAAGAGCATATCAGCCCCATCCAAACAATCGTGTTTCAAAGATCACCAAATGTCTGCAAAGTACCTAAAGAATGGAAACATGCCAATATAAATCCTGTATTCAAGAAAGGTGAAAAATAAAATGCCATAAATTACAGACCTATCTCCCATACATGCATTACAAATAAACTTGTTGAGCATATCATTGCTAGTAACATTATGAATCATCTAGGGAGCATTGTTTATGATTAACAACACGGCTTCAGTTTCTGGAAGTAGAGGTATAATTGATGTTTTGGATTTTTATTACTGACATCCCTTGGCGCCTTTTATACCAACCTCCATGGCTGTTAGTATTTGTGTCGCGATCATCACTTATTAGCACATGCGCGGTTGGGTTTACAAAATATAATCATACGTGTACGCGTGTGTGTGCGGGCTGTTATGCGAACAGTTACTCAACTTGTACTGTCTGTAAACCCACTACTGCGTCAATACATGTACTAGCATGGTAAACAAACTGACCACTATTATTGGAAATATTACAATAGACACACAAGTGAAGTTTTCAGTCAGGCCTATATTATTGATTGTTGCTGTACTACAATGTGAGACTAAAAATACTACTGTGGAAAGTGGGAATATTGATCGCCAGTATACTGCATAAAATATTTTGCTTGTATTATCTTCTTTGTGTAGCTATATTTTACACCTACTATGGCTTATATTTTCTATCAACTGTGGCACTGCAGGATTATTGATCGTGGTATACTGTATAAAAATATTTTGCCACAGCTATATTTTACACTGACTGTGACAGAGTTTATGCAAAAATATTATATTAAACAATTACCACTGTGTATATATAATGGTGCAAAATTAACAAACCGACACGCATAGTATTTGAAAAGGGTTTATGGATATAAACAATTGTGGCATCATTCTACCAGACCAATGGAGTATTTTAAACATTACAGAAAAGGTTAAGTCGTTTCGTTTCAATGCATCATACAGATTTATCAAAGAGGCTCAAAAGATGTATGATTTTTCAAATATGTATCAGGAGCATCTTGATAAATTCATCAGCTTGGGAGTTATCTTAGATTTGAAATGACGCAGACTTGGAGAACAGTACAACAAAAAACCTGAAATGTCATTATATGATATTTTGCAAGAAAAGTTTAAGTCGCTAACGTTGACTAGAACACCTAGTACAGATAACAAAATAAGCGAATACTATAATGACAATGACATTGAAACATCGAGCAAATATTCTAGCAGTAGAAAAGATCACCAAGAACAAATCAATGGCACGGTTTTGTAATTCTGTGGGAATTTTAGAAAGGGAAGAGCTTAAGTGGGGTGTGCAATGCTATAAGTTTCACAAAAAGAGATTCTCATGCAAAGACACGGCATCTATGGCATCAATATACATAAAACAGTACACAACATTTTATGTTACTGGATGCCATTGTACAAGCAGCAATCATTTATGAGTTGGTATAGTATATCTGTGTACTGATGAGTATGCAGTGATTTGGCCAAATACTGAACTGAAGAAAATTATATTTGAACAAAGATCTATTTGACTTTAATCCTCAGTTGCTGCTGCCTGGTGAACGAGTTTGTTTACGTTGCACTGCAAAGAATTTGGAAGTTACAATGACAGATGAAAAGTCTTTTACAGCAAAGGTTTGTACAATCAAATACTATCCACTGCAAGCAACTTCACAAACTATTGTACCTGGTGTGCAGAGCATATACGTCTAAAGTTACTTACACCATCAATCAAAAACATAGATGATTATATCAATGAAAACATAGATGATTATGTCTATTGGAAAATAGAATTTGTTAATATATAAGAAGTTCAATGGCAGTAGGATGAAATCAATCCAAAGGTGTATGCCTTGGAAAATATGAACTCTGCGGCAGAACATGCCATTATGAAGACTGTAAATCACATTTGCTCACGTTACATGTTGGACTGGATGCTTGACCATGCCTAAATTTCTGGTATTGGAGTAAAGTCTCGTAATCAGCTTTTCCATCCATGTGGATCTGTTTGCAAGTATTATCGCGCATGCATCAAAGATCTACCTGCACAACAGCAATAGAACCTATTGTGGAAATACCTAACGTTAACACCCCAGACAATGCTGATGAAAACAATGCAGAAGTAAATGAAATAATAGCCAGGATTGAGGCAAATGCTGTTTTCAAGCCTGGTAAAGTAAAAATTCTTAAACAATTCATTGATGGAATTCACAATTAGACAAAGATTTTCCATTATATAACAGTATGCCAACTGTGAATCAGCTAAGGCAATTCGCGCAACAGCGTGGGATATGAATACCAAGCCGTATGCGAAAAGCTGACATACTTGCATTATTATGGCCCGTAACTGAACCGCAACCAGTTACACCGGCAACAGCAATGTATGTTCGCTCACATGAAGCCTCCGAATTTTAGTTACACAAACGTAAGGACAATTATGTAGATTACCATGCAATTATTTCAAACTCATACCCGCCAAGCAAAGACATTATAAAACTATTATTGAATATGCACCAGGAAATCGTATCGATGTTGCAACATTCTGATACCTCCAGTATTAAAGCGGATATTCTTGTCCATGCGCATTTGACTATACCGCTTAATTATAAGTTATCAGGATAGATTTAAAACCACAACCATGTGGCTTCATGGTGGTCCACTTATAATCACAAACCGCAACGACGCCAAGGATATTAATGAAGCAATCGATGAAGGTACTGAAAATATTCTCCACACGTTGGAAAAATGGACCAACACCGGTTCAGGGTGGACTCTTGACAGATGTACAGAAGTTTAACTGCATATTTCCCCAAACATGCCATTTTGTGGATCAAATTATATACCAATGCCAGACTACGTTCCGCCACGGTCAGTAATAAATGTAAAAAACTATGACAATCAATGTGCACTCTTATCCAAGTTACATCACCCAAGTGAAAACACAGATCAGCTGCGACAATATAAACAATACTTGGGTGAACTTAATTTTGGTAACATTGAATTTCCGGTGCAGGCTACCAAGGCGATACTGAACAAATTTGAAGAACTTTACCAGGGTATCGCCATTGACATGTACACTTGGGACAAAGTCTTTTATCAACTTGTACCATCTACAGATGTTTAAGATTAATCTACTGTTGATAAGCGGCATGAAAGGTTCAGAGTTGTTATCTCATTACATATGGATAAAGAATTTTTCCAGGTTGCTTAACCGACATGGGAAGCACCATGGTAAAAAGTTTCCATGCAAAAATTGCCTGCATTTATTTAGCTTTCAACAGCTACTTGACAATCATGACTTTTATTGTGGTGGAATCAGTGAAAAACCTCAGCATACAATTATGCCAGAACCCGGCAAAAATATTTTGAAATTCACTGCGGTACAGCACAAGATGAAAGTACCGTATGTGATTTACGCAGAATTTGTTTGAATGTTCCAGTGAACTCTCGAGGTTATAACAAATACAACACAAGTTGTGGCACAAATCCCATGCGGGTTTGCTACATTGTTGTCTGATGTGATTGAGCAGTGGAGCCACCAATATTATATCATGGCCAGAACTTGGTTGAGGTGTTTCTTAAATCGCTTGAGGTTACAGTTAAATGGATCCGCAAACAGTTCTATTTGTCCGATGATATTATTGAGTTTTCCAAGATAACTCATTGCTGGATTTGTGATGGTCCCTTTCAGACTGAAAGTTCTAAAGTTCATGATCACTGCCATATCACTGGCATGTACAGAGCAGCCGCACATAACGCATGCAATCTGCAGTTGCAAATTAAATAACAATTCCTGTAGTGTATATTAACCTGCACGGTTATGATATCCACTTGATTATGCAGGCAATCACAACAGCATCAAATGCGTCAATAAGCGTCATTTCCAACATGATGGAAAAATACATGATGTTTGGAGTGGGTCAGTTGCAGTTCATTGATTCACTACAGTTTTTTTAATTCTGGTTTGGACAAGCTAGTTAGAAACCTTGCAGTGGAAAGCTTCAAAATCACCAGTTGATATCATGCTACGGCTGACAAGTTAAAGTTGATAACGCGATATACCAGTACATGAGTGAATAGGAAAAGTTTGCCGAAACTTAGTTGCTACCGATCGATGCATTTCATTCGTCGTTGTCTCACGAAGGTATTTCCACCAACGACTACGCATGCACAAACGCGGTTTGGACCATATTCGAATGCAAAAACCTAAATGACTATCACGATTTGTATTTGCGCATTGATGTGTTGTTGCTCGCGAATGTCTTTGAAGCATTTCGCGATACCGCCAAGAAAATATGCAATCTCGACACCGTGCACTATTTTACTCCACAGGGAATGTCCTGGGATGCATTGCTATTAATGACAAAAGTAGGGTTGGAACTGCTCAGATGACAAAAGTAGGGTTGGAACTGCTCACCGATATTGATATGCATCTGTTTATCGAGCGTGGTATTCGCGGCGGGATTTCAGTGGTGAGTCATGGTCGTGCTCGCGTGAATAACTCGAGCGTGGACGTATATGACCCAGCTGTCCCAACCAGTTACATCATGTATCTTACACCAATAACCTTTATTGATGGGCGATGATGCAGCCCCTACCCGTTGGTGATTGTGAGTGGATCGATCCCGCGGATGTGGACGTATAAAAACACATACACGACAGCAACAGCGACCACGGATACTTCTTTTAAGTTGACTTGGAATACCCAGACGAGCTTCACCACACTCATAACGACTATCCGCTGGCACCGGAAGCGCTGTCGATGCCCCACGAATGGTTGACCCCATATTAGTGTATGATCGTGGACGAATCCGGACGCAGGTTTACCGAATGCACCAAACTTTCTCCAATTCTTCGGCATAAAACCAACTATGTAGTTCACGTACGAAACCTGCACTTGTATCTACAATTGGGAATGCATGTAAGCAAAATTCATGGGGTGCTTAGATTTCGCCAACTCGCTTGGATGGCTCCTTATATCCAGATGAATACGGATCTGCGCACCAATGTCACTGATGAGTTTGAGAAAGAATTCTTGAAATTAATGAACAATTCCGTATACGGGAAAACGACGTAGAATCTGTGAAAGCGAATCCGCTTTCGAATTGTCTGTGATGCCGAACTAGACAAACTTCGAAGGCTCATTCCGGACCCGGCATACCGATCCCGAAAGATCTTCAATGGTGGACTCATTGCTGTACATAGTAAAAACTCGAAATTGATACTGACAAAGCCAATCTACGCTGGCACGTCCGTGCTTGATCTTTCAAAGTTGCTCGTGTATGAGTTTTACTATGACAAAATAGAACCATTTTACCGCAATCGTGTTAAGATGCTTTACACCGACACCGACTCGCTCCTGATGCATATAACCACCGACGATGTGTACACGGACATGGTATCGGACATGCTTGTAAATGAATTTGACAACAGCGATTATCGGAAAGCGTACCCGTTTTTTAGGAACACTATCAAAAAAGTCGTAGGAAAATTAAAAGACGAGTGCGCGGGTAATCCTATCGAAGAATACGTGGGACTGCGCCCCAAAATGTACTCAATTGTGGTCGGGACCGAAAACAAAAAGAGGGCGAAAGGAGTTCCCAAGGTTATTGTTAAAAACAATCTCACACACGAGATGTATAAAGAATGTCTTCGCGAGCAACGCGAATTCGCACATACGGCCAACATGATCAGGAGTAAAGAACATCACATGAGTGTATACCGATACACCAAGGTGAGTTTGTCACCGCTATACACCAAACGATGGATATTCCCCGATGGAATTACCACTTACGCGTTTGGACATCATACGAGTGCGTGCACTCAGGCGTTCACCAACCCCGCAAACGGTTATTGATTTTACATTAAACTGCACTTGATACTATACAAAATGCCTACTAACATTTACGGAAGCTCAACCACCAGACGACGCGGTACTAACGTGGATTTGACCAGATTTGCCACCAAGGCGGATTTGACTGAGTTTACCAGCCGGGTTGTTGTTGGTGTTGACCTGAGCGAGCTTGTAGTTTTCCAAGACCAAACTGGAAAACTTAAAACGTCTAACGTGGACATTCAAGATGTAAGCCTGCGAAGCGCTGTCGCGAAAAACCTGGCTGAAATCACTGAAGACGGATGATTCAGATACTCTAACGTGTCTATTGCTTTTATCAAAGACTATGTTGATACTGCTAATACTGAGACAAAACAATACGTGGATGATGCTGATGATGTAACGAGACAATACGTGGATGTAAAGGTTGCCAGGGTGCCGTCACCGCTAGTAGTAACTTCATGGAGCGTATTTAGCAGAGTATTAGTTGGCGAAGTAACGAAAGAAGCTAACATATTAGCCTTTTCAAATGGCCGACTTATTTCGATTCTTTTAAAATTAGTTTTGATAAACCCAAACGTCATATCTTAAACGTGCGCGAGTATGGATCATACTTGTTTATCATTACCGGAAACAGCGGCGGGTGGGGGGCAAATATCGATGTCCATAAATTATAAGCAGCCTTTTAGTTTTTTTTCTTTATTCAGAAATATCAAAGAGAAAAACCATCGCTGGTGTTACTGCAGAATTTTTAGCATTTACAGTATCAACATCATTAGTCGCCGGATATGAAATTCAGTTCGAAGGAATCAACATATATCCGAGCGGATACTTAACCATCATTGGTGTTTGTGTTTAAGATTAAATTTATCCTGACATATAAGTAATGCATTCTGACCGCGGTGATGAGGTTGCGGAATTTACCGACGGGGTCTTGGACCATCTAACAATGGATGCTAACATTGATAGTAATTTTGTTCCACTTGTTAATGAATATCTGCTTCAAAGTGGCGTTACCAGACCCTCGTATACGCTCAAATATAATTTACGCGAGGGTAAGATAGAAATCAATCGTTGGGACCACCCTGATGTACCACTATCAACTCGAGGACAGCTTTTAGTCGTAGCATTAACACGTGAAAATGCCCGATCGTTGGCTGCAACGCCAAGAGTGAAAACATCCAGGGATTGTTTCTACAACGATGAAGTAATATTCACCGCTGAATCCACCCCTGTTTAATTTCCCAACGAAAATATTAAACCGACATTGACTCAACCAAGGAGAGAAAGAGCTAAATTGTTATTCAACAAGGATGCACTTGTCCGTATAACAGTTCTTGGGCGAAGACGAACACAATCGTTTCAGACAGCAACCAAGGGCGTAATTAATATGGTTCTGTATGAACGTGGTGTTATACCCCCAGAACACACAATTGCTGGAGATTAAAGTCTTCCACAGGAAGATATTTTCTATAATTGTATGGCAGTGTACCAGTAAAAAAAGGGTAATTGGTTAGAAGTGCGTGTGCGAGTTGCACCTGAACAAGGCATGGTTGTCGAGCAATTGTACTACGAAATTGTATTATTAATAGAAGAATTATAATGGACCCTCAATGTTACCGACGCGAAAAAATATACGAAGCGGAACTGCAACTGCGAGATTAAGAGAACCGCGCTGCTCACGAAATACAAACGGGGGTGTGTGGTCTTTGATGCTATTTGTGGAATCGCCGCTGCAGCAAATGTTGGTTTAGGTGTTGCTGGAAATACAGCCACGACAACTAGTATAGGTGCACCAATCGGGATTGTTGTTGGAGCCATATCGATAGTAACCGGTGTCGCAGGCGGTTCGAGTAAAATAATTTAGTTTCGTTACAACTGCATTCGTGAATACGTATCTATTCGGAACTTCTCGCTGCAGCACAAAGTAGCCTCAATACGATTAGTAAAATATACTCGACTGCTATCGAAGATAAAATCATTAGCGCGGCCGAGTTCGAGACCGTGTTGGCGGAAATAGAAAACCACAGGTGTCAGACTTGCGACGGAAAGGGTGCGGGTTCGTTTCCTAACATCGGATTAATCCTGGTCGGACACCGTGGTGTGTCCTTGGGCAAGGCACTTTACTACAATTGCCTCTATACTAAATAACCTACTCGTGTTGCTGTGCTATAAACACCAAACTAAAAACATACACAGAAGAAAAATCCAATAAAATACACTTGTGTCCTTCACAACCAACCCCATGTGACTAGTTTATTTATTAAAATACATAGGGATCACCATCCAATCAGACCTCAAATGAAATAAACATAATAATATTACAGCTGATGTAAATAAGCCTCTTGGGTTCTTAAAAAGAAACATCAAAGCTGCTTCAACGAAGGCTAAGGAAAGACCATATGAGTCCTTAGACCAAAGTTAGAATATAGGTCTTGTCTTTGGAATCCCAACTTAAATCAGATTAACGAAAATGAAACAGCACAACGCAGAGCTGCTTGATACGTCATAAATCAATACCATTATACTAGTTCTGTCAATATGTTGACATCCCTTAACTGGCCAACTCTTCAACAACGTAGATTTGTTGCTCGCTATATATTTTTCTACAAAGCAGCATATTCCTATATTCCCATCAGAGGATCTGGTCCAAATTTCGCTAAACATCTCAAAATTTCTTTCTCACATTGAGAGTTTTGAATATTTCTTTTATTGTTTGGCTGATAGCAATGATTTTGTTCACAGCACATTCGCTGTGCATCGGGGATTACAATTTCGGAGTCATAATATCTTAAATTTTTCATAAAGGAGTCTGGCCTTATCTGTAAGGAAACTCTTTTTTCAAGAATAAAAAGGTTTGCGTATATTAAATGTTATAACTAAAAAGGTATTTTCATCCTGTTTACTATCTCTACCTCTGACACAAATATCGATTTTCGGTGAAGTATCATAAGAAAGAAAATGTAAAAATGTGAGAAATGTTAAAAATTTTAGTGAAACTGGGCCCCGAGCCTCAAAGACTTTACTTTCGTACCATTCAAGCCAAAAAAGACTCCTTTAAAAGGTCCTTCTGTCCTAGAACTTTAATTCATTGGAACTATCTCCTTGTGGAAGCGTCACCTCTGACGCAGTGAAGGTGCATAGATATCAACTGTGCTACAAAATACCATCAAAATCTAATTTACAGAATAGCTATGGTAAATACTAGTCAGCTGTGACTGCTTGCTAAAATAGACTAGACAAGTCAAATGAGTAGACTATCCCGTTCCCAAGTGCAGGTTGTGCTCATGAAGGCTTAGATGGAGGAAACTAGACAGTACAGAGAAAGCCACTAGACAAATAACTTACTCTTGCATACAGCCAACGATCTATCCCATGCGCATCAAAATTATACGGCGAGAATACTCCAAGAGCAAGGTTTCAGTTGTGCGTGAGTTGGATCCCGAATGCAGACTACACATTTAGTTGTCGAAGTAAAATAGATATCTTATTTTATACGTACAAAGTTTACAAACCTGATAATGTGATTCGACCAGTTCATCACTTTTGTTTAATTGATTCCGAACAAAATTTCTAAATGTGATGCTTTTATGCCGATACTTCTAGCAAAGTAAAGTCATACCTGATTGCGCATGTATGAGGGGTAACATACATGTATATATATAATACTTCAACGCACGCATATTCCTGTCAGAAATTGCTTTACTTCACGAGAAATACCGGCACCAGATTTCAAATTTGTTTGAAGATAACACAAAACGGGTCCAATAACATCTTTGGAGTTTTGAAACTACATATGTATAAGGATCCAAATGTTTCGTCTGCATTCTATATGCCATTCGTGCATATGTGAAAAGTCCCTCACGCTTTTTTCGTCATAGCATCTTGCTGTGCATGAGAGAAATCGATGCCAGTGTGGCACTTGCCAGAACCTTTGGATTGAACACAGGACTGCAGAGGTGCTTAGCAAGCACATTACCACTGTGCCATCCAAGCCCCACCATCCTGAGCCTCCTTCCAACCATCTATTAACAAGAGACAAGCCACGTATCATGGCTAAAACTCACACAACAGTACTTTTCCAGCAGGAAAAGCGTGGGTTATGTGATAATACCCGTCCACGTGTGTGCATATAATATACGTGATAATGCCTGTCCATGTGTGTGTATATAATATATGTGATAATTCCCGTCCATTTCTGTGCATATAATATATGTGATAATACCCGTCCATGTGTGTGTATATAATATATGTGCGTGCATCTTAATGTTGTGCAACTCCTATACCATTCAAGATAGACTTGAAATCTGTGTGATGATCTATAATTGTGCACTTCATTTTGTTGTTGTTGTTTTGTTTTGTTTGCTAATTTTGATCCATCCCATTCCCTTGAGGCGGAGCTTAGAGAAGGGGGACACTTTTGCTGGCAGTGGAAGTAAATATAGCTATTAAAAAAGAGCGAAGTTATGCAGCAGTTCTACAAAATTTTAGTTTGTTTTGCTGAAATAACAGCATGATTAATACTTGCAGTTTAGTTTGGCACTAACGTTTGACCGTATGACTAAAAATCACCTGTCCTAATGGATACTTGGACCGCAAATGATCATGAAGTTTTAAATTGATTTATTACATTAAAAAATTATATGCTTCAAATTCACATGGCCTTAACTTTTGACCCCATTAGCCAACAACGTGGTGTGCTCTTTCCTGTCGCAGATTTCATGGACTCTGTAGCGTGCAACAAAAGGGGGGGGGGGGGTGCCCCCGGCGCCAGAGGTCTTGGAGCGCCAAAACACCTGATAAAAATTCGGGCCTCGTATTCTGGCCCTTTGGGCCAGCATCGTCGCCCCGGGAGCCATTTACCCTTAGTACGCCACCGCATGGACTATTATGTTGACCATCAGTCCGTGATGATGACAGTGAAGAGTTTGAACCAAAACTCGACAAAGCTTAAAATGTCGAGCTATGATTATTAATCAAATGAAGAAAAAAAAAGACTCCCCTCCCTTTAGCTGAAAAAAAATTAAGGTCTTGATGTTTTGAATATAAACATTTTCAATAATGAATGACAACTCAAAGTGACTTAAATTCATTTTGGGTCGTGCAAAAACTGATACGGGTAAAAAAAATATACATGGAAAGTTAGAAGACTATATGAAATAGTGATCGATAAATACGCCATTATGCATACATTTTGCATAATTATTAAGTGTGAACTGTAGGTCACTTTGACTCTTAATTATAAAAGAGGAATAGTAGTACTACCTAGATTGATGCAGGCATTTAGTTTTGTAACTGTATATGCTACGGTTTCCAAGAAACAAAACTAAACACGACAAAATATATTCGCTGGAGAAAGAACGTTTGTCACGATTACATGTTTCTCGTATAATAGTGTTTTCTTTGTAAATAATAAGATGCACGACAAAATTAACGGAACATAATTGATATCTTCACTTTTCTTTCTTTTTCTCTTTCTTTATTAACAGAATTATGTCTGAGATCAGCCCCATAATTGACTGGTCCAAATGTACGACGTCATCGGTGTCGCCTTATGGATCTCGAAGAAGGGGCCTCATTAGTGGACATATTTGTCCGTTTCTGGAATCATTGGTTGTTCTACCAAAGATTACATGTTTTGGCCTTAACTATAAGAAGTAAAAACTTAATATTTGTATACAGGACTAGTATTATTTTCAGCAACCATGAATATCAACTGTAAATATTATAGGTATGGACTATTTCACCGTGTCACTCAGTCTCGTTCAGTACTTCATTATCTCTTTACCGATGATCAACAGGGCCATCAACTGCACAGGGGCATGTTATAAATGAAATTAAGAGTATTGGTCAAAATAGATGGAGGGCTGAGGGGTCCAAACCTGTAACAATAACACAAGGGAAGACACGATTCCTCACCTCTTGGTATTTCCAATCCAGCTAGCTTGTCCTATTTTCGTCTCCTAATGTAGCACTAATGACGCTGGATAAGTAAATCAAGATTCATTCCTTAATTTCAAACGGACCTAAAATCAAAAAGAGAAGAAGATAGTATGACGAAAATTTAAAATTGAAATGGAAGATAGGAAGCCAAATGTGGTACGCGACACCTCTTCTAATGATGACTTATAAGTATGCCAAGTTTCATCCCTTAATCTCAAACAGCTCTATAGTTACACATATGAAAGAGTTGTCTAATCTGAAGTTACAGAGCTGAATGCGAAGTTTGACGGAAAACGGAAAATACTGACATGTAACCTTGACCTTGAAGATAGGGCCACAACATTGAAACGCCCCACACCGTCAAATGATGATGTTTAAGTATGCCAAGTTTCATGCATTAATCTCCAAACGCTTGAAAGTTATACAGCGGAAACGAAAGTAGGAAGAACGGACGGAAACGCGGAAAATATGTCCCCGGCTGTTCGCGAAAAGGCGGGAAAATACAATAGAACAAAAATGTTAGCTTGTGGGTCCACAAACTAGATCATATTGTAAAAAAAATATATACTAACGTTCATCTTTGATAACTGAAAATGTATTGATTGAATTAATTTTAAATTTGGAAGGTTATTTACAGCAAAAGGTTACTAACCTTTTATGGTTTATGTGCAAATTGGAAATATTTTTCTATGCAAATGAGGTCGGGCGGATTTAGAGCAAATAGTAGCATTATATATCTAAACTGCACTAATCTAATTCTACAAGTTTAAACTCCTGTCAGGGCCATGCTCATCTTCAAGGAGTAAATGAGGCAATAATTATTGCCTTTAAAAGGCATATAACAAATAGAATAATAAAATGTCCTTTGTGTAAAAATGCATTATACACAAAAAGTCACGTAATATTAAAATGTAAGGATATAGAACAAGAGAGGGTGTTAATAATTAACATGATAAAAAGGGAAAATGGAGTGTATGAGGAAGGAAATTTACCATATACCAACAATATAAGGAATAAAAGATTGTATGATAATGTAGTAACATATATTACAAAAACTATGGTAAAATGCTATAGAGGGCTTGAAGGATTTTAAAAACAAAAACTTGTTAAAATACTCTAATAGATAATAAAACACTAGTGGGATGAGGGCGAAGGACAAATTCCCTCTTAAAGGGAGTACCTTTAAGGAGCTGGACCCCTCATCCCTGAAAAGGGTAAAATAAAACAGTAAGAATGTGTACTATAATAGATAATAAAACACTGCGGGATGAGGGCGAAGGACAAATTCCCTCTTAAAGGAAGTACCTTAAGGAGCTGGACCCCTCATCCCTGAAAAGTGTAAAATAAAATAGTAGAAATGTATACCATATGTTTTATAACATTTAATAAGAACTTCGCAGTGCTAACATAATCTAACAAACAGATAGGAACAAAATGGAAGCAGATTTAAATACGGGGGGGGGGGGGTTATGTAACTCAAAAGTAGGATATGAGGACGAGTGACACCGAGGCTACAGGGCTAACGCGAAGTAGTAAGGGTCACATCAGAGTACCCGAAAAAATGAGGCATAACCGATATAAACATTGCAAAACAAGAAAACAAGGGGAAAACAAGAAAATATACTAACAACTGCGAAATTCTACCATGCCTACACGCATCTCAGACACACAAACCAACCATACTTTTTTTTTTTTTTTTTTTTTTTTTTTTTACATAACTTGTAGCATAAATAAAAAATAAAACTTGGAAATTTTAAATATGGTCTTAGAAACCAGAGCAAAAGGAGACAGGGGGAGCACAAGTATGGGCTATGGATGGAGGAAAGGTACCATATAATAAAATCTGCAAACCATAATACCTCCAACATGGGCCAACAAATGTTGCGCCACCAGCATCCAATTTTTAATCTCCTTTAAGAGATTATACATTTTGGAACTTATTTCAAAACTATATATATGTATATATTTTTTTTATCTTCTCTTTAAAAGTAAATAACAACTACAACAAAATTTGGAAACTAAAAAGCCAGTCCAAACAAGAATACAGGGGTTTATAGCACACGATAACACAATATAGCAACATACATATAGCATACACTGGACTTTTAAAAAGATCCCTGGCAAGGATCACTGAAAACAACTTTTATAACATGGCAAGGAAACCAGCCGCAAGGGCAATACCTGAGGAGGGGAGTACAAGCCATGGAGTAAATTCTTTAGGCCCAGGGTGGAACGATTGGGAACCTGGAAACGGGTTTCAAATCAAGTACGCCCTTCAAAAAATAATATACAAAAAGGAACCCTAGTCTAAAAAGTAACAATAAAATTTCCTTTTCAAAATTCTTTTTGAATTTTTTCAAAACCCACAACAACAGACTTTATGGGGGTACAAACAGATATAAAAAAAAAACTTTTAAAAAACATTTTCGGCACAAAGGCGGACACCTTAAGGGCTGATAGCTTAACATAGCTAGAGGTCTAAGAGGGGTCCACAAAAAAAAAAAAAAAAATAATTATTGGAAAATAATGATGAAGCACAAGATGATAATGACGATTAGTATTTGGTGCTTTTGGTAAAACAACAGACTTACCGTTGTAAAAATTTGTATGCGATTCCATTGCCGTACAATATATCGTAGCAATACAGCAGATTTTCGTGACACGATGCACAGCAGGAAAATTGTTTCCTTACGAATCCGGTGATGTGAAAGACTTGGTTTTTTTTTGGAACATGCATATTACAGTTTCAAACGAAGAGTAGAGTGATTCATTGATTTACCTAACTACCCAAGATATGTATACCTTGCATTCTAAATAAAAATCCAGTGGGTTTGTGCATAAAGCTTGGTGCTAAAGTCCGCTTGCCTTGCGAGTGAGTCTTCATCCGGCTCGAGTCCTTACCTTCGACCTTGTTCGGTCCTTTTGGAGGGATGAGTGCATGTCTGTGTGGGTTAGGGCGCTTGTGTATGAGGTCTAGGCGATATAGAGCGGTACTGTCTCATGGCACGGGTTTGATTCCAAATAGGAACAAATTTTAACTCTCCAAACGGTTCGAATTCTAAATCGGATTGTGTGCCTTCACCCTACCTGTGGACTTATGTGGCAAAGAATGAGTTGCGTAATGGCTTATTCAATCTGTTGCGAAGGGTTGCGTTAGTCGACCCTTAGCTATGTCCATTTTAGGGGTGAGGGTTGACGCATTGAGGACATTTGAGTCTATATAAACGACTCCCGGAAAGCGGATGCAGGCCAGTTGCATCTGCATAACTGACTGTTATTTCCTCTCTGTTTACATGTATGTTAATCACCTCATTCTTCGTAAATTTTTTATTTTACCGCTTTATTTTTTGTAGATTTCACTTTTTTTTCCTCAGATATACTATGATGTCAGCATAATGATATAAGTTTCTGAAGCACAGCTAGTCTTCATTTCAATATTCTTTTTTTGAAGTTCTAAATAATTGCAAAGATTGTAACATATATAGGATGTCACGGAATGTTCTACCTGTATTGGAAATTGACATTTGGTAATTAGAAAACTATAATAATGATTAAGATTGGCTCTTTATTAATTTTGTCATTATTACTTGTGATTATGATAATAAATTTGTTATTATAAAAGATTTCTGCTGCCAACTTCATACTGTACAATTATTATTTTCGGCAATGAATTCTTCATGCTTTGAAAGTTATAAACCTTGACTTATCAGCACTGATAGTCTAACATTCAAAAGGTTGTATTTATTTCAATTCAAACACAACGATTTGCATATTATTCAGAACTATTGGTTTTCTACTACATGTAAAGTATAGCTTGGCTACCTTTTGGATAATTGGTTATTTGATAATTTAAAAACTTTTTATCCTATATTTCAAATACATAAATTATAAGGGAGTTGTCCCCGCAAAATCGTTCCTTTAAATAATGGTGAGGACAAAGTCTTCTTCACAAATCGAAACTCTTTTAGGATAAATCGATTACAAAACAAATGTTCTCACCTTTCGATTAGGGGAGTCTTCGCCGCAAAACCTTTCCATGAAATAATGACGATGACAAAGCCTTCGTGACAAATCGAAATTCCTTCATCACAAATAGGCCGAAAATGAAATTTATTCATGATAAATCGGCGGGAAATGGTTTGCCTTTTCAACTGATTTATCAAGAAGGAGTTTCTATTTGTCAAGAAGTCTGTGTCCTCACTATTTTTTCAGGGAAAGATTGGGACAAATCCCCTGACCGAAAGGTGAGAGTTAGTGAGATCATTTTTACCTCTTGGTCCCAGCGACATGGGAGGTGTCACGACCGAAAAGTGAGAGCTAGTGAGATCATTTTTACCTCTTGGTCCCAGCGACATGGGAGGTGTCACTCCCTCGTGGGCTTCGAAATAGGTGTTACATTTTGTGGGAGTGTGAGAGGTGGCCAGGTTCGACACTAATTTTTACGCGGAAGGAGAAGAACTCTCACAAATGCTGATGCAGTTGGCTTTATTAAATTTTGAATTATGACTACAACGCTTTCAGATATTTATATAAGTATGCTGATATCATAGCATAGGATAAAAGGAATTTATAATTTACAAAGAATAAAGCGGTAATATTCAGAATTTACAAAGAATAAGGTGATTAGCATATTCAGAATTTACAAAGAAAAAGGTGATTAGCATATTCAGAATTTACAAAGAATAAGGTGATTAGCATATATGTAAACGGAGAGCAAAGAACTCTCATAAATGCAATTGCAATTGGCGTGCACCGGCTTTCCGGGAGTCGTTTATATAGACTCCATGGTCCAAAATGCGCCTACCCTCACCCCAAAAGTGGACATAGCTAAGAATCGACTGACGCAACCCTTCGCAAGAGAGTGAAGAAGTCATTACACAAAACATTCCTTACTAAGTAAGTCCACAGGTAGGGCGAAGACACACAATCAAGCTCAAAGTTCCAAAACCTCTTCACCTCTCTCGCGCTACATACATGCTGTTTGTACTTTATTGACGTACGGCATCGGTTAAGCAGATCTCATCTCCTAATTTTTTAAACTGACGGCAATAAGATGTTACCGTAATATTCAGCTAATGTGTCATTTCTAATTGACAATGTGCTAAACTACGCACCTTCGAAACTGAAGAGTTCACAAATAAGGTGCTCCAATAAAGCACGGGCTATTTTATCTTTTGCAAAAATACACTTTAACTCATTAACCCCTGGAGATTCTTTTCATTTTCGCCTGAAATGGGGGTAGGAAACGCATTTTTGGGGTTACTTTTGAATGCAGCAAAACACATCTGCTTAAGAAAGTTTTCGTTTAGCCGGATGCTTAGGTGTATCAGAAACATTGTTTTTGATTGGCTATTACGCTCGCGCATGTGCAGAAGGGTAAAAGTTGGACTTTTTTTTTTTTTTTTTTTTTTCGTATTGGATCCCCGATTTTTGTGTCCTGGTCCCTTTTTGCTCCAAATCTCAAACTTATCCTACTTTTTGCAAAGGTTCATCTGTCTGTGTGCAGTTCGGACCGGTCTGCTTTAGATCTAAGGCCAAAAAGTCTAAAATCCGGACACAAACTCCGGTTCCGGAACTGGCGATTTTCGACCTAAAAAAATCGGGTCTCAAAAACTGCATTTTTTTCGCTGTATTTTTTAATGCGAGTAGAAAGTCGACATTATTTGGTATCATTGTAGAGCTACATCTGTCTACTTTCCTGAAATATCATCCACTTTAGTGTATCCTAAATGATGTTCATGTTACAGAGCACGGAAGTAGGGTACAACCTCATGACGCGAAAACGTGGCGCTAGGGGTTAATGAGTTAATACATTTTTTACGAAGAATTTTACTTAGTTAAATTACAATCAAGATATATATTAGATTGACCTTAGCTATACATGAAAATAAACAAAGTAATTCGGCCAAGTGTTTGGAACTATTTTTTTACTCTTAACATACTGACGTGTCTTCCGACTTGGTCGGCGTAGGGATAATATCCAAAATTGGATAGTAAATTACCAGATAGCAACGGCGCTCACTTGCCGGCGATGGTGCAGAGTGGTAAATGGACCTGAAATCCATATGAAAAACCATACATGATTGGGCAAAGTGGCAAACCGACACATCATTGCAATAATAAATTACTGTGTCATATCGGTGTAAGCGGGGCATACGGACTTTTTGCTACAGTAGTTTCAATTGGCTAAAAAGGTGCCAATCGCAGACCGTTGTATAGTTGAATTGCTACATGTGTAGTTTTTGTACACACCTATAGGTATTCAAAGCAGGCATGCATATTAACGGGTTCATGTGATGTAAATCTAGGTCGCAATCAGAAATTTTAAAAAGGCTTATATAGCATTATTCTTATTGGGATTAAATTCACAGGATCTGCATGGAGGGATATTTGGCAATAATTTTAATCGAGAGGTATTCGCATGTGATATTTACTTCAATCGGATCTACATATATGTACAATACGTGTAAAGGAAGAAACTTGCAATTGTACTAAACTGTCCAGACTAGGCATACAACAGAGTCTGCAAAAACGTACCTATGATCACTAGAACATTAAAAGTAGGTCACTTTCGGCTCCTCTTGAAAGCAATAAGTAGTCTTACTAAAGCAAATTCCTACAGCTGCTTTCTTAAGCAAACAATTAATTAAATACAGCGGAGCCTTTAAGGGTTTGGAAAACTAATGCTTGTAAGTATTGATAAGTGCATATATTCATATATTCATATATTTATGACATTTACAAAGGATAAAGATAGAGGTTCCACCTCTATCGAATGAGATCGCCCGATAGTACCCAAATGTAAAAACAATGATAAAAACGAAGGTAGGCACGAAGAGTATTGCTGTATGTTTCGCCAATATCTGAGCCACGACCTTGACAAACTGAGTTTGTTCTTGTATTGTTCTCATGGTCGAGCTCGGAAACTCCGCGATGCTGCTGCTCTAACGGAACCGACGAATCGTCTGCCAGAATTTTTAAGAAAATAACTGAACCTATGGTCCATAATTCCGTATAAAAATGGGTTAATAACGCTGTTTATAAAATATAATCTGAGAAACACCAAGTACGCCATCCTTTCTGGCATTGATAATGTTTGAAGAATGTTGTGTGGATCAGATATTACCGACATAAGTGATAAATACACGATCGTTGTTAAAACATACACTAATACCATTATGAAGACAATTAATGTCTTTCGTGATGAGTGGTTCTTCTTTCGTCTCTTTTTCTTTTTTTTCACCTCAGAAGATTTAGTCATTTTGGAAAGTGCCTTTAATAAATCCTCCTTAGTCATGTTTGTCGAGTTCACCTGCAAAAGACTTCTATCTGAAGAAGAACTCGTACTAGAAACTGTCCGGATGACTTGACCAGAGGTTGACACTGTCGAAGTAACTCTGCTTTTGTCGTTAGCATGAGTATAACCACCACTGTTTGTTGAATTATCAGGGTAACAGTTATGCTCTGAGATTTCAGGTGTACCTTGAATCGGTTTTGGTCTCGTCTTATTCTTTCTGGACAACCTGTAAACAATCA
This sequence comes from Margaritifera margaritifera, assembly GCA_029931535.1. Lineage (NCBI taxonomy): Eukaryota > Metazoa > Mollusca > Bivalvia > Unionida > Margaritiferidae > Margaritifera > Margaritifera margaritifera. Next base: position 7,852,755 of record JAQPZY010001685.1, on the reverse strand, counting down.
TTTGTTTATTTACTGACACTATTTTCCGGCCAATAATACAATAGAGAATAACGTTGGCGGCCATCATGATGACGTTTACGAGTACGTAGACTACATTTGTATACAAAGACGGAAAGATGTTGTCTTTAAAGCCGTCTCCTTTCTCACAAGTAGAGACTAGAAATGTTGCGTTTCCATATGTGACGTTGTACGTATGTTTTCCCCAAAAGATGCCTCTGGGTATTGCTACAATTGAAAATACACATATTGCCCCAATGTTAAGCTTCAGGGCAAGTTCTGGAGTGAAGTGTTTTTGGAATGGCTTGCACGTCTTGAAAAATCTATCAATGGAAATTAGAAGAAGAGTCACAGATGAGCTGTAAACCGTAAAATCATTGAAGTAGGACTTCAGACTACAAAACCAAGGTGGTTCGAAAACGAACCATTTGTACTCAGTATACACTTCCCCAGGAATCGTTATCAAGCAACTGACCATGTCTACGGCGCTTAAACACAATACAAAATTTCTGAAGTTTCCTCTGGGATACCTAATTTGAAAGACTATCAAGACGACGAGATTCCCCACAAGACCGACAACAGCAAGAATAGACATCCATACCAGACAAGGTGCAACCCTCGACAAGTTTGCATCCTGCAAGTCTTCCGCGAAAAGGTATTCACCTGTCATACTGAAATTTTCTGAAATAAAAAATGAAACTGGGATTTACATTTTTTCAGACCCTTGAAGACTTTACAATGAAAACAAAAACTACGGGCTGTATAAGCTTAAAATTCGTGTCTAAACTACGAAAATTATATTTAAATTATGTGGAATAGAAACATAATACATAAATCGCTCTGTCATCATTGTCGCCGTCATCATCGTCATCACCTATTTTTCTCCCTCCTTCTGCTTCTTCTTCTTCTTTTTATTATTATTATTACTTCTACTACTACGTGGTGCTCATTTTCAAGAAATGTCAAGTTTTCTCCTGAATTTGCAGAAGCAAAGTTCCTCTGAGCACAGGGCCATTTAAGAAATTCTGGATATTTGTTTTTGTAGTACGTTTTGACTTTATGTGCAATTCATACCTCGTGTGCGTGTATGTGTGTGCATAGTAAAAAAAGGGAAAATGAGCATTCTTATCAATTTTCACTATTTAAGAAATCATGTGAAAATTTGTAAATTAAAGTTTTGTGTAAAGTGAGACATGATCTTTTACAAGAATCAGATTATAGCAAAGTTGGAATCACGCGCAATCTTAACTGAAATGTTGTTTAAATCTAACATGTTTGTAGAAGCTTCTTTCCAGTCATGGAACTATTATTATTGTTATTATTATTATTATTATTATTATTATTATTATTATTATTATTATTATTATTATTATTTAGCGAGTCAGCACACCCTTACGCTGAGTGCATAATGACATGAACTTTAGACGATGAGCTGCGTGATTCGAAAGTGAAGAGTCAATCTATCCAAAATTCAAATAAATAAATAAATAAAAAATACACAAATTTTGTGCTGTGTTTAATAAATCCTTGGATGTAACACTATGTGTCTAACCCACTTTCTCTTGCAAGATTTGGCGAAAAATCGCAGATTTTTACTTCTAAAATATTTCCTGCGCTGGCACTCGATACAAAGTCTCAACCTGCACTATGTTTGTTTCTGTATAACGCCCACTCAGCTGCGAACAGAGTAGACCTAAATCTGCCGTTTCTTAACGCGCCGGCAGATCGGGGTCTAATCCGTTTGATCTAATTACGATTTCAATTGAAATTGGTAAGCACTGTATAAGGTAAATACGGTATTTGGTTTATAACCTATCTGGGAGCAAGTGCATGCAGGCAATGCCTGCTGCTCGATTCTGAGCCAAAGTATGTGATAAATCGATAATAAATAAATGAACTAACTTGTCATGCATGCAGTATTTATAAAGCAAATTCGCACATTAAGGCCTCTAAATCCTTTGGTAAAAACAAAATATTAACCTTCAACTTAAGAAAATGAATTAAAATCCTGATGACACTAATCTGCATCGTTTGTTTAAGAACCGTAAACTGTGCAACGGACTGCACAGATGACTCCACAAAATGCATGTGTGTCCATATTTATTACCCGACTCATTCGAAACATACCCGGATTTATGACTCATGAATGAAACTGATACTTTCATAACTTTAAAATCTGAGAAAGTTCCTCGAAAAATTCAGCTGTTACCAACAACTTGACTGGATCTTACTTAAAAGGTACCGTATACACTCGCGTATATCATGATCCAAATGCAAATGCACATAAACCCTGATCTGCCGTCGTATAATGCGCCGGCAGATCAGGGTCTATGTTGTTTGTTCTACAGATTAGTCCTTACAAACTGCATAGACCTAGATCTGCCGGCGCATTATGCGACGTCAGATCTGGGTCTATGCAGTGAAACAAAATATACGCAAGTATATACGGTACCTTCGCCATCATCTCACTATTTTCATGCCATTAGAGTTATGGGAATTACAAACTTTATATCGGACTGACCTTTTCTACAACAGCTTGCATCAAAGCACGTCTGACAAGCTTGGAAACTAATGCTTGTGTCTTCGCTCTTTAAACTCAATATTAATCCGCCAAAACGAAACTTTAAGTAATGGAACAATCGTAGCACTATCCATTAATTCAGTACGGTTTTCGAGTTATGCTGCACAGTCTTTTTACACAAACGTTCTGAACTCCTTTTTCTTTCTCCCTGTCTCTTAATTCTTCATCCATGTGTATGTTTTTTTTCGTAGCCCTGAAGTACATATGATCTCGTACTAATTCTCCATGGAGTATCCACGGGATATTATACTTCTAAGCCTGTATGTACAAGAAGATATGACATTGTCAATTAGGTATACAATAGCGCATATAATCCCATAAAAGAACACTACGAAATCCTACAAGTTTACAAATATCATATCCAGGATGGAAAAATACAACAAGCATATAGTGAATTTTCATTCAGACTGAAATGAGATGCGAAGAAATCATATGGAGCGTAACTGCTATTATTTTGTGTCTTCACGCACTCACGAAAGGAGTTCAGTAGAGAAGGAGCACTTAACTTGTGTAAACTCAACTTATAATAAGAATTCCGGATACATCTTTGGTCCGTAGTGAAAAATATCTTCCGCAAAGCTACAAGAAATGCGGCTATATATCACGGAATGTACATGCATTTTATGTATGAGTTGTCTTAAGGGAGGGGTGCCGTGGAGGGGTGACGTGGATGTGGACGGGTGATGTGGATGGGTGCTGTAGCCAAGTGTATTGCACGGGTTGAAAGCACAGCTATAAATTTTAGAGAAAAAAAATAATACAGCAAGTGACCTAAACAGACGTTACATCATATAATACCGTGAAACTTTTTCTCATTCATCGATCATTTTCGGGACAATTCTAAGATAAAGCGTGAAGCATCGTTGGTCGAGCCTCTCTATAGTGACATTTCAACTGGACATTACAATGGTATGTCGATAAACACTTGTCCCTTGCAAACCACTTAAATATGAGTGTCAAGTGATTGTTCATTTCCTACAGCAAAATCTGCTCCTTCTTCCTCATTAGTTTATAAGTATATCATTCCCTTGAAGATTATATTGCGTGATACTTGATTAACTAGAATTTTCAATTGCTACTTACTTTTGCAGATATATATATATATATATATATATATATATATATATATATATATATATATATATATATATATATAGAGAGAGAGAGAGAGAGAGAGAGAGAGAGAGAGAGAGAGAGAGAGAGAGTTCATCCTGGAAGATTTAACTGAGCCATCGACGTAGCCTTCTTTCCTGAGTTTCAAAGTTTTGAGAACCCGACTTCTATTTAAGAAAAAAAAATTCCATATTCAATGAAATAAAATTTAAATACGTACTACAATTCAAATTGAAAAAAAAACCACAATGAAAATGGCAGTAGTTGTGGGTGGGTAACTGGGTACGGAGTGGCACTCTGGGTGTCTACGGGAATTTAACATAGAGGGTGGCACTCTGGGTATCTACGGGAATTTAACATAGAGGGTGGCACTCTGGGTACCAACGGGAATTAAGCATTGGGGGCACTTGGGGTACCAACGGAAAAAAAAAAAAAAATGGAACATGGCAATCATTAGAAAATTAATCTTTTCTTGAAAAATGGGTGGCCCTGAAAAGGGCCGTTGGAGGAGGATTACTTTTTCCTCCAACATTGAGTAAAGAAGCCTAGGAAGGTGGTGTGAGATTTTTTCTTCTTCTGGAGTGGTGGTGGATTGGGTAGCCAGTCGGGATGTTCCATACGTCTGAACTTATCCTGGATTTTCATCCAGTTTAAATTTCAGGCGTTGAAATTCCTTTTCTTTCCTGGCCTGTTCCTTCTGACTTCGTTCCAGAGCCCACAAGATCTTAATGTGGGCTACTTCTTGCTCCAAAACTTTTCTTAATAATAATTTTGTCGTGTGAAGATTTATCTCTTCACGCCTGACACTACTGGCGGGTGGATAGATCCAACAATCTTCCTTCACTTGGTGTAGGAAGTATTCCACCCCATCCAGTAAGTCGATGGCCAACTTGATAAAACTAACACGACAAGGAGCCGAAGAAGTCTTTAAGGATTCCTCCACCAAGACATCCTTCACCAGCCTCCGCGCTGAAGTGAGAGCCGCTAGTTGGCTGGTGACGTATGGCTTGGTGGCAGGATATCTCCACCAACACTCCATCCTTTCCATCAAGGACTCCACACCCACCATTACATCCCAGGCTTCCTGCAATAATTCAGTGCTATTCATTCTTCAGTTGAAGTGTGAATGGCGCAACCGTGGAAGGCACCGCTTTATATGCTCGAAGCGCGGACGTGAAGGAAAACATCTCTTTTTCGAAAAACATAAATTTTTTATCAAACATACAAACAAAACACACACCACACCATCCTTTTTTATTTTTTTCCTTTTTAATCAAACACACTCTATACAAACACACTCTACAAACACATACCAGGGAATGTGACTAATTTTGTTTTGGAGTGGGGAAAAAACAAACACACTCTGTACAAACACACAAACATACACATATATATATCAATCATATGAAAATTAATCTTTTCTTGATCAATGGGTGGCCCTGAAAAGGGCCGTTGGGATTAGAGTACATCTAGAGATGCGGGCACGTCCCTGGTCCAGCCCGACAAGCGGAACAGCTCCCTCTCCATTTTTCTTCACTTACACTACAAAATGGAGCTGTAAAGGCCGACGGAGGATGGACCGCTTCAGGCTCCCAATTCTCCTTCTCCTCCTCCTCCATCATCGGATGAGGCCTGATCGGTACCTTCTTCTCCTTCTCCTCCACCTCCCTCTTCTCCAGGTCATGGAGGAGGTGCCAGGCCACCTCTAAATGAACTCGAATCTGACGAACGATTTCTATTTTATTCATCTTGATGAATAAGTGGGTAGCTCAACTAGGGAAGGTGTTGTTTTAATATACTAGAAGCGCGGACGTGAAGGAAAACATCCCTTTCCAAACAAAAAAAAAACATTACTCACACTACCCCGCGTCTGACGTCATCCCTATGACGTCATTCTAGGCTTCGCGGATTCTGCACTCCATCACCCCTTACCCCAAAAACACAGACCCAGTGCGCAGACCTAAAAGAAATTACTTTTGATAAAAAAAACACATACAAACACACCACCCTTTTTTATTTTTTATTTTATTTTTATCAAACACAAACACACCATTTATTTTTATTTTTTATTTTTTATCAAACACACCACACTATCTATACAAACATTATTTTTTGGGGAAAGGGATTTTTGTTTGGTGGGTAAAACACAAACACACAAACACATACAAACACATATATATGGCAATGATATGAAAATTAATCTTTTCTTGATTAATGGATGGCCCTGAAAAGGACCGTTGGGGTTAAGAAGTTATGTTGTTTAACTTCTAGTTGCAGCAGCGGTAGCAGCCGCATAAGGGCAGCCACGTTTAGCCACGGGTCTCACGGCTTTAAGACAAGCTCTCTTTCTGGTAAAAGAGAAGGCAAACTCATCGCAATCTATCTTACAGCTGACTTCTCCGTCGGGTAGTTTCATGGACTGCAAGAGTTGTTGTTGTTGTTGTCTTTGCTGCTGCTGTTGCTGCTGCAGTCTTTGTCTCTCCTCCCATTCCGTTCTGTCCCTGATGATTTCTTCCCTCATGACTTCTTCCACCAGATCATGAGCCATTTGTAGGAAGATCATTGTCTTTCTCTCAGGGTTGGTCTCCATCAAATGATGCTTCACCCTCTGCATGTTCAACATAGCTTCGTTCAGTTTGCTTATCTTGGCTGCTGCCATCTTCTTGAAGTGTTGTTGAGATCTTGACGAGTCAACGAGAGTGACTACACTAGCCAACGCACCGCTTTATATGCTTGAAGCACGGACGCGATGGAAAACATGGGGTTCAGATCGAGAGTGAGAAATGGATAGAGTGGGTGACTTCAGATCGATAGAAAGAGATAGATAGAACATAATATTTTTTTCAAATTCAATAAAAAAAACACACCACACGATATTTTTCTCAAAAAATCAACATTTTTTAATGAACAACAAGAAGCTTCTTTAAACATAAAAAAGGTAAAAAAACGAACAAGATATTAAACAGGAACGTATTTACAGGATTGACAATGTTGGGAAGGTAAACTAAACTTCCACTTTTCTACATCTACATCATTCTGATGCACACTACGTTTCTGAGCTAAAGACAATAGATAACCATAACGTTCACAAAACCATCGTTCTACTTTAGCATCGTTTCGAGCATAGTCTCTATCAAAACAAGTCACTAAATGTTCTAAGGAATATCCGAAACTGCGTTGATGAAGAAAATGTACACAATATTGTCCACACACCATAGAATCCGATCCTTCTAATCGGGCATTATTGAATCGAGTAGAGATGGCATTTCTTCTCATAAAGTCGATGATGTCGTCTTCCAAAGGAGGTAATTCATAAGAATCAAAATATTCCACACCACCACTGTGATCGTTGGGAAAGTACACGGCTACCCAATGGGTTCCTGGTCGATGACTGTCGTCGGTATTGATGACATAGGCATGAACGTCTTTAGGTTTGCGATGAGGTAGTTCATCTTTAGCACACACCACAGGATTCCAAGAAGAAGTGTAGCAACTGCGAGTCAACAGGTAATGAAGTTCCCTGGTATCCATTTTTTCACAGGAAATGATAAGTTATCAATTCACACTTGACTTAAAATTTGAATTGTTTTGTCAAGTAATTCCACGAATTCTCACGGCGGATAGTTTCTGTACTCTGTTGAATGAGAGCTTCGATGCGATGGATCTCCAGAGGAGTGAGTGGAAGTGAAAAAGAATCCTGCAAGTCTTTATACCATTGTCTCAACACCTTTTCTTCCGAGATCTGAGACCAGGCCTCTTTCAAATATTCGTCCAATTTTTCTTCGCCTGTCATCATCAAACATTGGTCGTGTTGTTTCTGACTGGGATGATCAATTTGACATCCATGACAATGTTCTCGGGTCAGGCTGTTAATCCTTTCAGTCAATTCCTTAGCATAACAGGAGACTAAATTTTTTTCTTGTTCAGGCCATCGAGAAATAAATCCAGCAAACTCGGGAACAGTATTATTCTCTTCTTTTTTAGGTTCTGGATGAATGACTTCGTCATCATCATCGTCAGTGGTAGTTTGTGACTGCTGAACTTCACAAAATCCCTCGTCTATTTCCATAGGTTCTTCTTCTTCGTGTTGCATCTTTTTTTTCTTCTAATAGTCTAGAATCACTTCTCTCAAGCTGTTGATCTCTAGAGTATTATCAAATTCTGCATACAAGACGACGTTCACTGTCTCAGGTAGAGGATTTGCAAACTGAAGTTCCACACGATGTGGGCCTGATTTTATAGGGTGGAAATGTCCTTCGTCGCTGCCTTGGTCAGGAGTGAAATCAAAACCCCACAAGGCATACCCTCCTGCATAATCCTGGTACGAAATACCGTGGCTGGTGTTGGTGCCTAACTGTCCTGTGGCTTCAAACAGACTCAAGTAAGATCGCAAGTAATTTTTCTGGTTAAAGTCAGGTTCAAAAGGTCTGGTACACAAGGTCTTGCCATCTCGACTGACTTCTATCTTTTTGACGTCAAAGTGCTTGAAGTTGAACGGATTTTCTTTGTGGGATCCATTGAAGGCTGAATTTTTGACGATGCCAATCAGCAAACGTTTGGGCAGCTGTCCTTGGAAGACTTGATCTTCGACTTTGGATTGGGCTCCAGTGCCAATGGTAAATGTTTTCACTTCCACTCGTCGCACAGGATACTTGGCAGTGGTTCTGCTCAACGTTTGACTGATGTCGTTGGCTACTTTAGGTAAGACTTCTACACGACGCACGTAAAGTCTGGCTTCTTCGATGAAGGTTTTCCACGGGTTGTTGTCACAAGCGACCATCAAATGGAAAGCAGTCCTACTGCGATTCAGTCTCAGGCGTACATCTACTCCGTTCAACAAATACTTGTCTTGCAACCACATGTCAAAATGCAAACGATCCATCAGTTCTAAACTTTGCCCTCTGATTTTCTCTCGACGGGCGTTAAATCCCACATTGTACGGGGTTTCTGGAGTTATATTTTCAGTTAGATCGTCACCAGCCTTCGTAACCTTCGCCGGTACAGTCGCAAGTGTGTCGTTGAAGATATCAATAATCTTTGTATTAGGGGGGGGGGGGCCTCCTTTCTCGTTCCCGCGGTGTCAGGTTTTCAGACCACCGAAGCATCCAGATGAGTGTTCTTGGCTTCTTTTCCGTACGTCAAGAGATTTTCCAAGTAAGCACGGTAAGGGTAAGTATCCAAACTGCTGCTAACCAGTTTGTTATTCAAGTACAAATCCACTCCGCTGAACAAGGAATGCATGAAATTATTGACGGGTGCCACTAGGTTATCGGCATTTGGAGAGGCACCATCCTTCGTTTCGGCCACTTTGAGTTTCAGATACAAGTAGCTGTTATTCAGATCGGTGTAATCTTCGGTTTGTCCTTTGATTTCAAATTCGATAGGAGCTGAATCCGTCAAAGACGATACAGGATGAAATTCTACCCATTGGGATTCTTGCATCGTCATCATGGTTGGAGGCATGGAAAACAGATCCAGTTCTGACTTGGTACATTCGCAAGAATCTCGGTGCATCATTTTCAATGGCTTTTAGTAATCAAACACGTCTAATTCTCTGACTGTTCTTCTTTTCTTATTCTTTTTTGAACCACTGTGTGTTTTATGAACTCTGAAGGGATTTCGACGTCGTCTCTTTCTACCTTGTCCTTGCTGTGAAGTGGAGGAAGAAGTAATGCCAGGGATCGGAAGCGTGAAGCGCATTTATAGTACTCTCTCGAAGACCCAAAAGATCTTTGCCAGTGTTCATCAACACATTTTTGCCTGCTCTCATAAAGGCTTCTTTGGGATTTTGTTTGTCAATGAGGACGTTTTGCAAAAATTCTTTTCTTTGCGTCAAAGCGGCATCTTTTAAGGCATGGAATCCTCGAGTCACCATGGGTTTCAAAATAGGGGCTACCGTCCGAAAAGCCGATCTTAACATATCTCCTAAACCGTGTCCTCGTTGTCGAGCCACTCCTCGGTACACTGGATACATTTTGTTTGGGTCAGTTACAATTCGTTAGAGAACTTTTTTCGAAAATGTAGTTTCACCGAGACTTTTCCTTGGTCAATGAATGGAACATCTTGTCCCAAATCTCCTTTTATACTAATGTTGACACTGTCAAAATACGATTTTCTGACTGGAAGATAATGAGGATGTACAAATTCACGGTGAACGTGAAACGTGTTTCCATCTTCTTCATACGCACCAGCAGCAGTATCCACTTTGAAAGGAATGACTCTCAGTAAGGGAGCGGCTGTGTGTCCCACCACGTTGTATTCTACCACATCAGAGTACACAAACATTAAATTCAGTCCAACGTTCAATTCGATAGGGGTGCGAAAAGCCTCTCCGAAATCTGTGTTGGTGTGGACTGTTCGATCACCATGATAGCCTTTATTTCCACCCAAAATTTCAAACAACCCAGAAGAAAAAGTGATGGTCATGAATTTTCTGTCGTGAATCTGAAAGTTGTCTTTGTCAACTTTGTCGTCGAATGGCTTCCCCCCATACCCTTTAAAAAATTGCAAGACGAAACGGCGTGCCACAGGATGGTGTCTGATCTCTACCCATTTTTGTTTTTTTTCCAAGTCTTTGCCAAATTGGGCCTCGAAGATGGTTTGAATCGTGTCCACCAAATGTTGAGCACTAAAATAATACCCTTCATTAATTCGATTGCGATAGGTCGAGTAGGGAGCATTGCCCTTTTGTGTACCTATTTTTTTCCCAATTTCAGGATCATGGGCGTCCAACTCTTTTTGCACTTTTTCGTTATAGATTTCTACGTCAAAAATGGTTTGATTTCCAGACACATTCTTGATTTGCGTAGGATGAATGATTTCTACCAAAGCTACTTCCCAATGAGCGTCGTGATCCAATTGGATGGCCTGAGGTAATTTGGCCGTGGAACAACATAATTTGTTGTTGGGAAACACATCCATGGAACTGTCACTGGATAACGTTAAATAAAATTGGTAATTCATAGTAGGTCCAAAGTTGTTTTGCTCTCCGAGGAGTCACTCGAGTTCAAAGGATGTTCAAAGAGTTCCAAAAGAGGAGTGGTATTTTGGTGACTGGAAGAAGGTGGTGGACTGGCGTTGGTCGTACTACCGTTGTGGTGACATAACCGATGCAACTGCTGAGTAAAATGGTCACCAATTGTTTGTCCCCTTGTTGCAAACTCAGATTGGCAATGGCTGCTCCGATGACACAATACACCACAAAAATCTGGCAGAAAAAGACGATTTGATTTTTAGGCACACGTTCTCCGCACCACACCCAGAGCGGTTGTTTTCTAATTCTTGAAGAGAAGAACTCTGTGAAGGAGTCGAGGTCGTGGTTGTGTTGAATGGCATGTTAGGTTACTTCTTTTTCTTTTTATAGTCGACGACCTGGGAAGCAGCAATCCAAGAATCAAAACTAGGAGGATATCCTTTCCAACGTACTTTGACTTCTTTTACTCGACGTTTGCCTACTTTGCGTGTTCTTTGTTCGAGAATGCTTTCGATGTCGTACAAGGCGTCTTCTTTTTTGGTCACTCGTTGTGACTCTGGCAAGTAAAATGTTCCTTTGAGCACTTCACCGTGCACGTCTTCCAATTTATAGACGGGAGGATCGCGTCCACGGACGGGTGTAGTGACACGAAACAATTGGGTGGTCCAGTTGGGTAAATAACCTTTGTCAAAAGTGCGTTTGGTTTTTCCGATGCGAACCCAATCTCCCGTCTTCAACTCCAGCAAGGTTTTCTTCTGAGGGCCCCATTTAGGGGTACCAAACAATCGATCAAACACGGTCACTTCGTTTTCAGGGCTGACCTCTTCGGGGGCACATCCGATGCTACGATGGTACGATTGATTGTACGCTTTGACCAAACGGGGTAACACGTCGATGTACTTGAGAGTGTGTTGATGTGTAAAATATTTCCACATGCGTTCTTTCAAAGTTCTTTGAAAACGTTCCATGATACTGGCTTTGGTTTCAGGATTTTCGGTGGTAAAAAAATGAATCTGTCTTTGCTTCAATTCTTTTTGAAAAGCTTGGTTTAGAAATTCGGTGCCTTTGTCAGTTTGCCATCGTAAAGGGTGACGACCACTTTGTTTCAACACCAATTTTAAGGCACGTACCAATTCGGTACTGCTTTTAGAAGTCAAAGGCACGACCCAAGCAAATTTGGAAAACACGTCGATGGCACAAAACAAATATTTGTGACCACGATTGTAGGTTGCCAAATGAGAGACGTCGGCTAAATCGGCTTGCCATTGATGATCGATGCCTTCCACTTGGGTTGGACTTCTAAAAAATTAGCGTCGAATGGGTTTGTGTAACGTGTACGTCGATTGTTATTGTAACCATCGTCGTACTTCGGGCAAACGTACACTTTTCAATTTACTTTTGGCAGCTCGATACAATTTTTGAACTCCTCCGTAACCAGCAGCATGACCAGGATTGTAATAAATGGTAGCTAAAAGTTTCTCCATGATTCCTCAATAAGTCAACCACTGTTCGATGCTACTACTTTGAGTGTCGTGAGGTTTGGACGAAGCGGCTTGACGCGTTCGACGAGCCACAGGAGTGGGTAGTGAAGAAGGGGTAATGATGGTAGGTTTCTTCTTGGTGGTGTCTTTTAACACTTCAGTCTTGCTGTCTTTCTTTTTTTCTTCTGCTGAAGAAGGAGTGGACATCTTCTTTTTAACCCAAGCTTTCATGGCTTCTCGATGAGGGGTAGGAGAGGGTGTCAACAAGGAAGCTGCAATTTGACTAGGTATGCCAGCGGTGTCTGTTTTAGTGGTGGTGGTGGTAACTTTAGGTTCGCTTTTCATCAGGGTTTTGAAATCTCTCAGAGTGGGTGGAGCTGTTTCGTCTACAGCTTTTTGGTGAAAGAGTTGCAGACGTTGTAAGAGTTGACCGTACCGTTGCGATTTTTCTGTTTCTGACAAATCGCTTCGTTCAATCAGCGTTTGTAATTCTTGTTGTAACTGTGACATCTCGTTGAGATTAGGATTGGGTGGTAAATGAGGTATCCGTTGTTCGTTCCAACGATGGAATTCCATCCATCGTTTGTAAGGTACTAAAGTCAGTTTTCGTCCTTCCATTTCATCCAAAGGTACAAAAATGTGTGGTCCTTCCAGAGAAGGGTGTCCTTTTTATCTTCTTTTTGTTATCGCATGACACCTCCTAAAAGCGGTCCAGCAATCGTTCCTAACAAAGGACCCGCTATTTTTAACAACGGACCTAACAGCATAGGTAGAAATCCTCCTCGTTGCACCAACATTTTTTTCTTTTGTTGGAGAGGTATTTCTTTTTGACCATTTGACGAAGAACGTTCCGATGTTTCCCTAATTTTTGTTTCTGTATCTTGGACAAAGGTACCGTTCCTTTCAAGACGTTCAAACAGCATTAACACACGGTATCGATGATTTCTTTGGGGGCTGTTTGAATGAGTTGTTTTCGCATGGGAGGATTGGATTTGGTCAGGACAGACAAGACGTCCCAATGTTTCGCCAGACGAGGTGGAAGTCCTTTTTTGGTTTTCTTCTTTTTTTGGTGGTAGTGGTGGTGTGCACGTTTGGGAGCCATCTTAGAGGTTAAGAGTAAGTCTGAAGTCTCTGGCAGGTCACCCTTCTATTTTATACTGGAACACTTCTCCACTGATTGTCTGCACGACGTACCATCTTCATGACAGGCCTCACTCGACGTTGAGGTGTTTTCAATGGACTAAATCGTCTCAATTCTTCTTTGGATAAATCCACTAAACTTTGTAACACGCCGGTTCTTTCTTGGACTTTGGTTTTAGGAGACGGTACTTTGTTCGTGGCTGCTGCCATGGCCAAATCAGCCGATGTCGAGGTTCCCGAAGTGGTGACTTTCGAAATAGGTTTCCATTTTTGCATCAAATTTGGAAACACTTGTCTTCAGTCCGGTTTGGCAGGCATCGTCATCATGAAGGGAGGTGAAGAAGACGAAGAAGTGGACGCAAAAGGAGACCTCGTCACTGCCGGCTGTTGTGGTGGTGTCTTGCGGGTGTACGTTTGCGTCCTGGCAGCAGTACCTCTCTTGCGGGTGCTAGTGGTGGTGGTGGTGGTGGTGGGTTTTTTCTTCTTCTTGGCAGAACTTTTCTTTTTCTTGGGGGCTTTCTTCTTTTTAGGGCTTTTCTTTTTTGTGGCTTTCTTCTTAGGGCTTTTCTTCTTTTTTGGTGTTTTGGGTTTTTTGGCTTGGGCATTAGGATCCCATTTCAAAAGTGAACGAATCATGACCGCTCCTAAAGAACCGCTCCCTCCAGGGGTTAAAATGATTTGTTTTTTAGTCCGTGGATCGATTCTAGGATCGGCTAGTTGTGACAACGCCCCTTTATGTTTTTGAAAAAAACGTTGAGTTTGATGAGGGATGTGAATGATGCCTTGTAGTAATTGACGTGCCGTCAAAGTAAACCATCGTAACACTTCTTTAAGACTAGCTTCTAACAAATGAGCACGGACTTGTGCATTTTTTTCGCGACTGATGCCATACAAGGCACGAATCAATTTAGCAGGAGGATGAGATTGAAAGGAAGTCATCTCGAAGATTGTGAGACAGAAATGACGTAGTGGATGTTTCTATAGTTTTTTTTTCTTCAGAGAGTGTCTGAAGTGGACGTGTAAATGACAGGACCTCCTTCTTGGCACCAATGGTGAAACAATTGGGCACGAAATCTCAAATAGTCAGGAGTGGTCGGTTTTAAGTCAATGAGTAAATACGCATGAGGTGTTTGAGTGGCATCGTCGTACGCATAATTCAACCAAGGAGTGCCTAACTGTTTGGCTAACACTTGCACTTGAGATTTGTCTCTGGGGCTTTTAAATAACACCATGTAATGAGCGTTGAGACTGATGGTCCGATGGGCTTTACTTTGTTGAAATAAATTTTGAGTAATGTAAATGATGCTGGCATTTCGATGGTGTCCTTTTCGTGTAAACCAAAGGTTAATTTCTTCTTCGTCTTCTCCTAACATGTCGTCGAAGATGACCAGATGTGTTTGGCTCACGTCAGACACGATCCCATCGTCTTCGCGAGGGATGCCTTCTACAAACGAAATGGCTTCTCCTTGACTTTCTTTCAATAAAGTGTAAGACGGTTGCCACTCTTTGTAACACCACACGATACGTTGAGGTGGACGATCGAACAAATGAGATTTGTGTTCGATCAAACGTTTGACAAATTCGGTTTTGCCTGAACTACTCGGTCCAGCAATCAACATGTTAAATGGATGGCGCAGATACAAAGCTTCCCAACTTTGACGATCTAACTTTTCGTCGATCACTTTGACCATAGAGGAAGAAGAAGAGGCAGACGAGGCAGAAGAAGATGTAGCCATGACTGAGGTAGGAAGATTTTTGAGAAGAACACAAAAGACCCAAGACATTTTATACGTTTCATACACGTTTTTTTTTTCAAAAACAAGCAAACAACAAAAACATATTTTTTACAAGTCATGAAGGACAAAAATGCATACCGCAAAAATGGTTAGGTACAAGATTAAGGCTACCACTAAAAGAATTAAAGTTCTGTATAAACAAGTCAATGTACAACAAGAACAAAACACTGTCCTAGGAATGGAAGGCACAGACACTGGTGGTATTCTTCGAGTCTCTGTTTTGGTGGTAGAAGAATGAAATGTCTCTGATGGAAAGGAGGGGGTGTGTTCCTCAGGGGGTTGTATTTGGACGACGACAACGGTGTGGTCCTTCTCTGCTGTGTTAGGTTCTTCTTCCAGGATTGTTTCTAAGGTCTTTTTTTTTACTTAGGTTCCCATTTTACTTTTGGAAACTTAGTGACGTGCCAGATCTTTATCAAACTGAGCCACTTCTTGTAGCCAAACATCGAAACCAATTTTTCTCCAGTCACGTACATCTTTCCAACCGGTAAGTTGTTGGTGCAACCAAGTAATACGGCACACTTCTTGAAACGTGTCAAAGGTAGATGAAGTTTGACTAATGTCTTCTTCACACGGAGGTACCCCGCTCGTCTTCATCACCACTCTCAACACTTTGAGTACAATTTGTCTTTCGTGTACCGATAAAGCATGAATGGTCATGTTTTTTTGTTTTTTTTGTTTTTTTTTTGATGGTTCATCAAAATAGTCCAAAACAACCACCGGTCCTCCAAAATAATCCAAGACAAACACTGATCCTCAAAAAAACGACACAACGAATGTCCTGGAAAACGAAATCCAAGAAAGGTAGTCACTAAGACACACACCACATAGCGCCCAAAATTCAATGGAAACAGTTCTTGTATTATGTCTTTATAATCCTCTAAGGTCTGAACACGATCGTTGACTTCCTTCCACGGAATACGTTTCACGAGTGAAGACCACAGATCAGGCATGGTGGGTTTTTATATCCAGGTTCTTTTGTGATAGACTATTCCCGGGATTCTACAATGAAAGGTTTTCTCCAGAATCTTTCTTCTGACAGTTTGGAAGTAAGCATACCTTAAAAATCGAGAAATGACTTTGAGTTTGCGTTTCACTTGTATCTTGACAAACTCTCGGTAAATGCGTACTCGCACCTCCAAAGGCAAACCACGAATGTACTCTGGTAAAGTATTTGACTTGGAAAGAAGTAACTCTCTTTTTTGTTCTTCACGATAGTGGTGATAGTTTCTCTCCAGAATCAGGCTTCTGATACAGTGGAAGTAGCAATAGTTTAAAAATCGAGGAATGACTTTGAGTTTGCGTTTCACTTGGATCTGGACAAACTCTTTGTAAATGCGTTCTCGCAACTTCGAAGGCAAGTCACGAATGCGATCCTATAAACTAGTCTTCTTGATGACAAAATACTCACACTTTAGCCAAATGGAATCGGTGGGTAAAGGATGTCCAAGATGTTCAGTGAGGATCGTACTACACAGCCTCACTTGACGTAAAGGCGTTTCGTCTTGAGGTGACACTTCTCGTAAACGTTTTTGGTATTCCTGTAAGTTGGTTGTTTCCTTCACTTCGTTCCATCGAATTCTATGAATCACTCCTACACGGTAGGTGGTGCCATCCAATTCCTTACAAGCCCAATTTCCATTTCTATCAATGTCTGACCATTTGAACAACTTGCTACTAATCAGTATTCTTACAGCATTCAGATACCAATGGCTAAATTGTCTGTGTCGTAAAGGATGTAACTGTTCTTTACGTTTCACTTGTATCTGAACCCATTCTTGGTGAATGCGTTCTCGCAGCTCCAAAGGTAAACCACGAATGCGGTATTCTAAGCTAGGTAAATACTGGTAAATGCGTTCTCGCAGCTCCAAAGGTAAACCACGAATGTATTCTTGTAAAGTATCATCCGACATGTTACTTCTTCTTGTCATCTGGCTCATCGTACCCGTACTCTTCTAAGGCCACTAAAGGTAAGAACTGACAGTGCGGAGACCATCTGGGTTGTTCAATGTAAGCCGAGTCGGTAGGCTCCCATTGGTGAAGTCTCACACCGCAACTGAAACACTGAACTTTATCTCCTTCTCCCAAGTAGATAAATCCAGATCTGGCTAAAGCTTTGGCAGTAGTTGCTTGTAGTAGATATTTAGGCCACTTGTCTTGGAACGTCTTTAGTCGCCTTTCAAACTTGGAATAACCAGGCAAAGCCACAGGTATCGTCAATTTTTTACTCCTGTAGGTATGACAATTATGTGTACGATTAATAAAGAGTAAAGGTCGTCCTGCATCGTAAGAGGGACGGTGAGGTGCTGCATCGACGATGTCCAAGCGTACGGCATCCGTCTGATCGTGTGAATCGCTGCTGTCAACGCGTACGGAATCCGTCTCGTCGCATGGCACCGCATCGAACTCCAAGTCGTGATGGCACTTGGAGTTAACACTAGATTTCTCCCTTGGTGGGTGGGTGGCATGAGTATTCATATTCATCTTTGGTGGGAGGATGACAAAAGCACTCATCTTTTTTTCTTCTTGCTCGGTTGACGTCTGTATTTGCAATGAATGGTTTGGTTTGGAAGGGGTCCCTTTTTATACCTGTCGACTGTACCATCCGCAAAGTACTGTAATGTAATCGGTGGAAACGCCAAAGAAAGGTAAACACAGTTTGGAGACCATCTGACATGTTCCAGAATAGCTGAATTTCTCGGGTCCATGCGAATGGTTACACCACAACTGAAACATTGCACTTTGTTTCCCTGTCCAAAGTAGACAAATCCTGCTCTGGCTAAAGAGGACGAACCAATGCCACTTCCATTTAGGCCATTTTTTGAATGTGTTCAATCGACTGGCACACTCACAATAGTCAGGCAAGACCACGGGAAATTTGTATTCTTTCAACTTGAGGTCTGCAGTGGGTTCATCACACGGTGTTGAAGTCATCGTCAATCTTGGTGTTGGTTTTCTGTTCAAGGGGTTCCTTTTTTATACTGCAGATCGGCGTGTCCGTAAGGCAAAGTGGTGTGGTCTGGAAGTCTCACTCGTTTCTGGTACACGATTTGGTACACTTTTTGTAAAGGACGAGTGACAATTTGGTGATTAGGTAACCGTACGATCTTGTGAGGTTCTAACGTGTGCACTCGAAAGTCTTCCACTTGTCCAGACAGCAAAGCATTTTTCAAAACCTCAAAATTGACCACTTGGCTGGTTCGATAGTTGAGGGTCAATCCTTTGACTTTACATTGGGTGTGAAGTTGTCCTTGCGGGTCTCGGTATCGGTAGCCGTAATTTTTAGGGCCCCCGCTGGCAAAACTCAGGATGGTTTCTTGAGGGTGCTTGTCCGTCCAGGCTCCTAAACGATCTCCTTGGATGGTAGGGTGTGGACAACCGGTCGATGGATGTACATACAACTGTCGGTGTCAAAGTACAGGACACGATCTCCCAAGACTTCTAAAGCTTCGTCGTACAACTTCAAACGAGCATGGGCTGTCACGTAGGCGGCAATGACTACGTTGCTAAACTTGTCAGGTTTTACAAACTTGGGTTCTTCTTCAAAATTGACTAAGATCAAATCATCACGGACGATTTCGACGTGTTTGACTAGTACACTTTGTTGTACACCAATTCAAAGTAGCGATAAGGATCGGTCACGTATTCCGTCTTGGTTAAAATGGGTCGTTGGGCCATTTTTCCCCACAAACAATTGAGCTTGACTTTGGCAAACGATCTTTTTCCTTCGTTCTTTTCCACGTCTTCCAAAGTGATGCCTTCGATGTCACGGTACTCTTCTTTGAATCAAACTTGGTCTTCGGGAGTCTGACACCACGAGGGATAGCCGCTGGCTTCTTGTTTCAGTTTTAAAAATTGGTTGACGTACCCCGAGAAAATGCCTGGATGATTCGTGGCGTCGTCCTTTTGGTATTGTGCGGTGGTTGGAAAGTGCCAGATTTCGTACACTTTCAACAAACGGCATCCACGATCCAGAGCCCGAAACAATTCGGCACTGACCCACGTTCCTGTCAAAGCGCGTTCTTCCTCCGTGTGGTGACAGGGATGATCTTTGTTGCATGTTTCGGCACACGTACGGCGTAAAGGAAACATCAGTTTTCCTTGGCAATGGTGAGGCAAGATGGGATGGTACAAGTGGGTCGGGGGTAAGACTTAACATTTGATCAATCCTTCGTATTGACGAATGTGTTCCACGTCGATGTGTTCTGCCAAGATTTCTGTGTGACCGGTTGGAAAACGAGCATATTTACACACCCAAGGATACAAAGAACACACGTCGATGTGTTTGATTTCTTCTCCTTTGGATTCGTCTACGTCGTACAGCAAGCGAGTTGCATTGGTTCGTCCTCCAAATAAACTGGCGCGGATCTAAAGGTTCGATGTCGGCCACGCCGTAACTTTCGGTGATGCTCTTAAATTCAGGATCGGTTTTCAAACGTCGATCGTACTCGTGCTCCCACATTTCAACAACTTGGAATCCTTGACTTTCTAACTTGAGTCGTCGTTGGTAAGTCTGTTCGTACAAGGCTTCCATGCTGACTCCCGTGAAAGGATTTTTCAGGTCTCGGTCAGGAAAAAAGGTAGGGCATCCATGAAACAAGCAACCCTGAAATTTGTACACCGTGTGCGGGTTTTCTAAATCCCAACCATCCACGGAATAAGATCCAATCTTCTTTTCTCCTCCTCCGTTTCTGGCATGTTGTATCCATTTGTCTTCTTTTTGGCACAAGTAATGGAGCCAACGCAAAGCTTTGGCCGAATATTGACGACTGGCAAATAGAGACGTGTTGGAGTCGATGATGGCTAGTTCGTTCTCGGGCATGAAATTTTGGGTGTACACTAAGGAACAGGCTTTGGGTAGGGTGCACGCATCTTTCAAAGGATCGACGTCTCCGTGATCTAGAAATAACTGTCGAAACTTTCCACAGCAACGCCGTAAAATATCCACATCGGATCGACAGTACTTGAGCATTTCCTCTCGAAAGTCAAATGAATCGGACTGGTGAGCGCGGTACCAAGCGTGAAAGGCTTCTCGCTGTTCGGAGCCTAATAATGGAGGTCAGGCAAATGAGGTAGGACGGTATGTTGATTAGCTTCCGTGTTGAAGAAGTGAGGAAAATAGCCTTTGGCCATTTCTGTAATGCCAAATGTTTTAGGCATTCGACTCAAAGGCATGGCCAAATAACTCATGGAATCTTTGAATTTGACTTGACCCACTTTCATGTAGATGAACTTGTTTCCGTTTATGGTGACTTCAGGGCGTTCGGTACCTTGTTGCGAATAATATCTTAACAAAAACTGTCCATCGTATCCCGAGAAATTGTGAGCTATGACGGTGGCATAGCGATGACAGTCTCCGTAACGTTGAATGTCCTCTTCGCTCCAAGTGTCGTCGGTGGGGTCTAAAATCCATTCAGCAAACTGGGGCAAAGTGTTAGGACCCCGAAAGATTTTTTCACGTCCTCCTGGAATCCTACTACAATGAGGACAGTGAAAATGGATCGTTTCTTGGATGCACTTCTCACAAGCCCGATGAGCCACGCAAAAATTGGCCAATTTTACTAATGCCATATTTGCATCAAGTTTATGGCCCTGGCGTGAGTGTCAGCTGTTTAAGCCAGGGCCGCTGTTCACATGTTGGTGTTCTTTACCTTTTGGTTAGTAGGAAACCCACGACAGAGATTACTCAGACGACAAAGGCAATGTAAAAACTTCGTTTCTATAACATGCGCTTCTTATATCATGTTAGAAAAAATAAATCCAATGGAAGTGTATGCAGTATGAAATTCTTTTTTGGATTACTGTAATGTAGGTGGAAACAATCTTTGTTGTGAAATAGCCTGAAAAAAAATCTTTTACAAGTTCAGCGTATTTTTAAATACGATAATTATATCGAAATAGCTTGAAAAAAAATATAATGTAAAAAATGCATCCTATTTTTTTTCTTCTTTTGTTTATACTTTTGGCATCATTTTTTATAAGTGTTTTATTGCAGTCAATATGCGTATGAAAGCTATGAAATATATTACAAATACAAATAATGAAAATACAGAGACATTGTAAACGATCTATTTCCACACCTTGGCATAATTGTCACATTCCAATCTTACTTCGCGTGGCCTTTATTTCAGGGGGACGAACCATGATGATATTCCGGAAATAGGCACATTTTGACAAGCTCGGATAAACGATAGCTCGCAAAGGATTTAGAGAGTTTATAAACATTTTTCAACGATGAATAAATTAAGTAGATATAGTTGAACACATTCTATGGTGATTTTAATAGTTTCTCACAATATTATAATTCAAGCGTTAAACTTCACGTTAAAGCGCGAACCATGGTAGTTCGAGGATATAACTTTAATTTGATGATATTATAGATAGCGCATAACACGTCGTCGGCTCTTTTTGCAACAATTGCTTCATGTGTGGAATGTGGCGCTATAAATGAAATCCAAGTCTAAGTATAGAAGGGATTCCCTGATTCGACAATTAGGATTGGTGTGAGTGTGTGTGTGTGTGTGTGTGTGTGTGTGTGTGTGTGTGTGTGTGTGTGTGTGTGTGTGTGTGTATTTCCATGACCTGAATATTGCTAACGTTATAAACAACCAGTGTGAAAAAACATTTCTAAAAATGTGGAGTTTTTAGGTAGACATAGCCCCTTTAAGAATGAAATTCATGTCAAATTTGTCTGTTTAGGCCAACAACAAAAAAATATGTGTGTTTCCTATTGCACTGGTTTTACAATTGGGGTAGGCAGGTAGTTTTTTTTATATAAACCTTATATATAAATCAAATAATATTTCAAGCTCTTCAAAGTACTGGGCAAAACTGGCTCATTTAGATGCACAAATCAATTTCGGCAATGTGATTTTTTTTATTTAAAAAAAATTGGGGGAGGGGTGGGGAAAAAGTGCTAGGGTCGGCAACGAGAAACAGGGCCGGTCGGCCGGTCGGAAACACACACACACACACACACACACACACACACATATATATATATATATATATATATATATATATATATATATATATATATATATTGGCCTTATATGGAGCAAAGATAACAATCAGCACAGTTAATAAACTTTTAACAGGATTTAAGAGTAAATAAGTAGGTATATCCGGAGCAACCAATACAAAAGACAGAACAACATATGGGATAGCTACGCCAAGCCAATGCCTATATTAATTGCTTCCTTCAATGATATCCCAAACACAAACACTTACAAACACTTATAAGCATACCCATACCAAAGTACCACATTATTACAAAACACTTTTGAGCATGCCCATACCAAAGTACCACATTATTACAAAACACTTATGAGCATACCCATACCAAAGTACCACAATATTGCATACCCATACCAAAGTACCACATTATTACAAAACACTTTTGAGCATGCCCATACCAAAGTACCACCTTATTACAAAACACTTATGAGCATACCCATACCAAAGTACCACAATATTGCATACCCATACCAAAGTACCACATTATTACAAAACACTTTTGAGCATACCCATACCAAAGTATAACATTATTACAAAACACTTTTGAGCATGCCCTTACCAAAGTACCACATTATTACAAAACACTTATGAGCATACCCATACCAAAGTACAACATTATTACAAAACACTAAATATTAACATTTAGAGTCACATGTTGACCCTCAGTGAAAGTAAAAGTTTCGATAGACACTGTCACGTGACCCTGAATGGCTTGCGTTCATCATGCACATCTATCAATCTGATTAAAATCGAGATCCCGACACAACGGATATCTAACAGGAACCGATTAAAGATCATGTTCTGGTGACCTTTGGAATTCATTGTCCGCGTAGTTTTAGTAGTTTGTCAGACAAAGCATTGGATTTTGTGTTGGGGATAGTAATCTTTCGCAACGATATGTTCCGAATGACGTTTTGCACTTTCCGCAGTCTGAAAACTGTAATTTGATTAGTGAATCAAAAGGTCAACAGAACATGACCTCGTATATGTACCTGTCAGATCTATTTCATGATATGTAACTTTTGATTTTAATCTGAGTGCACATCTATATATCCTGACACCATCACGGACAGCTCTTGTGAGAACAATAGCCAACACATGATTAAAAATCTACTACCGTATACCTCCACACAAGCAAACTCTTAGTAGCCTTTTCCCTATGATAACATATCTATCTTTCATTATCAAACTCAATCGAGAGATATTTTATATAACTTACATGATTGCTCATTTAAAATGAAATGTATGATATGAGTCGACAAATTGCTATCTTTTGTGAGCTTTGGCGAGCAAAAGATTGAACTATTGGATGAACTTTAAAAATGTTGTTTGCAATGTGCATGTTTATCACATTACGAAAAATATTGATGTTATTTGACTCAGCTGCACAATAGTATATATATATATATATATATATATATATATATATATATATATATATATATATATATATATATATATATATATATATATATATATATATATAATGAAATAAATTTGAAAAGCATTCGGAAGCCTTGGGCTCCGTTTCACAAAACAATGTACCCCGATGATTTTCGTTCAATTTTGTGTACGACCTTTTTTTACGTGAACTAAAACTTTATTTCACTAAAGAAAATTAAGTACGTTTTTTCGTACGTTTTCAGTACATTTTTACGTAACTATTCAGTAACTCCTCATCAGGAGTAGAAGTGTACAGTTTTCGTATGAGAGAGAGAGAGAGAGATGTTCCCTGATATTCCAATATATACCTTTTTCCATCAACGCTGTTTTCTAAATATATTCCTCCAAACACTTTTTTTTATCGTAAACATTCATATTTGTAATTAGATATTATACTTAGTTAATTAAAACTAACAATTGTACTGAACATCCGTCGAAAATCACATCACTGCAGTAAAATAAGAATAATAAAAATACAATATACAAAAGTAACTCACACACACTCACGTATGCTCGCACACGTACTCTTACAGAAATAAAATGGATTAATATATGTAACTATAGTGGTCAGCAGGTACGTGTATGAACAAGATACTATACACAGGTATATACATTTTAGCATGTCAAAAGTCGTAAATACATAGAATTAAACATGCAAACATTATTTCTGGATACAATGATAACATTTTGTATTGGAGGCTTTAATATATCATTACAGTTGGTCAAGAAAGAATTTTTTAAATGAGATTTTAAACGAAGCAAGAGAATTTGAATTACGTATCCTCAGGGGTAAGGTATTCCAAAAGGTAGGTGCTAATACAGTGCAAGATTTATTGAAATGGTTGGTTTTCGACCACGGAATCAGGAGTTCGTTATTAGTTGTTGATCAGAGATTACACTCAGTATTTGATGATCTTATTTCAGTTAGGTTAGAGATATAGTCTGGAGATAGATCGTTTAAAGACTTATATGTCATGATTCTTTTAAAATATAGAATACGTTTTTGTATAGTAGCCATTGTAGACGTGAAAACAAAACATTCAAAGGAGTCGTATTAGGAAGTTTCAGAATTGTTCGCGCGGCCCTTTTCTGGTGTTTGTCAATTCTGGATAGATTATAATTGGATGTGCTTTCCCATATGGTACAGCCGTAGTTTATCAGTGGTAGTATATATCCCGAAAAATAACGTTAAAGCGACTAGGGAGGTAGAAATATCGACAGTAATTTTGAGAGAGTTATCCTGTTGACACCAAACTGATATATTGTTGAGGTCGATTTGAAGTTTATTTCAATGGAATCATGAGATTATCAGATATATGCAGTGTAGAATCGTCAGCGAAAAGATCTGTGTTAGAATGCACTGGATACAAGGCTAATATAGAGCCTTGACGAACACCTCTTTAAATATGACTTGAATCAGAAGCATATTTACCCGTACAAACAACCTGGGGTCTGTTAGTGAGATACGACGTGAAACAAGTAACTGAGTTTGAAGAAAACTTTTAGGCTGATAGTTTTTTAATGAGCACCGAACGGTCACCAAATCGAATGCTTTTTTAAAAAAATCAATGAAGACTGCGCCATTAAGTTCGCCAGAGTCGATTGCTAGTAGCCACTGGTCAATAAGTTTCATCAATGCAGTTTGACATTATTGTTTTTGTCGGAAACCTGATTGTGATTTATGGAGGAGTTGATACTTGTTAAGATATCCGAAAAGATGCTTGCTGACCTGTTTTTCAATAATTTTTTAAAGTACAGATAGAACAGATATGGGTCGATAATTAGATGGGTCATTCTTTTCATTTCCCTTATGAAAATTGTGAATACTTTTGCTAATTTCAATGACTCTGGAAATTTACATCAAGTGAAACTACAGTTAATTACTTTTTTCGATGACTCAGAGATTGATAATACTCACATATTCAGAATTTTGGGGTGAATTCCATCAAAGCCCGCCGATTTGTTAGTGTCTATTTTAGCGATAATATCAATAGTATCAGTCAGTGTAATTAGATTAGTGTCTATTTTAGCGATAACATCAATAGTATCAGTTAGTGTAATTAGGGGGATATTAAAACAATCATGATCGGGAACCCTTTTCATTCACGAAAGCAGGAAGTTTATCTATTTTAGGCTCCGTAAAATTAGACCTGTCAAGTGTTTGAGAAATATTATTAAGAAAGAGGTTCATTTGGTTTGCAATATCCTGATCATCAGTGTGACTAGTGTCAGTAACTTATAATTCCACATGGACTTAGAAGTATTGGTTTTGTAGAAGTTAATTCTCGCAAGTGATTCCAGATGGATCTGTTTTCAGAGTTTGATGCAATGGGTTCTTTGAAAAACGAGCGTTTATATTTTACAATGAGGGATTTTACTTTGTTCCGCCATAAACGATAATTGGTAAATTTATGATAGTAGTTTCGTTTACGTAGCGCCTCAGCAATTTCATTAGTATACCAATCTGGTTGTTTTGATCTTTTAATTCTTTTGATTTGTATGGGAGCGTGTTTATTTACGATAGTAAGAAAACAGTAGTTCCAGGTAGACAAATCATAATCCGGGTCTGTTTTAGAGAACGTTAATGAGCTAATATTTTGAGACAGTTCAGAGAGAAATTAATTTTCAGCAAATTGTTTAAAGCACCAGTGTTGCATATAGGAGTGTGAATTGTTTCTGTTTGCCCGCTGTTGCTTACGAGGTGCACATATGGTACAGTGATCACTAATAGAGAAACACGGTACGTTAGTCTCGTAGAACTTGTCAGGGTTGGTAGTGTAGATGTGGTCGATCAGGGTAGAAGTACAGGCTGTCACTCTTATTGGAACATTGATTACCTGTGTAAGGTCTTACATTTGTATCATATGAAGCCATTTAGTGTTAATATCGGAGATTAAATCAATATTAAAGTCTCCGATGATAATTACTTTATTGTTAAAAGCTAAAGTGGCCTCTAGCTCGCGTTCAAATTGATCAGTCCATGATAAGAGAGAGAGAGAGAGAGAGAGAGAGAGAGAGAGAGAGAGAGAGAGAGAGAGAGAGAGAGAGAGAGTTTGGAAGTAGGTAAGCAGAGCAGATATAAATAGATCTGCTGTTGAGAAAACTTAATTCGATCCATATTGATTCTTCAGTGAATATTTCGAAATCAATTCTTCTCCTGTAGGTTACCCTGTTTGAAGCGTACACGACCCATTATATACTGCATGTCAGGGCCAGGAAGTGCAGATATTCAGAGACAGGCATTCCCGTCAGAGTGATATAGAACGTGAGTAAAAAGGGGGAATTAAGCTGAGTAGGAATCTAATCCAACAGACGATAAGTCCTTTTCTATGGCTACCTTTCATTACATACGGCCATGTTCTTGCGGTGTTTACATGTGACGATGTCAGCATTTCAAGCTGTATTTAATAAGCGAAGGAAACAAAACCAGTTCTTGCTGTAAACGATGATCATTATCATCATCAGCAGCAGCTAGTCGTATCTTCACTAAACTTGATTTGGTGTTTTAATAATGGTTATAAATATCATTCTTTCATTCAGACTCTTTATGGTCCTTAGATAAAAAAAAATACACGAGTCAGCTAAAACACAAACATATTATTAAACGACATTTGTAGCTGATAATGTTTAAACTGTTCAACAAAAGGACATTTGTGTTTTTAAAGAAAGTTTACAATGTAACGTTTAAACAAAAATATTGTCTGGTATTACTCACAAAATTTGTAGAGGATTTAGTTCCAGTTGCACCAGATTTCAGTTGGATATTATGATTCGATAGGGAGACTAGAATACTATTTTTACAGGTTGATGTTCCTGTTTCCACTAAAATCACATATTTTACAATAATTCCTCAAAGCTAAAAATATTGTGATTAACAAACATTATAGTAGCACTGTTCCATCTATGTAAGACTTACAGTTGTTCTGACTACTGATATTGCTGTTGCTCCAGTTCTAGCTACATATTCTGGTCTTATTGCTGTCCTTCCGTCTGCCTCTGCCATTGCTGCAATCTCTCCAACCTTTCATTAAGGCGGTGCTGCTCCCTCTTCCTCTACTATCGCTCTCTTTCCCTCTTCTACTCCGCCAACGTCCTTTTGATCTTCTCCGCTTCTTCTTTCATGACTTCCTGAATTAAGTTTTTTGCCCATCCGGAAGGAGATCATCCCCATCTCGATATGTCTGGCATGCGGTAATAGTATTTTACCCGGCCCTGGAAGTGTTCCACTCTTTCCAAATATGACAAGGCTTCTCTCAATTTGCCCACTTGCACTGGCTGGCTCATTCTTGTTGTGTTGACGAGTCGACGATGAATGGCAAGACTGCTTACTTACTTAACTTGAATTAAAGACGTTTAACCCATATTTCAGTGGTCTTAATTAAGTATCAATGTTATCGAGTAGTTTTGGAACGGTCGTCGAGTGGATAAAATGTGACCACCTTGAAAGAGTTTAGTCGAAATGGGTTTATAAAGCCAAAGTGAAACCCCATAGGCAATTGAAGTATTCGTTCAGCCCTTCAAAGGGCTGTGAAGTTCCCCTGGCTGAGGTGTGGTGAAGATCAGATGCGCAGGTGGCTCGTACGTTCTTCTGATGCGGTCTTTTGGTGTGCCAGGATCGATAAGGTCAGCTACGATCAATTTGCTCTGCGATAGGTGACGTTCGACGTTCGTATCTTGTGGTGTTCTATTAGTAGATTGCTGATCAGCGCTGCAAGAGGGACCGGGCATTCGATGTATTTCACCCCCTTCCGCTTGATGTTGGAAACTGCTTTCTTTATTCGCTGTTTGGTGGGCATTTTTTGACCCTCCGGCAGAAACTGTCTCTTGCTTGTTATGACCGTCCGGTGGTCTTCGATGAAGTGCTGAGCCACTTCTATGACAGTCCAGATGTCGTCTACTTCCATTTCTTTAGTCTGCTCCCGTGCGTATTGGCTTGTTTGTTTGTAACACTGGGATTTGTTTGCGTCAATTCTTGCCGCATGCTGGGGTCTAGCAATCGATCCTACCAAGGGAGCAGCGACTTTTAACAATAGATCTATCAGCATGGGAACAAATCCTCCTCGTTGAACGCACTCTTTTTCTTTTGACTGACTGGAAGTTTCTTTTTCACCATTTGGCCAAGAAGGTGACGATGATTTCTTTAGGTGCTTTTTGAATGATCTATTTTTGCATCAGGACATTGGTTTTGGTAAGTACTGACTAGACATCTCAATGTTTAGCTAAACGAGAAGGGGTAGCCTGTTTTCTTTTTTTGGCAGACATCTTTGGACGTCGACGATGGTGTGAACTCTGTGAGTAAAACATCTTGTTCAGAGGACTAAAGTAAGCCTTGTGCAACACTTCTTTTATACTGGAATTCGTATCCATTGGCTGTCGGGACGTCGTACCAACTTGACTTTAGGCACAACTGGACGATGAGGTGTTGTTAACGGACTAAAGCGCGTCAGTTCTTGTTTGGACAAATCCCATAAAAACTGTAATATTCCTGTTCTGTCTTGCACTTTTTTTTAGGAGATGCCACATTTTTGTCTGCAGAAGTAGTAGCTAGAGCAGCAGAAGAAGACGACGATGACGACGGAGAAGAAGTAGAGGTCACTTTAGAGATGGGTTTCCAATTTTTCATCAGATGGGGAAACACTTGTCTTAATTCAGGTTTCACTGACATAATGAATAATGGAGGGGAAGCTGGAGAAGGAGAAGATGAAGGGCAGACAGCGACAGATCGAGGTTTTCGTGAGTACGTGCGCGTTTTAGCTGCAGTACCTCTCTTTCTTAAATGGATCTTCTTTTGGTTTTCTTCTTCTTCTTCTTGGGAGAGGTTGGTGTGGAGTGTAAACTCACTGCCACTCTCTTTTTTGTGTCTGTCTTTTAGATTTGGGTTTTGGGGTAGGTTTTTCTCTTTTAGCTTTGGCTACGGTTTAAGAATTCCCTCGTACAAGGCAATGAATAATCACGCCATCTAGGGATCAACTTCCACCTGGTTTTAAGATAATTTTTTACTTTGTTTGGGTATCGATTCTTGGGTCAACCAATTGTGTCAAAGTTATTTTATGTTTTTCCCCCAAAACGTCGTGTTTGATAAGGAATGTGAATAATTCCTTGTAGTAATTGACGTACTGTTAAAGTAAACCACCGTTACACTTGTTTGAGACTGGCGTCTAACAAACGTGTACCCACTTGTGCATTTTTTTTTCTCGCGATTGATGGCATACACTGCACGTTGGCAGGAGGATGAAATAAATGGAAGTCATGTTTATTACTTTCAGAGGGAAAAGAAGTGAATGGTGTTAAAATTTTAGCTTTTTTTTTTTTTTTTTTTCTTTTCTTTTTAGACAGACGAAATCGAAGAAGGGGATGTGCAAATGACTGGACGTCCTTCTTGACACCAATCGTGCCACAAATCCGTACGAAATCTCAAATAATCGGAAGTGGTCAGTTTTAAATCAAATACACACGTGGCAATTAAGTGTGACGGACACAAATAACAGAAGACATTTTATGCATGTTTAATATTTTTTCATGGTACAACAACAATATCCACATTTAAAAAATGTTATTTTCTTTCTTCCTTAAAATCAGTCACACGGGTCTTTGGCATTGTTAGTCACCCCTTGTTGCCAAGTCTCGAATCCAAGACTTTTCCAGTCACGTACATCCTTCCAGTGGTAAATCTGTTGGTGTATCCAAGTAGCCACACACACTTCTTGGTAAGTATATAGGATAGATTAAGTGCGACAAACTTCTTTTTAAACCAGAGGTAGAGAAGTCGTGGTCATCACTAATCGTATCACTTTTAACACAGTGAGTTTTCTATGCATATACTGGTGATACATTTGCCAAAGAGAATCTGCTGGCAAACGAAATCCAAGAAATTTAGTCACTAACATACACACGACACGTCGTTCAGAATTCATAGGAGTCGTATCGTCTTTTGGAATTAGTTCATTTAAAAGCACTTGGTAATCCATTAAGTCTTGAATAGTGTCATTGACTTCCTCCCACAGAATTCGGTGTAACACTGATGACAGAAGTCGTCGCATGGCAAGGTTTATAACGTGTTGGCAGAAGAGTCTTATCACGTGTTGGCACAAAAGCTCTCTTTCCGACTATGATACATATTATGATATAGTATTTAATCAGCTTTTTATAGCATTTAAATACCAATGGTTATTCATTTTATGCCATTGCGTTTCACTTGTATCTGTACAAAGTAGTGGTAAATGCACTCACATAGTACCAAAGGTAAACTACGAATCCTCTCCTCTTCTAATGTATCAATGAGGATAAAATCTGGACCAACCAGGGGAAGGTAGTAACAGCACGGAGACCATCTGAAATGTTCAAGGTAAGCTGTATCTTTATACTCCCATTCGTGAAATTTCACACCACAACAGAAACACTGTAGTTTATCTCCTTCTTTCAAGTACACAAATCCATCTCTCTCTTGGGATTCTTGATGAGCTTGTGGTGTCCATAGTGGTTTATGAGTGCGTGAGTGACATCCATAGATGGTCAAGCGGATGGCATCGCTTTTGATAGTAGTGCGGCGATGTTGTGCTGCGTCGCTATTGTCGCAGGGCATAGCATCATTCGAATTGCAAGCTGCTGCATCACATTCGTCTTATTTAACGTTTAGTAAGTGGGTCCATCACACTGTTTCTGTGTGGAATTCATCTTTGGTCTACAAGTTCGTCGATGGAAAAATTCGTATTGGCGAATGTGTTCGAGGTCAATATGTTCTGTCAAAATTTCAGGGTGACCGGAAGGAAATCCAGCATATTTACAGATCAAAGAATACAACGAACACACATCAATATATTTAATTTGTTCATCTTGAGATTCGTCGGCATCTTGTGTTTACTTGTCTTGAGTTTCACACAAGTAATGTAACCAACGCAAAGCTGTGGCTGAATATCGACTGTTGACGGATTGATAAAACTGAGGTGGTATAATGTCTAGTTTGTTCTCGGGCATAAACTTCTTTCGGTGCACTAATCCACACACGTTGGTAATGGTTGAAGCTTCCTTCAAGGGATCGATACCTCCGTGCTCCAGACATAGGACCGACATTATTACAAAATCTCTTTTTGAAAATCAAAAGGCCATGAAGAGTAGGCATAGAAAGCTTCTCACTGTTTTGTTCGCATACCGTCGGGGTCGTAGTAATGAACTTCAGGCAAATGCGGGATACGTGTTGAATTTCTTCGGTATTGAAAAGTGTTGAAAATAGCCTTTAGCTATTTCTGTCATTGCAAACGTTTTAGGCATTCAACTCAAAGGCATAGCCAAATAACTCATGAAATTTTTTGTACGTTTCCCACTTTCATGTAAATGATTTTGGCTCCGTTCATGGTGACTTGTGGAAATTTGGTTCCTTGTTCTGAAAATTTTTCGAAAGATATTGTCCATCGTAAAGTGAGAAACTGTAAGCAATGACTATATCGTATTGATGACGATCCAACTCCTCTTCGTTACAGGTGTCGCCTTTGGGGTCTAAAACCCACTGCGCGAAATCAGAAGAGTGTGGAAGCCACGAAATAACTGTTCACGTCCACCTGGAATCACGCTGCAGTTCTTACAGTGATGACACAAAGGTTCCAGAATACAGTCATGGCAAGTGCCACGCAAAAGTTAGGAATGTGAATCCCAGTCTCTTGAGAACATTCAAAGTCAAAAAGATAAAATCGACACGATGGTCCCGTTTGTGTTTCTTGCTCTGGTCATTCAATAATTTTTAGGATTCGTTGTCATATATCTCAATGTAAAATTGCTGATCTAACTCAATGACTTGACCACAAATACGACATCGTGTCTTTCCGGACAAACGTGTGACTTTTTGGAACTGGTTGGACACGCTGTCAATAATTCGCAGGCACTTTTCTGTTGTTGGAATTGTTACACGAGATGTCTATTGTAACACGCTAAACTGATGAATGTTGATCTGCACGTAGAGCATCGAATCATTTTTTGTCCTCCAGGAACACAAGGTCTAGACGCCAAACAGCCACGACATCCCTCCTCACAGTAAATATGTTGCTCCCAATTGATAAATATTTGGTCACATTTCTCACAGTAGTTATTGTACCCGAGAAATCGTCTGATACTGGTAATGGCATCAACATGATTTTGGTGATGATAGACTTGAATACATTTTCCGTCTGGAAAATGGGGTTTCAGAAATAGGAAATCTCCACGAATGACTTGAGGTTAAACTTTAAACGTATAAAGAGGGGCTAGTACGTCTTAAAGTTTCTGCATTTCAGAAACTCCACGCGGTTTCTTTCGAAATTCCTGATTGTTCCAAAGGGATTTCTTGACCGATTTAATAATACTGGCCCATAATCGCTTCCATTCTGGTGTATCTGTTTACTGGCCCATAATCGCTTCCATTCTGGTGTATCTGTTTTCTCTGCATAATCTCTAGCAATAGCGATGGCGCGGGCTAAACACGTCTGATCTTGGTCATTTTTAATCTGGACGATACTTCGTTTAGTAGTCGGAGCTGATCCACCAATAAAACTTTGCGTTTTCCTCTGCTTGAAGGAGGTGAAACGTGCATTATATGAAGGGTAGCTTTTCCATCAGTCATGTCAAACTCATCATTGAATTGATGGATTCGTTGAATTTTGGAAGAGGTTAATTCCGCAGGTGTACTAAATTAAATCCAAATAAAAGATTTCAAATTGTCGTGAGTGATAGACAGTCACAAACGATCTTCATCTTTAGCTTGGCACTGTCGTTTCAACTCCTCTAACATAGACTAAAAAAAAAGTCGGTAATAAAGACGGCTGTTTCCTCAGCAGGGACTTGAGACTTGAACTCTTTAAATTTGACCGTGTAAGTGTAAGCAGTCGTTCTAAATTTTCTGTAAGTCACTTTATGAGTAGATAGAATGTGAAAATAATCTTCAGTGACTACCAAATGACTTTCTTTCTTGGCCGATCTTGACTCTCTCAGTCTTGGGCAGGAGGAGGTGGATGGTGCTTGATAGGGATGACTCATGTCCTCTTCAAAATCACACGGGTGAACTTCTGACACAACGTCTCTCAGGGTAAGAGGCGACACAGAACGTCGTCGTCTCTTGGTGTTTGGTTTCTCCTTGGAAAGGTGTGATCCTTTCATGACAGTAGATGATTCAAGTTTGATTTAACTAGGGTAATCTCTCTCTCTCTCTCTCTCTCTCTCTCTCTCTCTCTCTCTCTCTCTCTCTCTCTCTCTCTCTCTCTCTCGCCTTATATATAGATCCTAATGAAGATGTAAGAGCAACAAAAGAGTACACTTATAGTCAGAAATTTACAGAGAGTCATTTATTTAGTTAAATGTTGTTGTTGTTGTTAATTTTTTTTTAAATGAGAGGATATACCATTTTGATCTGTTTGAATCGTCGAAGCATTGACGAAAGACCCTTTACTGACGAGCCTGACTGCTACGGACCCTTTAGTCTTACGGAGTAGTGGTATGCGCCTAACTTGTATATAGTTCGATCCTTGGCAACAGTCATGTCCTTGCATTTTCCTGTTAGGATACATGCCAACAGTATGTATTGGCTGTTTGTTACACACAGACACACACACACACGAAAAGGAACCTTCACATTAATAGCACACGAAACTTCTGGCACTTTTAACCATTCCTTTGCACGATTAACATATGTCACATAATGTAGGTACTGGGTGTGGTTTACGGACTTTTTTTTGCGAATTTCGAAAGGATAAGGCCAATCTTAATGGGCATTTCTCTCAAGAGAGAGACCGGTTTTTGAACCCATAATTTTAATCTCAGGAAGACAAATTTTGTTAAGAATATTTTGTTTCAGAATATTTGGAAATAAGCCAAAAAGTGAGATTTCAGCTTAAATTAAACAAATAAAAATTAAATTATATTCAATTCGTTTTAAAAGTGGTGTTTTACCGACTTTATAATTATAGTTATCATAGAGTGCCAGCGTGTATCTCTGCAATCTTTGCGCTGATGAATTTTATAATAAAACATTTTTATTTGAAAAATAAATTACGGAGATACTAGACTGTGTTGTACACGAAAAGTTATTTAAAATGCAGTGTGCAACATATGATGCTCTTGTGATGATATCGTCAATTTTCCATACAATACAGTGTTCGGATTTAGCCCAGTGCCAGTGGTGACTTGACAATGTGTCTGTGTATCGAGTTCGAATCTCGTCAATGTTTTGTTTTCTTTCTTTATTTTTAACTTCTTATATTAACTTTTTTTTTTTTTCGTTTTCGTAGGAAAACAAATCATCACTTTTTCGGTATCTTGTTTTTAATATCTGAATAAAATTAAACGGATACGATAACAATTGGTAATCTGGCCCTCCTATTTGTTGCGGATAATTAATGTTGACACAATTATTATACAAGATGTCCACGTACCTTTATCAAGATTTCTGCAATATATATTTATTAACTTCCGAAGAAACAATAAGCGATTTCGTTTCCGAGCTAAAAAGTTCTTACTCCAAAGAAATTATCATTTACGTGACGTCACAATATCTTGTTTAAAACGGCATCCAATCCAATTTTCGCGGTATTGATTATATTTAACATATCGAACCAATTGTCGACATTTATGCTAAGTTTGGTAAAGGGAATTCGGAATAATGGGAAAATGTGCAACTTTTCCACATATTTCGGTAATAAAAGACTGAATTAGAAATTTTAAAACTGTAAATAGATTGAATCACTGTCAAATCATTTTATTACTATAAAAACGTAGTTTGTTTCTCAATTTTTAAAAAAATATAGTTTTCCTTGCATTATCTTCAGCCTGAAAGTTATTCGTCTGTTTATTATTATTTCGATAATTTATACCAGGTAAATGTTGTGTGAGAATATGTTCATATCATCTTCTGATGTATCATCACTATCCAATGTGATCGCTCCCCACCTTTGCCAATTCCTGATGTACTTTGGTGGATGTTGTCGTCAAATTGGGAAAATTTCCAAGATTTACTTATTTTTAAGTTTATCTGCGTCATATAGTCCATACTTTTCTG
Source organism: Margaritifera margaritifera (assembly GCA_029931535.1). Lineage (NCBI taxonomy): Eukaryota > Metazoa > Mollusca > Bivalvia > Unionida > Margaritiferidae > Margaritifera > Margaritifera margaritifera. The sequence goes on along the minus strand of JAQPZY010001685.1, from coordinate 7,817,198 downwards.
GTCGTGTATCATAAAAAGAAGATCTATTTGATCCTATACACTTGCACAAAAGAGACAGACAGATATACAATCATAAAGATATATAATTTTTAAGGAATGCATTTATTATACAAACAGACAGATAGATACATATAACAATTTTACGGTATGCATTGATTATAGAAATCATCATCGTCATCATAGGTCCTTAAAATACTGAAAATTGACTCTTTTAATTATATATTGGACCTATTAAACAACAGTAAATAAGTGTTGGACTCGTATTATTCCCCGTACGTTCAGATGAGCACAGTTTTCAAACTGTATGTGAATTATGTGATAAGAGAACAGTCGACGCAATCACTGGAAGCAGACGATAAGTAGGTGAGACACTGGTGTATGGAGGATCGTTAATTATGAACATTCTTGGTGACTTTGTGGAAGGGTTATTGAAGGGAAAAGAGCTAGATTTCAAGTAGTAAACGTAAACAATTTGCATTTAATTTTTCTTAACAATCTGCTCTGGCGACAAATTCTTTTGCTACCAAGCAACAGTACCACATGTGCATGTGTTTGAAAATCACGTGACTACTGCAAAAAACGGAAGCAGAAGCAAGAAATACTCGGATGTCGACAATTACCGCAAATTCCGGTACGATGCGAAATTAGGAATGGGGAATATACATTGTCGTTTTGTCTTATTGTTTGAAAATGAAATATGTGTGCAGTCTTATCATATACTTGCTGGTGACTCTTAACTCGTGTAAATATGACTTAAGTGTACCATACACATCATATATTGCGGGCATGTGAATCCTACGTCCCGTGACCTGGTTTTATCCGCTTGTTTACATCATAAGGTGTGGCTTTGCAAAATCGCTTATCCGGCTAAAGCAGTTTCCCGACGTTTCGAGCTAAGCAAGCACTTCGTAAGGGGAAGAAACAACTTACATCCACAAAACACACTTAACACAAAAACCAAGGAGAATTCTTGACTCCTACATGTTTAAATGTCATATATATATATATATATATATATATATATATATATATATATATATATATATATATATATATATATATATATAGTGCTTATCATTATCAATGGAAGCTTTTCTAGAACGACAACATAAGCTAACCTTTCTTTGCGAAATTAATAATTTATCTGCACAAATAATGAGTCATTTCATATCGATAGTGGAAAGATCCAAACAGTGAATGCTCGACATTCTTCTCTGGGGATGCTCATTTAAAGTAAAAATTTGGTAAACAAACAACCAAACAACTAAAAGTAACAATAACAACTGAACACAAAAGTTTGTTGTGAAGCTTCATCTCAACAAAGACTTGAACATTTCGATGATGAGAATATTTGGCTGGTATCTCCAAGAATTATTGCCTTGATTGACTGAAAATAATACCACTGTGACTCGGAAGCACTCTGGCATTCACTCTTTTTGTTTGATTGCTGTGCATCTTCATTTTAACAAAGTCTTCGATGGCTTCGATAATGATTGGATTTTGACCATATTTTACAGAGTCATGTACCATGACTGACTTGGAATATGCATTCCACTGGCTTTAGAATACTCTTATCATTCACATTTTTTATTTTAATTAAACCAAATTTGCTGTGAAGCTTTACATTGATAAGGTCTCACACAAGTTTGATGACGAAAAGATCTCAACTTTTTCTTATAGAGTTATGACCCTTGACCACTCAAAACTGTCATCCCTAAGGCACGTGAAAAACCTAGCATTTACAATTTGTATTTGGTTCCAACCAAATTTGCTGTGAAGTTTCATCTCAACACGGTCTCAAATGTTTGAAGATGGACATATTTTACAGAGTTATGGTTCTTGATGAATGACATAGATGCATTTCTATGGCTTGTGAACACTCCAGAATACACATCTTTGTTGTGAAACTTTACCTTAAAAAAGTCCCACATTAGTTCAATGACGAGTGATTTGGCAAAGTTACGGCCCTTGATCGACTTAGAATTGGCATCTCTGTGGTTTGTGAAAATTAGCATTCACACTTTTTGTTTGATTTAACCACATTTGTTCATAAAAGTCTGCTTAACAAGGCCGTGGGTGAGATCGATGATGATAACATTTTACCGTATTTTACGCAGCAGGATATGCATATTTTATATCAGTTTCCTGTTGGAAAGGATTTTTTTTTACAGCACAGCTATTAGTTTTTTTCCTTTTTAAAACGTGTGAATCTTTGCGTAACTGAATTTATAGAGATTGTTAAATTCTACCAAAGAAGATGAATTGCACTACTATTTCATGAAGCTGAATTACAAAACTATTTACACCTTTTCATTAAAAATGTATCACGAAAAATTCAACATGTCCCAAAATCTGTACATGCAAATAGTAACACGAACAGTATCACAAAATCACATAACAATGTTACAAGAAGAGAATAAAATGTATAGTTTTATTGCATCATTCTCACAACAGAAATAAAAGTGTCAGCCTACACATTATTTTATAAAAAAAATTCAGCCAAGGAGCCCACCTCCAGCATATTTTTTGTCTTTGCCTCTTTAATTATTACAAAGACTGTGTGTATGTAAGTCCCAGATTATATCAATTAACTTAGATTTTAAGTGTACTAATCATTTATCATCATCAAGTATATCTTCGCTTTCAAATTTTGATTTTTATTCTACCCCATCCACCAAAAAAGTGGTAAAACCATGTCCGTACTGGCCATATTGCCAGCAATGGCCATGGAACCTGATGAATAAAATAGCCTAAAACTTTCAGACCTACAGTATAGTTATTTAAATAAAAGTTTTTGTTGCTTTTATTTTTATGAACGCATTTCTGAGTTTGAACCAAATGCTGATGGTAACTGTCTTGGCACAACAAAATTGAAACTTTAACAAGGTGACATAAAAAAAATTGTCTATTAAAGTTAAAGAGCATCAAGAAAAGATTAAAATAAACTCATTTTAAAATGTTCTGTTTAACTCTACATATATGGAAGAAATCATTTGAAAAAATGTACATGTAAGCATTTTGTTCCATGATTTGAAATGCTAGTTAAATTACCGAATAATGGCAACTTTATATCATTGTTGTCAAAGTTTAAATTTCTCATCCCAAAATGAATACAGCGTAAAAGTCTATGAAACACACACACACCAATTATCAAAATTTGTTAGGCCAAATACCACAAGACATTGAAGCATTTTTCTGAAAATTTGTACCAATCAAAATAAACATTTTCTAAGGGTAAGTATTGTTTATTTCTTAATCTTTGATTAGCATGGTTTAAAAATCTGGAAATTTAATGTTATGCCAACTCGATGCAAATATATTTCCACCATTTTGAAAAGTCACCAGAGAGGACAGGTTGTTTAACAGTGCCTAATGCAGAAAGCAATTCAGCAGCAAATAAATTCTTAAATTTTTACAAATAAAAAATGTTAACAAAGAAGTTATGGTATCAGTTTCTTTTCTTGTTATTTTACATTTGAAGTTCAAAAAGTGAAAATGGTCATGCAGAGCTAACAATTTTTTAGAGATGCACATTAAAAGTAATACTTTTGAAACATTCAAATGCCTTGGTCATTATGCCTTTCCATTAATAATGTCATGACATCAATTGTGATGTTATCCAGTATTACTAGGCATGTTACATATAGAACAAGAGTCCCTCAATGGGACTGACACTCTACTGGGTGAAAAGAATTTCCAGGAATTCAAGATAAGACCGTTTCTTCCTTTTAACTCTGTAGTGTTGAAACCATCTCCGATACTCTTCAGCAATAACAAGATTTGGTGGACATATTGGATGTCAGATTGGCACAATTTTCATTTAGGACCTACTAGGTATCATAAAAAGTCTATAGATAAAAACCCCATATTGATATAACCATCCATTTGGGAGTAGAGATAACAATATTTTCAAGGTGGCTATATTGAGGGTCAGTTTGCATCATTTTCATTAAGGACCAACTAGACACCATAAAAATTCTTCTGATGAACCCGCATATCAAAACAACTCCATTTAAGAGAAGTAGCTATAACAAGATTTTCAAGACAGCAACCATTGGACATCAGATCAGCACCATTTTAATTTAGGACCAACAAGACATTATAATAAGTCTTCTGGTGAAAACCCCATGTCATTACAACTTTCCAATTTGGAGGAGTAATAACATTATTTTTAACATGGCTGCCATAGTGACCATACTGTATATAAGATGTGTGCCATTTCCATTTCGGACCAACTAGACATCATAAGAAGTCTTTTGCCGAGAGCACAATGTCGATATGACCAGCCATCTGTGAGAAGCAGCGATAAGAAGATTTTCCAGATGGCCATTGTGGTGGCCATATTGAAGGTCAGAATGGTACCATTTTCATTTATGATGAACAAAACATCATAAGAAATCTTTTAGTAAAAACCCATGCTGATACAACCATCCATTCAAGAGGATTAGTAATTAGAAGATTCTCAAGATAGCCACAGTGGCAGCCATATTTGATATGCAACTGGTACCATTTTCATTTAAGATCTACTTGACATCATACGAAGTCTTCTGTGAAAATCCCATGTCAACATGTCAATATGACCTTTTGTTCACGAGAAGTGACAAGATTTTCAAGATGGCTGCTGTGGTAGCATACTGGACATCAGATTGGCACCAATTTAATTTAGGACCAACTAGACATGTTAAGAAGTCTTTAGTGAAAACCCCATGTTGATATGAATATCCATTCAGGAGTAGCGGCAACAATTTTCAAGATGGCCACTTTGGCAGCCATATTAGACATCAGATTAGCACCATTTTCGTTTAGAACCAACAAGGCATCATAAGAAGTCTTCTGGTGAAAACCCAGTGTCCACACGACTTTCCGTTCAGGAGTAGTAGTAATAACAAGATTTTCAAGATGCCCGACGTGGAGGCCATATTGGATGTCAGATTGGCACCATTTTCATTTAGGACCAACTAGAGATCATAAGAAGTCTATGAGTGTAAACCCCATGCTGATATGATCATCCATTCAGGAGGAGTAGTGACAAGATTGGCCATATTAAACATCAGATCAGCACCATTTTCATTTGGGACCAACTAAACACTGAAAGAAGTCTTCTGGTGAAAATCCCCATGTCAATATGACTTTCCGTTCAGGAGGAGTAGCAATAACAATATTTTCAAAATGGCTGATTTGGTGGCCATATTTGATGACAGATTGTTTCAATTTTAACTTAGGACCAAGTAGACATTATTAGAAGTCTTCTAGTGAAAATCCCATGTTGATATGACCATCCATTCAGGAGGAGTAGCGACAAGATTTCTGAGATGGCTGCTGTGGTGGCCATATTAGACATCAGATTGGCACCATTTTCATTCAGAACCATCTAGACATCATAAGAAGTCTTCTGGTGAAAAACCCACTTCAGTATGACTTTCCATTCAGGAGTAGTGATAACAAGATTTTCAAGATGGCTGCCATGGCAACCATATTGGAGGTCATATCAGCACCATTTTCATTTAAGACCAACTAGACATCATAAGAAGTCTTTTAGTGAAAACCCCATGTTGATATAACCATCCATTCACGAGGAGTAGCAATAACAAGATTTCAAGATGGCTGCTGTGGTGGCCATATTGGATATCAGAGTTACACCATTTTCATTTAGGACCAAATAGACCATGGGATGAATGTGTGTGTGTAAAGTTCAATGGCAATCCTACTATTTGTTTAGGAGTAATGATAACAAACTTGTGCTAACGTATGGATGTATGAAAGACCATATATAAGCTCTTCTGGTCTCTGACTGGCAGAGCTAAAAATTAAATGGGTATATTAACCTAGATAACACTGTAGTAATATGAAACAAATGTTTACAAAATAAGATCATCATTCTAAAGTGATCCTACAAATTCACTCCTCTTAACTCATTTTTTTTTTATGAAATTGTGGGTGCAACTTCAAAAATATATCATCTGAGTGAATGTTATATCCAGAGACTTCTAGAATAAACACGTCCCTTGGTCTAGATTAAAATTCATCCCTAACACTTGAGTGTGAGTGTGTACGCTGTTTATGGAGTGACTGAATCCCTTTTTTCCCCATGTAAATTATAAGAATATAAATTATAACAATACCAAATTCAAAGATCATTGATTTATTTTTCCTCAATATTTATTTTTCCTCAATGTACAAAATAAATGACTCCTTAGAAAATAATCCAGCAACTGTTTTCAAATTCTGACATCTGTCCATTTGGTCACAGCAAATAATTTATCTGTAAAAGACAGAATATACAAATGTCAGTAGTCAACATGTATCATTGTGATACAATCAATCATTGTGATGCATAATGTCATCTTTTTACCACAAGAATATGCAGTTACATATTTGCATCAAACTGATGGGCCTTAATGTAAGATGCTCCCTGTCAACTCGGGACTGTATTGGTCATAGAGGTCTCAGATGTTTATATTTTTGGGCCAAACATTTTCTTGGGAGTGATGAAAGAATATCAGAAAGTGACCTCTTCTGCTTGTACTACTGAAGGATTTTGTAAAACTGAAGGATTTTGTACTACTGAAGGATTTTGTAAAACTGAAGGATTTTAAAAGCCAGAATACTCTTTATAATATTTGGTCATTTTGGTATATTTGTTTTAAAGAAATTGAAACAAATTTGACAGGCGGTAAATGAGGGATCCTGGGCCACATCATAGCTCAAGTGGCCTTAAGGCCATGTATGCTTTCAAGAATTGGTCCAGTTTGGTGTTTTATGGCACAGCAACACAAGTGGGTTATTTAGTGCCGAGATTATTGGCTTAAAGTGCCTTGCATTTGGACACACCATGGTAGCTGACCTGGGTCAATCCAATGGCGGGTTTTGAAACCACACTCTTTTGGTAGCAAGACTCCATTATTCACTTCTTACGACATGGAGGAGGTCGCATTGGGACTATTATACAAATAAGGGGTTACTTGCAAAGTCATAAGGTAATGCCATGACAATATATCCTTCCTTTTTCAACTTATCCTGCACAACTGTTTTAACAGAACAAAGATTTTTCCCAATCAGTTTCATAACATTTATTTTGTTCACACATATAAATGAAAATTCATGTAGATTAGTCAGTTTCTCATGACAAGAACAAAAAGGAATAAACAAACATTACGATCACACTGTGATTTTAAATACTTCTTCTAAATTATCATTAAGATTTCCAAACTTGAGCATCAATTGACAAAAATGTACCTTAAAGAGGTCTTGTAAATATAAGAAAATGTGAAAAGAAAGAGAACAGGAAAAATTACCTAAAAGAATGTCCTAAACAATGAAAATGCTCAACCATGCATATCATATACACTTTTGAGAGCCAGCTCTGGTTTGTTAAAGCCCAATTCCTCTGGCAGAGAAACTCCTAGTTCATCCAATGTGGGTTGAATCTCCTGCACCATATAGGGCCATATTTGTTTCTCATGTGAGCCACATTTGCTCTGCAATTAATAAATAAATAAATAAACAAACATTTAAAAAATACTTGTAACTGGGAACATTAAGGGATATACCTTAAAAATGTTATGAATTGGTGAAGCTTATTTTATTTATTACTAATTAATGGTCGACTTAAAAATAAAGGTAGACTTATTTTAAAGGAAAAATCCAATGATTATTTGGTCAACAGAGTTAAATGGTTTCTAATGCACAAATACATACTTATGAACATTAAGGATTACAAAAGAATATAAGACACATCGTCTTTTGATTTTACATCAGAAACAATCTCATATGTAATTGTGTAACAAACAAATCTTGAATCATTTCAACGGGTTTGATTTAGAAGGGGCAGTAATTTTATGCCTAGAATGGCCAACTTTATCCCCTTTTTTTTTACACATAAAAGTACAATTCTAACTTAAAGAGGACTCCTGCTGGATCTGCTACTACATAATCTGCTTCTTAGTCATTATGACATTTCTGTATTTCAGTATGAAGTGTAGCTCAACCAAGATGACCTGAGAGTTGACCTTTCATTAGAATGTAAGTTAAAGTAGTGTACATGCAATGTACATACTTGATATGATTGGTTTGGATTTTTAGTGTTTTCTGGCACAGCAATACTTTGAAGATTACATCATACCAAGGCAAGAAGAATAAATTGCCTTGCCAAGGACACACCGTAGCAGTTGACCTGGGCTGATCCAATGGCAGGAACTGAACCTACACCCTTCTGGTCTCAAGTCCAATGCTTATATCACTGAGCCACCACAACTCCCTAGACCTAAATGACATATTTCACTCAAAACAAGGATGCAAGATATTTGTACTGTAATACCAATTTTTTTTAATGGACTAAGCCCCCAAGATATATTCCACTGAAAAGTTCAAATGTCAGGTCATTCTAGTTTCCAATATACACTGAAAATATTGTTTTTTGCATATATTGCAATTAGCCATGAAAAGTGATCTCCCTTGGCTTGGTTTCCTAGCATCACCTGTGCAAGGTAGGAGTGACCAAATTGTTTACATGGGTAGATGCCAATAGTTATGGTTTTGCCATCAATTTTAATTCATATAGCAAATGTTTTGTAAACTGGGGATATACTCAATTGTGAAATCTGTGACTTTCACCCTTTTCTCATTTTGTTTTGCCATATCCATGCATCGTTGATTTTCATCATATATTGATATATAGAAATTTTTGACAGTGTCTTTTACATTTGCCCTTGGTTATTCTACAAATCTTGCATGAAAAGAAATATCTTCTGATCGAAATATGGTGTCTAAATTGATCAACTCTAACAAGTTAGTTACTCCCCATGATTGTTTTTGTTGGTTTTAACAGCACTTTTCCCATATTATTGGCTATATCACGCCAAGGACATTTGAGCTAAGTGCCTTTTCCCAGAACACACTGAGGTAGCTGACCCGGGCTGGCCTGGGCAGGTATCAAACATGCGACCCTTTGATTACAAATCCTATGCTCTACAAACTGAGCTATAGCAGCTCCCCTCCTCGTGATTGAAAAGTGTTCAACTGCATATTAGATTTAATGTGCAATAATGACAGGACTTCTATAGTTGTACCTTATTGTGCCTGAAAATGCCAAATCTGTTTTCTAAAACTTAAAAGTGGTTATCTGCAAAGAAGTGTATTGGTTTTAGTACCCTGAGAGCTTCAAGGTAACGAGTGGTGAGAGAGTAATCGTTGAGTCTTCTACAAGCCTTGAGGATAGCAATGACGATCTTGGGCTCCGGCACCAAATCATGACCCTGAAATATACATGTAAAATATATAATGCACCAGAAAACAACAATTCCCATGCCAAGCTAGCCCTGACAACTAAACGGTACTGTTAGGCAAGCAGAAATTCATGTATGGAACACAATTTTTATATACAAAAATGAACAAAAATGTCAAGATCATTTTCCACCCTGCCATAATCCTTGTCAGGTTAGTAAGAATTTTACAAGATAAAAGAGTAGAGTATGAATGATTACTGGCATGATCATTGTGTATTACAAAATATCCCTGAATGCATCGTGATCTGACATTGATTGAAAATCTTATATATCATTTGGAAAATACGATTAATCAATTAAAAATTTGGTTGAAAAACCTCTTTAAGATGAATTATTACTATTTTTAAAGAGCTTAAATTTATAATGCTCATCTGGTTGTAACAGTGACAAGATTCTCAACATGTTCATTGTGGTAGTCAAACTGGACATCTGTGGGGCACCATTTTCATTTAGGACCAACTAAACACCATTTAGAAGTCTTTTGACAAAAACCCTATGTTGATATGACCATAAATTCTGGAGGAATAGTGACAAGATTTTCAAGATGGCCACCAATGTGGCTATACTGGATGTCAGATCAGCATCATTTTCATTCAGGACCAACTAAACACTATTAAGAAATCTTATGGTGAACATCCCATGTGGATACGAGTTTCCATTTAGAAGGAGCCTGAACTAGAAGATTCTCAGAATGGCTGCCATGGTGGCCATATTTGAGGTCAGATTGTTACCATTTGCATTCAGGACCAAATAGATATCATAATTAGTTTTCTGGTGAAGATTTTCAAGATGGCTGCCATGGTGGTCATACTCAATGTCAGATTGGAACAATTTTCCTATAGGACCAACCTTATCATAAGAAGTCTTTTAGTGAAAACCCCATGCTGATATGACCATCCATTCAGGAGGAATAGCAATAACAAGATTTTCAAGATGTCCATATTGGATGTCTGAGTGGAACCATTTTCATTTAAGACTGATCAGACCTTGGGACAAATGTGTGTGTACAGTTTTATGGCAATCCTCCAAGTAGTTTAGGAGGAGTAGCCATAACAAACTTGCACTAACAGACAGACAGATGTTGGAAGACGGACGCCAGATGAAGGACAACAAGCCATTCCATAAGCTCTTCTGCTCTATGACCAGTAGAGCTAAATAAAAAAAAGCAAGTTTCTACACATAAAATTCATATTTCTTTTTACAACTTCCATTTATATTTTTAATTCAGGGTAAACATATTTAACAGTTGACTGTATTAATACATAAACTAGAGATGGAAGCCAACACAAATATCCACTTGTTTAAACTTTTGTCACACCACTCCCATCATCCCCACTACCACCCCACCCCAATGGATGCATCCAGGATTTAAAACCTTTGTTATCTGTTCATCATAGTGAAACATCAAACCAAATATGATCATCCCCTCTGAATAAGTGTTGATGGAGTTCAGGTGACAAGGAAGAGTGATGAATGGATAGCCAACTTGACAGATAGATCAATGGATGGACATGACCCATTACAATATATCTGCAAAAGTGCAGACATAATATGTTTTGAGACATAAATATCGGTCATAAATCTCAACTGTGAAATTTTTAATTGTGATTAATGAACAACCCTTCTGAACTAGTAAACTTAAATAGCACTCGTATCAATCTAGATGCTGAATATAAACAAAACATGAGGCCCAAGTAGGACGAGATTGCTCGCCTGTTGCTCTACCTAAACACAAAATGCAAGAACAGTTTGCAAAGAAATATGTGTTACTAGGGTACTTTCTGTTAAAATCTCTTCAAATTTTGTTGACTGGTTATGAAAAAGTTGTCAGAAGTTTCTCTACCATCTTCAGCCATGTTTGAATGACAGATCAGCAACATATGTACAAACTTGCAAGGCCTGCAAACCAGGATGCTTTCTCCAAAATTTGGTCAAATTCTGTTAAGCAGTTTTGGAGAAGTCATTTTAAGGTTTTTCTATTTTTAGTAATGTTAACCAAGTTTTATGTCAAATCTGTATTATTTGTAAAGATATAAAATACTTTCAAGCCAGGATACGTTGTCAAAATTCTTCAAATTCTGTTCAGCAGTTTTTGTCAAAAAGTCGTTTACAGTTTTTTGTTGTTGTATTTTTAGTAATAATCTACATCACATGTATGATTTACAAAGGCCTTCATAGCAGGATGCTTTCTGTCAAATTCTGATGAGCAGTTTTTTAGAAGTGTAATGGTAGCCCACAAATCTGAGCCATTATTATCTACCTGAAGATCATTCAATGCCTTTCGAAGCTCCCATCCATCTATATCTGGTCTACTGAAGTATTGCTCATATCTTTTGTCGAATTCTTCAACTGTCTCCTTCTTGCCATGGCTATACCTCACGCTGCTTACCACTGTAAAGTAAATACTGTTAGTGTAAATACAAAGTATCAATAAAATGTACAAGATGTTAGCAACCACTGCTACTCCCACCTGGCACATGGTCAAGTATATAGCATTTATAGTCAGGGCTTGACATTAGGATTTTTTTTCACTAACCCACAGGATCACCACAACAAAATTTTTACTGATCCTGCCTAAATTTCACTGATCCTGCTAAAATCAAACAGAAGCCAGTTCAGTTTCTAATTCAACATTTTGTACTCATTAACACCAACTCAAAACAATAACAACTGTATTTCACAAAAAGACTCATTTTAAAAGTTGAAAGTTCATATTCATTCTCTGCACATGATTCATCATCATATCTATAAAGCATAGTCTCAGGCCTTCTGTTTCTTGGTCCAGCATAATGCCACAGCTTGATGGCATCTCTTGGGTTATAATCCTTGATGTCTGGTGAGATAAGGAGCACCATCATTAGTGTGATTCCAGGGACAATTTATGATATTTGTTACAAACATCAACGAATGAAGTTCAAGTATCGCACGCACTTTGGTATTTTTCCGAATAATCAGTGCATTAAGTACACATCACATCCTCTCCCGAGTCAATCTTCAGCCATTTGTATGATTTTTTTCCAGCACTTCTGGTACTTTCTTAACTCTTCTCTTGATCATATTTATGATCACTATCTCTTTTGTCATCATCTAATTTCTGACATTTCACTGGCAGATGCGTACCTTACATCTTTCGTTATCATCTGTATTGATATCAGTGTTTAGGGTTGGTACAACAGGCTAGTTCCATATGTGCAAAGACTGTTTTGACAATAATCACTCTAGTTTACTTGATGCATGGAATAACAACTGTCCATTTCCGCCACTGGCATTTATTGTACCTCATCAAGTGCAGGATGTGGGTAGGTATTCAATTAATACAATAAACAGATCAATTAACCATGAAAGGGAATGGCGTCTCAAGTTTTATTTTATTTAACCAACACAAGACCACTTGTTAGCTGTTATGAGAGTGACTGGCAGAAATTGTCAATGCTCCAACGATTAGTAATGGCTGGGGTTTTAGTGATCTGATGGTAAAATCACTAACATCGGGTTAGCAGATTAGTGTAAATTTAGAGCGCTGATAGTTAGGAAAACGATTAGAAATCCCCTGCCTAGCCCCACCCTTACACCACTATCTTTGATGAGTTTTTATCATATTTTGAAAACGGGGGAAGGGTGGGTGGGGGTTACATGCTGTTGTTATCCCTGAACTTTAGTGGGGTATATTGTGATACCCTCTGCCTGTCCAGTACTGCCTCTCCTAAATCTCTGGATGAACATTCATGGAACTTTATAATGTTGCCCTTGGGATAACACCTGTAAGAGGGGAGTCATCCTTGACACCCTTGCCTTTTAAAGCAAATTTTGACTGAAATAAGCAAGAACAAAACAAGGGTTGTTCCTGCTAATAACGAAGCAACTCAATGCATCTTATTTATTTTAGTCAGTTTCTGATATACAGACTTTAGCATACTTTTCTGATATATAGACTATAGCATACTTTTCTGATATGCAGACTATAGCATACTTTTCTGATATACAGACTATAGCATACTTTTTTGGTATACAGACTATAGCATACTTTTCTGATATACAGACTTTAGCATACTTTTCTGATATATAGACTATAGCATACTTTTCTGATATACAAACTATAGCATACTTTTCTGATGTACAGACCATAGCATACTTTTCTCATATACAGACTTTAGCATACTTTTCTGATATATAGACTATAGCATACTTTTCTGATGTACAGACCATAGCATACTTTTCTGATGTACAGACCATAGCATACTTTTCTGATATACAGACTTTAGCATACTTTTCTGATATATAGACTATAGCATACTTTTCTGATATACAGACTATAGCATACTTTTCTGATATATAGACTATAGCATACTTTTCTGATATACAGACTGTAGCATACTTTTCTGAAGTACAGACTATAGCATACTTTTCTGATGTACAGACTATAGCATACTTTTCTGATGTACAGACCATAGCATACTTTTCTGATATACAGACTATAGCATACTTTTAGCAACAGCTAGCAGTGATCCTTTAGAATGCTAGTGACATTAGATAGGCTGACTGGAAATTTAAATCATTTTCATGTACAATTTGTTGAATATACCTACTGGTATACCTAAATCAAAAACTAACAGCTTACCGTTGATTCAGTTATTCATTTACAAGTGTTCACACAAGGTTCATATGGTTATGTTTTCTTATTGGGTACAGTAAATCAATTAAAAGGAACAATTAACTGGCTTTAGCGGCAGAGACAACTTGCATTTCAGAACAGTTGAGATAACAGGGATTTATTATTTGGGTGTACAGGTACAAGACAGGGAAGTCCCTAGGCCATCCAGTGGTAAAATTCTGGATGTCCTGGAGAAGAAGTCCGGCATATAACACCCTGGGATGTCCAATAATGGAAACCCTGCAGATATACAGTGTAGTGTTCTGGAACAGTGCAACTACCAAGTACTGTGTTTTATCAGTACAAATAACACTGAAAGAGAGGCAACTTTAACTTTTCTGATGCACAAATTTTGAGTATAGCATGTCAACTTGATTTATAGTAAAAGTCTCTCATCAATTTATGAACTTTAATTGACTTCTTAAGATCTAGTATCCAATAATATTAAAATCCATTATATGAATATTTGTGTAGGACCAAGGTGATTATAATTCTCATGTATCAACAATAGTTGCCAGTCTCCCCCCACCCCCAACTGTTTAATTTAACCATAATTTGAGTCACCCTCCCTTATATGTGGTCGCTGCTTATGTTCATGGATCCCATTTGTCTTGAATGATCAAGAGAGAGGTGTAATTGCTGCCAATTAATTCATGGCTGGGGGGGGGGGGGTCAAGGCAGTAGTTCATGGTATGAATTTGTTTACAAAAGAATATCTTTTTCATAAACGATTTGCCTTATCAATCATGCCAGTTTGAATTGGTTTTAGTTTTTGTTAAAATATCCCATAAATAGGTACATAAATTAATATATAAATAAACAAACAAATGAATCAATTGAATAAACAACCAATTCAACAATTACATTAATCAATCAATCAATACATCAAATTCTCTTAAGTACATAGATGTCAAATTTTAAATCAACTAGTTATAAATCTATTTTACCAATCAAAATTTAAGTTCAATTGTTGTAATAATTATTTTACTGCACAAAAAAAATAAATAGTAACTTTCATCATGACCAAACTTTAGTAGATTTTGACATTTTTAATATAAATCATGCCATCTGCTACATAAAGAAAGTTTTTCTTACAATGAAATTCAAAAGGTAGGGTACAGAGGACTCCAGATGATGAGAACACTTGTGACCTCAACATTTATATGATCCTTTCTCTCCTTCTTTACTGAAATCATATACTGAATTAGTAAATGTAAAGATCATGATTTCCTTACATATACAGAATAAAAGAAAAAAATACTATTTCTTCCTGCAAAGTACTTGCATGCCAAAATTACAAAAATAAGTCAATATTTCAAAGAATGTCTAGAAAATACTGTTTTCTAATTAGTGCTAAAATGAATATTTGAATAAGAAAACAAAATGAATATTTGAATAAGAAAACTTTTGGCCAAATATTTGAAATCAAATTTGGTATTTGAATATTTGCTAAATGACTGATATACAAGCGTGCCCACTTCTTATGTGCCTTATGTGTTACTCAACTTTGAGATGGCCCTCACGATATGTAGTGTCACTTAGCGACCATATTAGGACATATACACTAACAAGTCACGCAAAGCTGGTGACCCGGCAGCAACCATCGACAAACCATGAAGTGCCATTTAAACCCACCTTCTGAATTGTAAGAGCACTGCAGATTAGGAAAAGCACATTCGATCAGACCCAGCTCTCTTGAAACTTCTCAACCTCGAATACGTACTTTACTCAATTCTGAATTGGCCGTCATTTTGAAATTACAACAAAAATACTGCATGTACCCTGGTTTTACAAAATAAAATAAATTGTCTATGAATTTGATGGTCATACAATTTTATGTAGACGAGTCAAGTCCAGTAGATGACTGTATACTCATAATTTATATATTTTGTGAAAAGGAGGACAGAATTAGAGATGCTATATAATATATGTTTCACCAATGTAGGCAAATAGCATTGAGAATATTTCTCAAATAGTTCTCACATGCAATCTCCATTTTTCATTGACTGCCACTAATTATGCAGATATAACAATGGTGGCTTCAGTGGGAATGAATCGGTTTGAATTTCAGAAAAAAAATCTCTTTTAAGTGTTGTTTGAAATGTCATCCAGTCTTTATCATAGAAGGGTTATGTAGCTTATTAATTCAGCAACCTGGAAAACAAGACAAGTCAGATGCACTGCAATTGTTTATATAATTTGTTCAAGATTCTGACTTCATGGCTTCTGATTCAACCCAAGTCAGTGGTGACGATGGTAAATATTTCATGACGACATCATAATGAATATTCAAATATGAATCAAATAAAGGCTACAAATATTCAAATAGAAAATCAGGTATTTGTTTTAGCACTAATAACTACATATTTAAATTTTCCAGAAAAGGAGAAAAGTAAAGGTAATGACCAAAAGCATTTTGTTCCAAGTTTGTGATGATGTCAACAAATTAAAAAAATGAGACCATGAAGTGTTTCAATCTGGGTGCCTTTTAGATGATTTTGGCATTTCAGTCTCATTTTTTTTTCCTGACAGATAATGTCAAATTTGAGAATTTGTTTGCTTGTTAAAATCTGAAAGTTTCTTTTAAATGTTCCCAAGTTCAACTTAAATGAAAGGGTACAGTTGGTTTATTGCTTCTATTTCTGATGTAGTGACTTTTTCAGAAAAATGGAGAATCAAATTTTGTGAACATGTCACGATTAAAAAGTAAGTCTTTTGCTCTGCATCAAGGTGCAGAGTATATTAATTTCTGATATTTCAGCTATTCTGATGCAAATGAACCCAAACTTTGTATGAGAAAGCATACCTGATTGGCTAAGGGTGCAATACTAGATAAATGTCTCATGTCGGTGTTGGCAGGGTATGCTGGCTTTTTATTACAGCAGTTTCAGTTGGCTAAGAGGGTTCCAATCACAGACTGGTGCAGAGTTCAAGTGTTTTTTGTACATGCCAATAGGAATTATATGCTGGCATACATAGATGTACATTACAAGTCAATTAGATGTCAACCTACACTGCATTCGGAAATTTCAATAATTCTTATACAGAACGATTCTTATGGAGATTAAAATCACACATCTGCATCAATGGAATTCTGGCAATAACATTAATCGTGAGGCATTAGGCATGCAAGATTCACCTTAATCCGATATATAATCAATAGACATGTAATGGAGGGAAATTGCAATGGTACTAACCCGTCCACCCTGGCATGCAACTGAGTTTTAAAAATGTACCTATGATCAGTAGAGAATGAAAAGTAGGTCACCAACTCCTCCTTTTTCACATCTGCTCAACAATTGTGAGAATATTCCTGTTTTCAATAAATTATCTGACCTACTTATCCTGTCCCCTACATATGATTTTTTTTTTAAAATCTTTCTTTACTAGTCGAACCAAACAATGAATATATAGTGGAGCTTTCAAGCTTTTTGGAAAGATAATCCGGGTGTTTACTTATATAATGATGTCACTGTTTACTCCAGTGTTTGACACTATAAATTTGAAATGGAAATGAAGTTTATTCACAATAATAAAGGTATATGAAAGTATTTGCTATGTTACCTTTTTTATTTATACTTTCTCGGGTCAGGCAAAATTATAATCAGTACTCTTAAGGGCTATTGGTAATGTGAACAGACTTCATAGCGTGGGTGAGTGGTATAGCCAACTATCATGTATAGAATGTACATGTAATAAGTAGAAAATGCTACATTATTTACTTTAAAAAATGTCAATATAATTTGCAGGTACAACCTGTTTTACAGAAAAGGTATTTATAAGAGCTAACATAGGCAATTTGATAATGCATTTTATGCGCAATAGATAATGACAAAGAGAGAGACAGAACTGAGCGATTGCACTGCAATTATCATATTGCATCAAGACGCAACAAGTGTTACATTTTCCCCATACACATTAGACCTTACATACATGTACATCACAAATAGTAAACATCTTGATGCAATGTAATGGAGGCTTCCATGTTGGTCTTCTTCCAGGCAATACAGTCCCATGACTGAGAATCATATAGCATGCATATCTGTAACCTGATGGCTATCAAAGTTTCCATATATAAAGTACAGTTGTGATTGGTACTGTTAATAGCAAAGCAAATTCTGAAATGTGTGAAATTTATACTATTAACTGAGGTATTCCATTGTTTATATTTCACTTGGTTGTCCTCTCTCGATTCACCGCTTATAGTTATGTAAATATTACTCAGCCCAACTTTATATCTTCCAGTATTATCAGTTGTTTCTTCTTGATACACATCTAAAGATGATGAAAACTATGTTACATTTGCTATACATCATAAATATGCACTTGCAACTATGAGAACTAGTGTAGTTATAGGATGTGTTTCAGCTAGTGTGTGAAAAGGCACTTCCCACAAGGCAAAAAGTGTGGTTCAAGAAAAGAATATCATTAATTAAATGAAAATTAAGAATTGATCTGGTAAGATACATGAGAAATTTAATACTTTATAAGAAGGTCGTTCCTTCAGATCTGTTGGATGTTAGAACTGTCACTAATTGTGAATTCTGAACAAAATGAAGTGTAACATGGTCAGAGAAAGTGAGTTTGACATGTATACATGTATATGTTCTCATGTTCTTCTACAGTGGAATCTACAGTGTGTCAATTAGGTCATGTGTAGGGAAAGAGTTAAAACTTTTTTTTCAATTTACATCTCTCTCTTGATAACTCGTGCACAATAGGGTCCAAAAACATAGACCGCACTATAAGCGAGGTGCGAGTGACCGAGGGACCTAACAAAAATGAAGAAAGGGATACCATCACTGCTCGACATCAAGAAAACTGCAGGGGGGGGGGGGGGGGGTAACGGGGCTGTTGAATAGCTGAATACTCGTTTTATAATTGCATTAGGAATAATTGTCAATAAAGAGCTTTGTTCCAATGTAGTTGTTTGCTTTTTTGTATAAATTACCTTTTTTTTCAAGATATCCAACCTATGAAAGATCGTTAACAACATTAGTCGAAGCTGTTTCAACTACACCTGTACGCAAAAACATTGTATTATGTCCCTGTTTTTTGTTGTTGCCAATTCACAACGAAACAAGATTCCTTTTTTTTTTAAACTAGGGACATTTATAGTGAAACAACCGTCAACATCAAAACTTGATTTATTTATTGTTCTATTAGTAAAATATGGATGCCGTGATTTCATTGCAATTAATAGTGAAACTTATTCTCATCCTTGAGAAAATCGCTGAGTGCCAATTTAGACATTTTAAGTTCCCTACAAACTCTGGAACTCGCTTCTCCATAATGAACCGTATCTGTGAAACAAAGGTTTTTTTTCTCAAAGTATTCATTTCGCTTGGTTGCCATGCTATCTTTGATCACATTTGTGAATAGTAGGTTAATTTAAGGTAGTTTAATTATATTACTTACATAATAATACTTATAACAGCATTCGATTGATCAATTGAAATGAGTTGACCTGACACACTGCTGTGACCGCTCACTCTTACACAGGTAGGATTTGCATGCCTTTTAAATTTTCTTTTATTCCAACCCCTTTATTTGATTTGATACAAAAGACGTAATTAACGTGATAATACAAAGCAGGTCTGCTTTTAATTGAGTGTAACAACACAACAAATACTTCTGCAAGTCGGTGATCAAAACACGGTCGGTACTTAATTAAGTTCTAACGGAAATGTTCGCAGACTAAGCTGTTATAGTCAAATGACATTTTTCATGTTCTAACACAAGAGGGCATATTTCATTTATGATGACTTTAGTGAAACCGAAATAAAAGATAAACTAAAACACAAATTTCACTTTACAAAAGTTGGTATTTATTTATTAAAGTGTTCCCAAACAGCATGTGCAAAAAAATAGCTTACGTTCAATTTCTCAATGTTTTAAAAAAATCCACTTCTCCTTGCCACTCAGCAGATCAGTGATGTTTTTGTTTCGCTACATACAAACTCCATATTGATGTACATAGTCTGAGTTTCCTCTGACCCTTCCCACCCCATTTTAGACATTTTGACATTAAGGATGGGGAGTAGGGTCAGAGTCAATTGCCTATCAAAAATTTTGAATTTGCTGCCACCATGCGGTGGAGGCATAGGATAGCCGCTTATTAGCAAAGTTTTTCTTGATATTATGTGACTATTGGACCTCTGATGTCATGGTCATATAGGCTGCGAGATTTGGGAAGTCATGTGACTAGCAAAGCAAATGGCAAGTACCAGGTCAAATTTCATCAACACTGTAGTTTCATCTGGTCTGTCAGCAGATTAAAAACATAATGAATATTATACTCGCAATTTCTGATAAAATAAATCCTCTTCCTACCGGGGTCTCAATAGATTTAAAAACTGAAGAGTCATTTTAACCTTGACACCCATAATCTCAAGTCAAACTAAAAATCTTGTAAGTTTTTAACAGTCGTGAACTCATAGTTGGGATTGTTCGTTATTTGTGGAGCAAACTGATGTTTAAGATTACTTGTCTCTTCTTGAATAAATCAAAACGTGTACAGTATTCTGTAAGAAACAGACAAGCAGACAGTGAGACAGACATGGTCATTACCAATTTTTTTATGTGTTCGTCTTTCTAATTATGTATGACTGTGTATCTCGATGTAAGGTCATTTAAGTTTGTTAGATCCGTTAGTAAGTGGCTGCCCTATGCCACCACCGCACAGTGGCAGCGAATTCCAACTTTTCGATTGGTACACCCCAACATTAATGTCAAAATATCTAAAATGGGGCGGGAAGGGTCAGAGAAAACTGCTTTAAAGTTAGTCCGAGTTTCCTCTGACCCTTCACACTCCATTTTTGATATTTGGACATTTATGTTGGGGTGTGGGGTCAGAGCCCATTGCCTATCGAAAAGTTGGAATTCGCCGCCATCGCACGGTAGCGGCATAGGGTAGCTGCTTACTACCGGGCCTAGCGAACTTAAACGACCTTACATTGAGCCATACCTGCATGAAATCGATAGGAATATGATTTATCTTCTCAGAAATTGCGAGTATGACATACGTTTTGTCTTTAATCTGCTGACAGACGAGACAAAACTGCAGCGTTGATGAAATTTGACCTGGTACACGCCATTAACAATGCTAGTCACATGACTCCCCTACTCTCGCAACCTACATGTCCAGGACATCAGAGGTCAAATAAGTCACATGATATCAACAATAAACCCCTGTCCAATGTTGTTGTAGAAAAAATTCGAAAACATTAAATGAAAGTCACGTAATGTTTGTAAAAAAACAAAAGGACACACAATTCTCAACATATTTATTCCAAGAACAACTACCAGAAACCTGTCGCTGTCACAGTAACCTGGAGAAAGCCTGATTCATCAAGCACAGAGCACATGTCAATGATGTTTTATGTTTGCATCACGTGACTACCACGTTGACAATGTGCTCTGTGCTTGATGAATCTGGCTTTCTCCAGGTTACTGCGACAGCGACAGGTTTCTGGTAGTTGTTCTCGGAATAAATATGTTGAGAATTGTGTGTCCTTTCGTTTTTTTGCAAACATTACATGACTTTCATTTAATGTTTCCGCATTTTTTGTATCACAACATTGGAAAGGTTTTTTTTGTTGTTGATATGACGTGACTATTTGACCTCTGATGTCCTGGACATGTAGGTTGCGAGACTAGGGTAGTCACGTGACTAGCAATGCTAATGACGTGTACAAGGTCAAATTTCATCAACGCTGCAGTTTCGTCTCGTCTGTCACGGAATTAAAGACAAATCGAATGTCATACTCGCAATTTCTGAGAAGATAAATCATATTCCTATCGATTTCATGCATGTATGGCTCAATGTAAGGTCGTTTAAGTTCGCTAGGCCCGGTAGTAAGCAGCTACCCTATGCCGCTAACGTGCGGTGGCGGCGAATTCCAACTTTTCGATAGGCAATGGGCTCTGACCCCACACCCCAACATAAATGTCCAAATGTCAAAAATGGGGTGTGAAGGGTCAGAGGAAACTCGGACTACTTTAAAGTCCGTTTACAAAAAGGTATGGATTTTTAAAATTTATTTTAAGTTATTCTGTCTCAAATTCTGTGCTAATTGTTACAAGATACTTTATTGATGGACACAGGACATTACTATTACTACTGATAGCCATTTCTTCATCATCAGAGTGCTATCCCCCACCCCCCTGTACTGAAGTGTGCATTACCAACAGCCGAACGCCTGTAATGACACTTTGTGGGCATTGAGAAGTGAATATGAAAGCACATTAAACAGGAAAGGTCTATATTCGTCTACAGGTCCTTCTTTATATTACGGATTCCTGCTGTATACAGATTAAACGCTGAGGCATCTTGTGCACAGGTCTCTGCAATGAACTATTAACGAAAACTGGAAGTGCTACAACCGCAGACCTGAAAATCCGAGACAAATTAAAATCAATAATTGATTTACCAGCCGGAGCTCTTTTTAAATGAGTTCTAACTGACGTCTGCAGCACTGACGTTGCCCTGCTTGCAATAGCACGGAACATTTTAAGATATAAGTGTGACAATATAAGCGTACGTGCTTCGGAACGTCCTTGGCAAAGTCAGCAATTATTTCTACCCACAATACGTTTGTGTCACCGTACAAATCCTACTTCCGGCAAATGTGTTCTATGAGATGGCTTGTGATTACTAACAAGTCTACCGCGTTGTTATGATTCAAATGTTCAGTCTTAAACTAATTTCAGAGTGTTTGTAAGTTAAGATACTGGTTGAGGTACAGCTTGTATTGTATTTTATGAGAGTTTATGTTCAAAATTGGTATCAGATGTCGGTTAATATCTTTATTATCTTGTCTGAATTTTTAAAGAGATGAATTTTGTCTTCGCTTGGCACAGATACTCGTTTGTGTCAGTACAAAAGAGAAAATTATCGATAACATCCACTACCCTTCTCTCAGTCAGCACCTGGGGAAGGGGAGTGTATATTATAATTATATTTTCCCATTTCTATTGACAAGAACGAGTGCCTTTGATAAAAGAGTAATTGAAATAGAGATTATTTCCAAATTATTGTGGTGTTTCTTTCAGTGACCTAGCTTGGGAAAGTTTAATTTCTGTGTCTATACCATGAACACAGAGATAAGATTATATTAATTATTTTTATTACACAATATAAATTGATTTATTCAATAAATACCAACATGTTAATTTAATGCTCTGGCTACAACTGACCGACTTCTGCCAGCAGCGTCAACATACAATCTGATTTCTGGCATATTTGACCAGTATGTTTCTGTTTTCACCAGGAACCCAAATGATAGCATACTGACTAAAGGACCTCATTCATATTCAGTTATTCACAAAATACAATTTGCTGCTAATGGTGTAGAGAAACTTCTCAATCTATATGTCAAAATCTAATGGACCAGACAAAATACCAAACTGTGTATTGAATTTGGCTGCAAAGGAACTGAAGTTACCTCCATATCTTGATCTTGAACTTATGCATAACCTCTCTTAGAAACAACATATCGTAAACATTACCAACAAAGCAAAAATGAAACTGGAGGCCTGCACAGATGCTCTTTGGATACAAGTGTAACTTGAATGCTGGAATTGCCCTAGTAGCAATCCCTTTCAACCCGCAGGTCAGAAAGAAGATCGCAGTTACACTTACTCCTTTTTACAGGATAGAAAAATTAAGTCACCTGGCAAAACCCCAGTTCCTACATCCAGATCCAATGCCATATGCACACTTATAAGTAGTTACTTCTCCAGAACCATTAGAGAATGGAATAAGTTCCACATATTGATAGCTATTCAAGTCTCTGAAAACAATTCACAACTGAATTACAGGCACTACTATACACAATCTTGTCTCCAAACAGTGAAGCATCACAATTATAAATACCATCAATATTCAGTGTTGCTGGTGTCACTGGATGTGTTGCATCAGCGCTCAGAAGGTTAAAGTGAACCTAAAAAGGATCATGGCCATACAGAATTTAAAAACAAAGATGATAGGGGTTCATGAAATGTGATATTGATGAAAGTATCTATAACCTATATTGTTCTTCCATTTTTTTTTCAGCTTCAAGATGATGTCTGGCACCTGTGTTTTTGACAGTTCAGGAATATAAATATTTAAAGAAAAAAAAACAATCAAGACATCAAAGAAGATGATTGAATTCTGCACCAGGAAGCGGATGGCAATTGCCATTCTCATTCTTGTTAGGTATACATGTGTTTATGTGACACATTTACCAATTCCAATTGAGAATCAATTTATCTTTGACTTACCTGTGATCATCTTATCATAAAGAATCTCCAAAGCACATTATGAGATGAAATTATAACAGTCTCATGAATGATATGTGCCCAGGCAAACAGCATAATCCATGGTAGATCAGTGTCTGGTTGTTGTTATGGATTTAATGCCATTTTTCAGCTCATGATATACAGTTCTTACTGACTGGGGTAAATGGAATAACATTACTTTTAGAATTGGGAATAACGTGTTCCATATGTAATCAAATTTTGAACTGGTTTTACATTTGAGCACATTATGTTTTCGTGTCATTAAATATTTGCCCAATTAGTCATATCAGCATATTTTTAATAGACCTTTTTACAATTTGCTCTTAACAGTCCACATTATTTATAATTGTTTCACAATGTTGCCTTTGACATCAATACAAATTTTACTGCTTTAGTTGCCTGTCTAAATTGATGAAAATGTTTCTGATGCTCATGAATGTTTATGGATTTATATTTGTTAAGAGATGTAGATGCTTTATATGATGCTTTTGTTTTTGTTGGTTTTAACAGCACTTTTAACACATTATTGACTATATCATGCCAAGGAAATGGGAGCTAAGTGCCTTTCCCAAGGACACACCAAGGCCGCCAACCCAGGCGGGTATTGAACCCATGACCCATGGATTATGAGACTGACACTCTAGCAACTGAGCTGACACTGTTCCTGCTTTATACAATGGGATCAGTGTCATAAATCTTTAATGTACCCTCCAGTTTAGTTTTACTTTAGATTTTCTACTTATCATGCTTCATCAAATCAATGTTTTATTGTGTGTATTAAGAAAATCACAATTTTACTTCATTTCATCTTTCAAAAAGTTCAAATTTGGTGCAGGAAATGATCGAGATTGCAAAAAACAACAAATATGCTTCTTCCTGTAAGCTGCTTCAAGCACACTGCTTTTAATTTCAAGCCTGTATTTAGCAAATGGAGAGACAATATGACATCAGTTTTTTCTCCAAGTGGCAGTGACTGTGGTGGAATCAACATTATTATTCTCTGTTATCATTTTGTGTTCAACTCTGAAAATTACATGCACTGGGTGTACATATTAGCATGGTTCACAGCAGAGACACCACATTCTGTGTTATCCATTTGTGTTAAACTTTATGGATGTCATGCACACTGGGAGTACATCTTTGATTGGTTCACAGCATTCTGCGTTATCATTTTATGTTAAACTTTATGGATATCATACACATTGGGTGTACATCTTAGATTGGTTCACAGCTGAGACACCACATTTTGTGTTATCATTTTGTATTAAACTTTATGAAAATTGTACTCACTGGTTGTACATATTAACATGGTTAAAGCTCAGACACCACATTCTGTGTTATGATTTTGGGTTAAACTTTATGGATATCATACACACTGGGTGTATGTCTCAGATTGGATCACAGCTGAGGCACCACATTCTGTGTTATCATTATGTGTTAAACTTTATGGATATCATATTACATCTTTGATTGGTTCACAGCTGACACACCACCTGCTGTCTGTGTTATCATTTTGTGTTAAACTTTATTGAATAATACTGTGTATACATCTTAGCATGGTTCACAAGCGAGACACCTCTGTGTTATCCTTATGTGTTAAACTTTATGGATATCATACTGGCTGTACATCTTAGATTGGTTCACAGCTGACACTCCACATGCTGGCTGTGTTATCATAATGTGTTAGACTTTATGAATATCATACTGTGTGTCCATCTTCAGGGCTGAGCAAATTTTTTTTCATCCACTAGTCCAGGACAAGTGGTTTCAGAAAATTCACTTGTCCCACCTTACTCTTCACTTGTCCCACCTTACTTTTCACTTGTCCCAAAATGGTAATCACTTGCCGAGATTTGATGAGATGTATGTACTTAATCCATAGAAAAAACAAACGAAATAATATACAACATAATTATTTCTTTAAAAAATTTAATTTTTCAAAAACATTGGTTGTTATACATTTGGCTTTTTCATGTTCATGTATATATGTTTTAGCTGATGGATTTGAAAAAATGACCATGTATATGTCTGCCACCTGCACCAGCACTAAGCCAGCAGTTGATAGCTGTGTCTGGGGTAAAGTCCTCAATATATTGTGCTGCACAGGCCTTGTGGGGTCCAGACATGTCACGAGACTTGATTGGTTCAATCCTGCATTTGTCAGTTCCACTGACAAATACACTGGGTGAATTTCCAACCTATGCCAGTTTTGGATATTGTTTGCAATAACTGCAAAACATCTTTCCTTCTGAGCCAATACATTCAAGTCAGGGATAACAATCAACCCAATGCGGCTGAAAATTTCTCTGTCTCATTGTAGTGTCATATTTGTCAATTTTTGCCTCCACGGCTACCGCACACTCAGTAGCAGTCTTACGTTTTATCCCTCCACTTTCACAAAAATTATCCTTCTCCAAATCGCCCTTATTACCTTCCTTGCGAAAATAATTTAGCAAACTCATTTTATCCACAGAATAACTATCAGCTTGCTTGACAACTACTTCTAAAGTTATCATAGCATACATTTTCTCTTTTAAAAACGAACAGAGACAGCTCATTAATTGGCGTAATTGTTTTGCTTCAAATGCAATATCGCATGTAGAAGTTAATCATCTGTATAATCAATTTAAAATTAAAGAATCATTACTGTCGTTTTTAATCAGTTCATAAAGGAAACCAACACTGATGTCGGTAAAGTACCTTTCATTAATTTAATTACACTGACTCGCTGGATTAAAATCATAGTGAGCCGCTCGTGAGGATCTGGCTTGAGTAAACACAATGCAACAAAGCCGCTTAAAACACTGCTAATTGATCATACTGGCTTTGTTTTGTTTGACTTGTTTTGATTTGCTGATAATTTGGTCACTTAGCCCAATATGCAGTCAAGCGGTAACAGAACGTGCACATGGTATCACGGTACAATTATCACTGACCACATTTATGTGTTATACAGGATGTAAATGTATACACGAAGAGGGGTAGAATCAAGTATTCAGTATGCCCGGAGGGCATGGTTGGCCAAATAAAGGTAGATATAGTGATTAAAGCACGAAAATAAGGACTTGTCCGACTTGTCCCAAACTAGCGAATTGGAAAATTGTACTTGCCTGACTTCAAAAATGAATAGTCCGGGACATCGGGCTATGGGATTTGCTCAGCCCTGATCTTAGCATGGTTCACAATCGAGACACTGCTGTCTGTGTTATCATTTTGTGTTAAACTTTATGGATATCATACACACTAGGTGTATGTCTTTGATTGGTTCACAGCTGAGACACCAAACTCTGTATTATCATTATGTGTTCAACTTTATGGAAATCATACTCACTGGGTGTACATATTAGCGTGGTTCACAGCTGAGACACCACGTTGTGTGTTATCATTCTGTGTTAAATGTTATGGAAATCATACACACTGAGTGTACATCTTAGCATGGTTCATAGCTGAGACACCACACTCTGTCTTATCATTATGTGTTAAACTTTATGGAAATCATAAACAGTGAGTGTATGACTTAGAATGGTTCACAAGTAAAACACCACATTCTGCAGAACTCTTGTCATTACATTGATTGTAAATGAAAATAACCCCTACTAATACTTGCATCTTTACATAATGAATAGATCATTAGATTGTATCTGATACAAAATTGATCTAATATACATCATGTTTCTGTATTTCAGTATATCTGTGATGACCCTCATTGCTGAGGGATTTTGGTCAACAAAGCATATATTGGTAGAGAACCATAGTGAAGCAGGTAATATTAATATCTATCATACATCGTTAAATATTTTTCAGTATAACAGCCGTGTCATAATCAGATGTCATACTATGACATAACACCTAGCAATGTCACATAACAACCAGTGTTCAAAACTAGGCTAAAAATACTGTAGGCCAGAAGGCAGGCCCTTCATGGTAGCTGTAGGCTCTATTATAAAAGTGACAAAATAAGGAAAAATTAATATTTAAGTTGTAAACAATATATGTTCTTTATTTTGTTTTCATTGCTCATTAGCAGACACAGAAAAATGCACACATTGGATCTGTCATACTGATTGGGCAATATTTACCCTCTTTCAATGCCTTTTAAGTTTTTGGCTATTCACTGAGTAAAACACAAATGCCCACAAAAAGAGATTGTAGCATAAACTGATAGCATTTCAACTTTCACTTCTGACAGGATCTGCAAATTTAAGATATTTGCATAGTCCAACACCTAAGATGAAAACAGAAAAAGTTGAAGCAAAAACAAGAAAATGGGTTTTATTTCATTTACATGGCTATACTTTTGTTGCATACACACTAAATTAGTTAAATATAGTGTTTAAACACATGATTAGCCATCAGTCAGAAGGACTGACGTTTTACCAAATATATCAGTGCTGGGCTTACATTAATTTCAAACACTGATAACAACTTTACTGAGCAGCAGTTGGTGCCATATTCAACTTGTTTCCTAAATTGTATATCTGATGAACACTCATGTAAATAGATTATAATAAATGTATTTAAAAACCATATATTCTGTCGTGTTCATGAATGCAATATAAATTATATATAATGCAGAAGGAAAGACAAATTTGTGATAGTCAAAATGTTAGGACTATTTAAATTCACTTATAAACCGATGGTCATCAGTCCTTAGACAATGACTGACTTTTTACATTATCTACCAATTTTTCAGTTGATAGTTCAGATAGATTGACCGTTGCTCAGAAACTCATTTAATCATTTCAATTCATGTGTAGGTTCGATGCTACATAAACTTTAGATTTGCTAAATCATCACCTGCTGACCAATGACAGTGTGCTTTACAAGCAAGGCATAGCGTGTTAATAAAATGGCATTGCCCACAGATAAATGCATTGCACAGTGTCTTCACCCAAATTAAAGGGCCAGAACAATTTTATAAATGTTTACAAATAATTAATAAGTTTCCTGAAGACAGGATACACAGGTAAATATAATCATTCTTGTTCAGGGCTTTACAAGTTTTATAAAAGTCAGCTTGCCCAGGTCAAGCTGGCTGAAAAATTGAACTTGCCCAAAAATATGACAACAAAATATCACAGTTAAAGTGAAAAAATATGGTAAAAGAAAATATAGGATGTTTTAAGGCAATCACACTATATTTATTTTACAAATGTAGAACTTTTGTTTACATTTTTTCTTTGTTTGCACCTTAAAACCATATGTTGATAATTAAAGTTATCAAAAAAGACATATCTAAATAATACATGTAGATAGATATGTATACAAGGAGAAAAGGAAGGGTTAGGATGCAGATATAGTTAGAAGAGCAAGACAGACATATACATGTATACAAATAGACAAATAAATGGATAGGTAGATAAGAGTTTTGGAAATGGATAACTTTTTAAGAGAGAGACACAGAGACATTTAGGTAAAAAGACCTTAAACTGAAATATTAAACAGCCAAAAACAGAATTGTGTTAACTTAATTTTTCATTATATCATAACATTTTTCTCTAACAAAGTTTCCAAGTTTCCACTTAAAGATCAGTTGATCATGAGGCTTTAAGTATCCATCCAGTAAGAAAACAAGGTAAAACTGCAGCTCTGACTGAAATATTCCAGTATCAATAAATTCACTCTTTGCTTTTTTCTGGCGAGTGTTGTGTCCATTCACATAATTACTCACATGTCTGCAGTTTTCACCCTGAAAATCGGTGACATGCAAACTTTTGAGAATGATTTGAGAACACTTATTTGTATCCATTTAATTATTTGCCAAACAATAAGTATGTATCAGTCTCATGTAATAATCATGTAAACAATAGATGATAAAGACCACTTGTGTGTGCTAGATTTCCAGGTGGCTATTTGTTAGAGTCAGTTATCACATGCATTCACTTACATGTCCTTAGATTTTTTGAATTGTCCTGAAATTCGGACAATCTTTAAGACTATTGTCCTGGACCTTGCCTGAATTATCTGAAACACTGAATAATAAATAATTTAAAAGTAATAAAAACATGATTGTTGATAGTCCAGCAAACTCTTACAATTTTGTTCATAACTAAACTTTTCTGATTGTCGTTTTTGACATTTTTTATGTGAACCCAGTGAACTGTTTCACACAGCTTTGTGAATTTTATCAAATATACAATCTTATAGAAAATGTAGTTATCATGGTTAGGAGACTTGCAAAAGCTTGAAGGAGCTAATGCCCATATTTTAGACAAGTATGCATTTGTTAAAAGCTGCATTTTCTCCTTGTATCAGTTTTTATGTGATCAAAATAAACGTGAGTGGTAGGTTCTATGTAAAATGATAGGCTAACCACCTAAATTCACCCGTTTATTTTGGGGTGATCCTGTTGTTATGGTGTTGTAAAAATAGCATTAAAAATAGACTCACTGATCAGATAGTTTTCAAAGACAAACACAGGTACTTTTGTCATTGCATACACCACGTCAAATCAGAATGGTATTAAACAAGTTCAATATGCACGGTGCAATGATTTATCATGCAAGGATAAAACATTAACAGCACAAAATATTACTTCTAACCTTTCTTATGCTTGGTTTTGTTAATTTCACAATGCAAACATATCAAGTATTCACTCAGCAAGAAAAATCTGTTCACTACAAGTAATGATCTTTTTACTACTGTCCCAACTAAAACAGTTGACACTAGTGATCTTTTCAATTTCCTTAGATTCTAATGTTCCTTAGATTCTAATGCATAAGTGAAGAATTAGGTATTGGAAATCACCACAGTTCATTACATGCATAAGGCAGACTGGTATGAGAGCCACCAAATAACCACTTTTTTATGTTAGTCCATGAAGTAGTGGATTCTCCAAGAGAAATAATGTTGATAATTCACTGGAATGAATTGTCAGTTTAATTTTTTCCACTGAATAATTATTTTTTAAATGGACATCGATAACATTTAGACTCAAGTATTTCATCCACTAAATTGTCAATCGTTTTGTGCAGTGGTAGCATCTTGACCTGTCATACAAAAGAACCTTCTTTGAATCCCCCTGTGAACATATATTTATATTTGATTTTTTTTCTTCTCCCAAGTATATGCTTTCTTACATTGAATTAGGATAGAGAATTATGTTATTACTCACATTTTCAATGCAAATGTACATAACACAGCAGCTGAATATACATGGTATAGAGCTGACATTATTGTAAGAAATCTGCTACTTCAGTCTGTGATACACTTTATCTTGCCAAAACATTTGAGCATAAAATAGAAAATTTGCTCATTTCAAATGAATGATGGATATATTTCATTTTTTGGGTGAAAAGCTTTCGTATTTTCACCCACTTGATGAAAAATATCCATTATTCACTTGATACAAGCAAATGGCCTCCATCTCTTCCCCCATTTTTTTCTTGCCTTTGGTTTACTTTTTGGGGGGCTTTTTTTGTCCATTATATTTCATCAAGAGTGCTACTACATCATTTTATGCCATGATTTCAATTTACTCTTATTTGCAAGGAAATGCAGTTTTTAGGGGAAAAAATAAATATCTTGCAGGCGAATGAAATATTATGGTAATGCTGTTGTGAATACTGTAGAAATTAAAAAACACAACAAAAAAAACCCCCGAGCAGTCTTACATCTACATAACAGTTTGAAGTGAGGAGTGAAGACCTCAGTTAAAGATGAAATTATCTCTCTTCAAACAGGTTCCAATGACTCATGCCCTGCAGGAGTAGAGAGGGTTTTGGAGGAATGCAAGAAGTGCCTTCCATTAGAAATGGTAATTACATCACTTCTGACAAACATGTTGAACGACTCTTTAATGATCTTTTGAAACATATTGGCAGATATAATGACTATAGTGAAAAATGTACATCTTTGTTAGCTATGTATAAAATGTTTTGATATTCAGCATTATTGTCCTTTAAAAAAAAAAGGTGGAGACATAGTATCCATGTTTTTATCTATCAGTCTGTCACACTTTCATTTCTGCTCTAGAACTTTATAAAGTCTTTTGTGATTAAAGGATGAACTTGGTACACCATCATTAGAAACTGTGTCAATGCCAAATTTTGGGTCCTATATTCAAGGTCATGGTTCAGTATTTTAAGTTTTCCATCACTCTTTTCTTTCTGCTTTATAACTTTAAAACCAACTTTAAAGCTATTTCAGCTTAAGGGATGAAACTTTGTATACTCGTACATCATGACTAGAAGGTGTCATGTGCCACAGTAGAATTCTGTCTTCTGTCTCAATATTTTAATTTTCTATCACACTTTTCTTTCAGCTTCCAATCCAGAAGATCAAGGTCACGGTTCAATATTTTAAGTTTTCTTTCGCATTTTTCCTTCTGGTTTATATTCATACATCACCACTATAGAAAGTGTGTTGTGTGCCACAATAGGGTTCCAATCTTCAATATCAATATTTTAATTTTCCATCACACTTTCTGTTTGGCTCTGTAACTTTAGAGCCATTTGAAATCAATGTACATAACTTTGTGTACATAATACATGATCATTAGAAGGTATATCAAGTACCACATTGGGGTTTTGTCAAGTCATGACTCAGTATTTCAAGTTTTCATTCAAACTTTCTTTTCCACGCTACAACTCAAGAGCTGTCTTAGATTAAAGAATACAACTTTAATATTCATATGGTGGTATATGTTGAATTTTTCCATTACATTTTTCTTTTCACTCTATAAATTTAGAGTCATCTGAGGTGAAGGGATGAAACTATATATCATCACTAAATGGTGTGTTACATACCACATGGGAGGGGTTACTATCTTCAGGGTCAAGGTCACAGATCAATATTTTAGGTTTCAGTCACAGTTCTCCTTCTGCTTTCTAACTTAAGAGCTGAAGATAAATGTATGAAGCTTGACATATAGATGATCACTAGAATATATGTTGCATTGCACATTTGAGGTCTTATCTCAAGATCAGGGCAACAAGTCTTCTTTTTAAGGTTTCTTTTATTTTTGTTTTAACTTCATAAAAGCTGTTCGGTGGATGACTTATGGTACACTTATGCTTTTGAGTTTGATGACATAACAAGACTGTATAAGGTCAAAGTTGCAGATATTTTTGTTAACCCCTTTTCTGAACTTTTCCTTTAATGCCCTTTCAGATAGAGAAATGAAACTTGCTAACTATTTAGCTCTGTCTTAAAGGTCAAAGTCAGATTTCATTATTGTGAACTTTTGTGACCTTACCATGGTAGGAAGGGTTCAAAAATTGACTGAACTTGCTTGCATTACTTTTCACTTTCTTAAACAAATGACATTACAATTTTCAAAGATTTTGATTACAGCCAATCCTTTATGGGAAAGGGCAGTTATTATCAGAGGGAGAAAAAAAACCTGTATATTTTGTTTTTATATATCTTGGGAGCTCAGAAGAGGATGCAAGACTTTCCTTTATTACTGCATATAAAGTATCCAGGTCATCTTAGTAAGATTTGTTTGTGGTGTATGAAATAGATACTTGTAATAGTAATTTAACTTGAAATGAAATGAAAATTTTGTTTTGAAAAGAATATATGCAACCTTAACAAAAGAAGCACAAAGCATCAGCACTTTCTAGCATAAATTAGTTATCCTGTTATTCAGAAATATGACCAAGTTAAAATGACTTAAGGCACCGCAGAACAAGTCAGTTCAGGGCTGAGCAAAAAAAAATTTCATCCACTTGTCCAGGACAAGTGATTTCAGAAAATTCACTCATCCCACCTTACTTTTCACTTCTCCCAAAATGGTAATCACTTGCCGAGATTTGATGAGATGTATGTACTTAATCCATAGAACAAATGAAATAATATACAACATAATTATTTCTTAAAAGAATTAATTTTTCTAAAACATTGGTTGATATACATTTGGCTACTTCAGGTACATGTATATATGTTTTAGCTGCTGGATTTGAAAAAATGTCCATATACATGTCTGCCACCTGCACCAGCAATAAGCCAGCAGTTTAAAGCTGTGTCTGGGTTAAAGTCCTAAAGCTCTGGTCCATTTGGTGAAATGTTCATTAGAATTTTTAAACTCTCTTGGTTTAAGGAATTCTCACACACAGTAGCAGTCTCATGTTTTATCCCTCCACTTTCACAAGAATTTTCCTTCTTCAAATCGTCCTTATTACCTTCCTTGCGAAAATAATTTAGCAAACTCATTGTATCCACATAATAAATATCAGCTTGCTTGACAACTACTTCTAAAGTGATCATAACAAATATTTTCTCTTTTAAATACAAACTGAGACAGCTCATTAATTAGCGTAATTGTTTTGCTTCAAATGCAATATCGCACGTGAAAGTTGATCGGCTGTATAATCAATTAAAAATGAAAGAATCATTACTGTCATTTAATCAGTTCATAAAGGAAACCAGCACTGATGTTGGTAAAGTACCTTTCGTTAATTTAATTACGCTGACTCGCTGGAAAAAAATCATGCTCGTGAGGATCTGGTTAAAGTAAACACATAGCAACAAAGCCGCTTAAAACACTGCTAATTAATCATACCTGCTTTCTTTTGTTTGACGTGTTTTGATTTGCCGATAATTTGGTCGCTTAGCCCAATATGCAGTCAATCGGTAACCGAACGAGCACATGGTATCACGGTACCAATTGTTTTTCCATAGACCTTAATGTTAACATTTGGTGAAATATATATACTTTTTCTCCTATTTTAGCATGTATGTCACACACTCTCATAGAGCAATGTTAGATTGTCAATTTGACAAGGACAGAAATAGGAACTCCATTGCATTTAAGAGAGATAACTCTGCTGGAACTAGACAGGGGTAAGAGTTATCCAGTCACAACAGGCACATTTTCAGTGATATGTATCACATTTTTAAAAAATCATAAAAAATACAAAACATGATCTACATATGAATTAACATAATCTCACTTGTTGCTAAGAGACTCTTTTTTAAAGCCAGACAGAAACTACAACTCTTACATAATACACCAATCACAGCTAGTTTTGTTCTTTATTTCTGAATACAATGTTCCTACACCTTAAGCTCCACCCCATTGGGCTTGCACAATTGGTACCGTGATACCACATATGCGATAGTTATCACTGACCACCTGTATGTGTTATACAGGATGTAAATGTATACATGGAGAGGGGTAGCATCAAGTATTCAGTATGCCTGGAGGGCATGAATGTCCTATTAAAGGTAGATATAGTGATTAAAGCACGAAAATAAAGACCTGCCCGACTTTTTTAAAATAGGAAAAAAGCAGTTGTCCCGGACTAGCAACTTGGAAAATTTTACTTGCCCGACTTCATTATGATGACTGCAAGGAACATTTAGATCTTTTGAAATAAGCATAAAAATATCTATCTTCTTTTAGAATGAAGATATTTTTTTCTAAACAAGAGTCACTAATGCCTGTCCAACATGAAGGATTAATTTGTTCAAAGATAATGAATTATGTCAGTCTTTTAACTAATGATTTATTATTGCGTCTGTGTATCCCTAACAGAAAATGGAGACGTCACATTGTGTGTCAACTGGATACAGTGAAAAGGTTAGATGTCAAGATGGAAAAGATGTTACCAGAAGGTAAATAAATTATTTTAATGCTGACTCAGTTTGTCATCATATTTTCAGTGTTTTATCAAGAAATTCCAAATTCAGAGACACATATGACCCAATAGCTAAGAAAAATGTGAGTCACTGGCCCAAAAACTGGATACACACTTGAAAAAAGTAAACTTGTATAATGATGATCAGCATGTATAGTGAACATATTTTTTATTCATCAAGTACAGCGCTGGGCTTTTATTTCTACTTGTATCAAATATTTACTCCTATTTATACTTTAATCAGCTGAACTTCCTTCAGATTGCTATACTCGTAACACACGACTGCTGTTAATCCTCATGATATACTAGCAGTCTCCATTCATCCCCAGTTTACTCATTGTCACAATTAAAAATTTCTTTGTAGTGTTGGTGACAAGATGAAAGATGAATCAGAATCTTGTTGCTTTTTCAAAATGAATGTTCACTGTCATACATTAGAAATAATGACTTTATTCATGTTCAAAGTGTACCAAGGTTATCTATAAGCATATGTCTGACACATTTTTTAGTTGATGCTTTGTGACTACAAAACCATTTGGGTTGTTTCATTTCCAAGATTTTAATTTTATCTTCGAATCCAACAACTTGCCGTCCATCATAGGATTAAATGAATAAGACTTGTATCTGCATATTGTACATTTTGGCTTCATCATGGTTACTTACAATGAAAGCATCGATTTTCTGTTGGCATTTTGTTGGGAGCAGCATGCAGTTACTGTCTAATACCCTGATCTTTGTAATGACATGTTAATGTTTGGTCTCATTTACAGTAACAGAGCCAGTCTACTCAACATCATTGAAATGCTTGAAAACATGTTTTCTGTACACAAGATGCTATTAGCTAAATAGACAGTGTTATAATCATCAAATTGATCACATTTTTGCATATCCAGCAAAATATTTCCAAAGGTGCAACACATTGGACATGAAAGGATCATGAATGTGTGATAACAAATTGATTTTCCAGGGGATTCTCACAATCGCACACTCTAGAAAAAACACTGTATATTTTAGTTTGAAAGAAAGATAAGTTGTAAAATTAGTAAACATATCAATTCAGAAATTGATGCATGTTGAAAATAATGTCAGTTCCCATGGCAAGCAATAATGCAAGTTGAAAATAATGTCAGTTACAATGGCAAGCAATAATGCAAGTTGAAAATAATGTCAGTTACCATGGCAAGCAATAATGCAAGTTGAAAATGATGTCAGTTACCATGGCAAGCAATAATGCAAGTTGAAAATAATGTCAGTTCCCATGGCAAGCAATAATGCAAGTTGAAAATAATGTCAGTTCCATGGCAAGCAATAATGCAAATTGAAAATAATGTCAGTTCCCATGGCAAGCAATAATGCATGTTGAAAATAATGTCAGTTCCCATGGCAAGCAATAATGCAAATTGAAAATAATGTCAGTTCCCATGGCAAGCAATAATGCATGTTGAAAATAATGTCAGTTCCATGGCAAGCAATAACGCATGTTGAAAATAATGTCAGTTACCATGGCAAGCAATAAAGCAAGTTGAAAATAATGTCAGTTCCCATGGTAAGCAATAATATATGTTGAAAATAATGTCACTGTTTAGTTTGAAAGAAAGAAATTTTTTTAAATTACTAAAGATATAAATTCAGAAATTGATGCATGTTGCAAATAATGTCCAAATTCTATTTTTTTTTCAGTTGTATAAAGGATCGTAATATTCAGCAGAGGGAATTTTGGCTCTTCCAGCTAATAACATTCCTCATAGGAGTTGGATCATATGGAATAGTTAAATACAGACAGCGTAAACTGGACAAATTACTTATGGAAAAAGTCAATAGACAGATAGGAGCTGGAAGCTGATTTTATTGTAAATATCCTAAAAACGTGGTAAATGGAATGGTTCAAATTTTGTTTGGAAGACTCGGCTATAGGACTTGTACCTATGCTACAGCAATACGTGATATTATGAAAAATATGAAATGTATTACAAAAACATCGTGTTACAGGACAGAATGAACATACATGTATATGATGAGAGGAAAACAAGTCTACTAATCCTACAGGCTAGAAATGCTTTATCTGAAAGAAAGAGAAAAACTTTCATGGCAGTCATTTTTGAAAATTTGTCTTTACTACTTACTGATGCTTCCAATTCTTTTGGAGCATTTTGTTTTACTTGTTGCAGTTGTTATCCTCAAATGTCCATGCCTCTATTTTGTTTATATTAAAAGATGTTCAGTTCATACTGTGTATTGTATAAGTGTGATACAGAGTTTACCTTTTTTAATGAAAGGAGCTCAGATTATTTTGTACCATCTATGCTCAAGTCCTTTCGGACAAAGTAAACCAGGATTTGTGATTTTCTATCACATGATCATACATTTCCATATTGTAAAGATAATCTTCATTACAGTAGTCAGGTAGCACACTTGATTTATCTTCAATGTGAAGAAACTTGGAGAACCTAGACAGAGTCATCATTGTGGATGCATGACTGCTGACCTTTGCGCATTGTACACTGCTCTTTGGAATTGAGACTCAGGACTGCAGATTATCACTGGTACTTTCAACGTCCTTCTTTCTAAAATTAGGGATAATGATTTTGTATTTGAGAATAATGATCTTGTATTTGAGGAAATTGATAATATTAATGCTGGTTTTGCTGTTACATTTTGAATTTTGCTGGCGACATATCAGTAGAGCTGGTTAAGCAGATATCTGTAACAGTATCACTACAATCAATATTCTCAAATACAAACTTGTTATCCCCATTTTAATATATATAGTGGATTATTTTAACCCATATTGTAATAAGTTGTGCTGGGTAGTTCTTGGTTGCAGAAAAAGTATTGTGTTGTTTTCAAGTTGCTAATATTTCTGTCAGTCAGTTTATGAGCGATTTTTGCAGATGCGAATATTCTATTTTTTTTCAACCTGACAAGTGTTGCATTTTGCATATGTCAGAATTTTTCCTTGGTTGTAGACACCATTACAGAACTTTCATTTGTTGCAGCTTTCTTAATCATTCAAAACGTTTTCCTCTTTTGGAGGAAAATATGGAATAATTTTTTTCATTTGCTTTAGAAAGCTACTTTAGATGCATTTCCCCAAATACCACTTTGAGCCTGAAGTAACAAATATATCTTTCAAGATTTCAACACGGGTATCCACAAGGGAAACAATTCTTCAACTAATCAAATTCAGTTCTTGTTTACTATAACATGTGTAGCAAGTTATTTGAACATTTAAATCAAATTTAGCCTAGTGTATTCTTCCAGTATTTAAGCATAACAAAGATCATCAATCTTTAGTACATCACATGATCAATTCTAAAGTTCTGATTGGCTAACTATAGTAAACACTTTTTTAGGATACTATACCTAGTTATGGTCATTACACCTGCTACATTTTGTACTATTGCCATGCACCAACACCATATGATGTCACATTACAATGTGTTAAAAACTCACCGGTTATTGTTTTCTCCTTATCAAACTGATCGCTATAGTGTTGTCTAGTCAGGTATAGTGCCCTTGCCTTCGGTTGAGGCACCAGACAACACTACAGAAGAAGAACAGTTCCCAACAGAGAATGCATTAATACAATATTAAAATATATCTTTACTAAAGTTATGGCCCTTGTTCTAACTTGTGAATCAGCAACCTGTCCAATCCAGTTCATAGCCATACATGCAGCTAAGACTAGATTTGTGTTTTTAAAACAACATATGTCCCCACTGCCCTACTGCAAACCAAAAGTTCAAGTTCTAAAAGTGCACACATTTCTGAAAATGTGAAAAATTGCTATAAAGGTGTGAAAATTTATTCAGGTTATCTGCACATGCATACAAACAGGACTACCCAATTTCATAGGTCTATCTCAAGTAATTTTTTCTTATTACTGCTAACAAAGTTTTTGTATTAAAAGTCCCAAGATTATAAATTTGTAAACAATACAATGTTAAGATTGCTATAATGGCCAGAAAATCTAATCATGTCTACTTATCAATACAAATAAGAATATCAAATTTCATTTGTCTACTTTAAGTAAATTTTGCTTGATTGTGCTAACAAGGTTCTTGTGAAAAAATCTCAAGTCTAAGGAGTTGAAAACGTGTCCCAAAAATTAAATAATTATTGTATTGGCCTGAAAATCCAATCTTGTTATT
Source organism: Margaritifera margaritifera (assembly GCA_029931535.1). Lineage (NCBI taxonomy): Eukaryota > Metazoa > Mollusca > Bivalvia > Unionida > Margaritiferidae > Margaritifera > Margaritifera margaritifera. The sequence continues at coordinate 7,777,246 of JAQPZY010001685.1, read as the reverse complement.
TACATGTTAATACAAATATGACTGCCAATTTTCATTCGTCTACCTCGGGTGGTTTTTGCTTAATTGTGCTAGCAAAGTTTATGTCCCAAAAAATCTAAGTGAAAATGTAATGGCCTGAAAATATAATCGTATCATCTACATATGGATACAGATATACTAGCAAAATTAAATTTGTCTTCATCGTGTGCTTTGCTTACAAGTTTCTTGGGATGGATGGAAAACGGACAGACATGACTAAGATGGCACTGCTGCAAGCAGCGAGGGCATTCAAATGATAAATGAAGAGATCTGTTGTATCAATTGTATTCACAAATAACAAGATACAGCCTAAGCATCAGCTTTTCCAAATTGGCAGCAACAGTGCTAGATTTTATGTAATCTAAGATCCTAATGCTACATCAATCTACCTTTTAAGGATTTGACAGAATTTTAACATCTTTACATTTCATATTTGATTTTGTTGCATGTAGCATATGTTTATGTTTACATTTACTTGGAAGGATTTATCTTTCTGAAGTTTTTGTCCAATTTTTAATTTTTACATTTTTTAAAGTTTACTTTTAATTGCCACCATATAGCCATTATTGTGCCGAGTTTCTATTAAATGCTAAAACAGACATGCATACATACTGATAGTTGCATCCGAGGTCATGTCCAAATGACTCCAGTGCCAATTAGTATTCAGTACTTTCCAGCCAATCAAAATCCCTGTTCCTTGCATTGTATTGGTTTGTTTGTGAGACACTTAAATAATATTCTCCGAGATTGAGGGAAATTGATTCACTGTTGGAAATGCGATATCGAGGTTTTGATCAGTTAATTATAAAGGTCATTCACACAATGTAACTATTTTCAGATCCTTACAGTGTAGATATGTGTAGTGCTAGAATCTTACTGTAATCAGACTGAGATATTATGCCCATGTTTTTGAAAGTCATATTGGGTAAATTAAGGTGATCTTGGACATCTGGTAATGTTTTACATTTGCATACATGCCAACCCCTGAAGCAGTATAAGAGGAACCTATGTGGAAAAAAAGCATAATCTGAGCATAAAAAGTGTAATTTATATATTACATGTCATGATTACAATAAACTGTATGAAAAATGTACATTTAGTTTGGCTACTAACCTGGATCTGCAGTTGGTTAAAATTCTCATCACAAATGGGCAAAATCCATGTGAATTAGTACCAGAACACAAATGCAAAATATATTGATAAATTATTTATATACAATACTCACTTTTACTAGTCTACATGTTGAACTTTCACTGAATGATCATAAGTCAAGTCCACAAATTCTGCAATGATCATGACAATGTGCTCAACCAGAGTGCTGTATTACATCACTCTCATATTCTTTTTTTTAAATTTGTAGAGCACTATTGATTTGTCCTTTTTATGATCAGACACGTTTTGAAATTTAAAAAAATATAAAAAAGTGTAATGGTTGGAATGTAAGCATTTGGTAGTGTAACAGACCAGTGCATACTATTTCCGACAACCCATGTCATAATGCAACCATTAATTGGGAATATTAATCATTTTTCTAAGTCCCCATCAGTCAGCTGCCAAGAAAAAGAAGTGCCAAATGTCCTTGGTGTGTTTGCTAATATGTAGTGTTTCAAATTTCCCTTATTGCTTCTCTCAGTGTAGTCAGACTTTATACACCTTATTAATTACAATTTAAACTCTTTCAGGTTTAGCAATGAGAGCTAAAGAAGATGTTTTGTTGATAATATTATAATAACTGCAGTTAGTATTATTCAAAGGTAGGGCTGGATGAAGCTGCCTGTCAGGATAACTGCCCAAATTAACCTCTTTGCACACCGAAGTTTACAATATCTGTATCAAAGGAAACCTTACTAAATTCCACAGCTGAAGTATGCAAATTGAACACCAGAATCACTGACACTTCCAAACAGAGTGTACAGTATCAGAGCATCTGATATTCTACTAAGAAAGGCCGATGTGAAAAGCAATTTTTAAGTAACTTATGTTTCTCCGAGAATACTTACCCAATCATATTAACATTAGGGATATAAGCCTGCTACCTCCTGAAGCCAGCCCTACTAAAAGACACAAAATTGTCTTTTCTGTTAATCTCATATAGACAAAGGGCAATATCTATTGCCCCTTACCTCCCCTTGCTACCACCACGTGTCAGTAGTTTTTAGCCGAGTGATATACTAAAGAGGATGCTCGCATGGCAGAGGGGGGTTGGGTTGGGAGGGGTTTTAAGTAATGTGATCAGGTAAGTATTCTCGGAGAAACATGATTTACTTAAAAATGTGCTTTCTCTTTCGAATACGTTCCCCAATCACATTAACGTTAGGAGAGTAGGTAATAGGAGGAGGAAATGCTGAGCATCCGACCTCTAACACGGGTATCCTTCTAGGGAATGATGGCTGGAGTCCCCATGCGAACGATAACCCGTTCTCCTAATTTCATAAGCAACACAGCCTAGGGTCATGTGATCTGTGACCCCTATATACGGTTAAGAAGATAATTATTCAAATCTTCGTACCTTCAAAATTTCACTGGCGAATCCAGCGAAGCTGATAGGCTGTGTTGTTTTAATTGGGTCTGGTGGTCATCTGGGCTGCCGCCACCGGATCCACTAGATTCAAGGTTTGTATCTGTGAAGTTAAATCCCAGAGATAAAAACTCGAGATGGTTGACTCTGCATGCCAGCCAATAGCTTCTATTATATCTTGGATCTAAATGTTACATTCGAACGCGAGGCTTGCAGAGATCGCACTAATCTCATGTGCGGTAATCTTCATGAGGCAACTCTGATCTTGTGAGACCTGAGTGTACGCTGGGCGTATAACCCACTTCAGCCACAAAGCAAGGGCTTAAGGGGTGATATCCTGTTTCCCGGCTTACACCAGAAGAAAGGTGCTTTCGCGTGGCACGACTTCACTCTGTGCATTTCAAGTAGTGCTTGAGTGCGCGAACAGGATCTTGCATGGCCGGGTCTATGGAAGAGAGCGAGCAAACGAGGACTCTTTGATTGCGACAGACGGTAACCTATTTTTGGATATCAAGCCTGGTTGCGTCAAGAGGACCACTGAACCATCCAATCCTAACTGAAGACAGTTCTGGTTGACAGAAAGGGCATGTAACTTGCTCACCCTGCATGCTGAAGCTAAGGCTATCAGGAAACATGTTTTGTATGATAGTGGCTTTAGCGAAGTGTGGGCTAAAGGCTTGAATTTATTTGAATTGAGCCATGTTAAAACCCAGGACAGATTCCATTTTGGAAATGGGGTGAAGGATTTTGGTCAATTGAGATCAAAATTGGCTAAATGATTAATAGATCTTTATCATGCCTGATATGTCTACCATGATGCCAGAATGTGTCTGATGCCATGGAGTGGTAGCCTTTGACAGTAATTGGGGCCAACTGTTTCTCCTCGAAGAGGCAGAGAAAAATCGGCCAGTTGAGGGATTGATGCACTCAAAGGGACGATATTATCGATATGGCACCAGTCCCTGAAAAAACGCCACTTTCTCTCGTAAGCCTTCAGAGTGGAGGGCCTTTTTGCTCTCGAGATTCTCTCCACAATCGAAGTTTAAATTGTTTGTCTCGCAAGGCTGTTTGGACAAGAGCCAAGCATGAAGAAGAAGCCTGTCCGGACAGGGGTGGAACACCCGTGACTTCGGTTGCTTGAAAAGATTCAGGCTGGCCGGAATCTTCCTGGGCAGATCTATCGCTAGATTGAGTAGATCCGTAACCCAGGACCTGTCCCATCTGAGAGGGGCTATCAGAATCATCTTGCAGTTCTGACCCCGTAACTTCTGGATTATTTTCAGTACCAAGACCATAGGAGGGTAGGCAAATGCACACAACCCCTCCCAGCTGATTGACAGTGTTCAAGGCCCAAGCTTTTGGGTCCGAAACTAGAGAGACAAAGGTGGGCAACTTGTGATTCCACCTTGTCCCAAAAAGATCGATCATCGGACGCCCCCAAAGTGTGCAAATCTGAAGAAAAGACCGATCGATGGAGAGACCATTCCGTGTGAATGACTTGACCTTTCCTGGATTGAGTGTCGAACAAGAGATTGAGTCTGCTGGGAATGTGTCCGATTTGTACGTTGATATGGAGGCTATCGCACCAACCTAGAAACTGCCAAAACAGAACGCACAGGTCAGGTGCCCCCCTGTTTGAGGAGGTAGGTCACCACCACTGAGTTGTCCAACATAATGAAGACCGTTTTGTCCGATGGTGGATCCTTCCATAAGTGAAAGGCACTAATGACAGCCTTCATTTCTAAAAGGTTGATGTGAAGAGGCCGCTCCCAGGTGTCGCTGACATCCAATATGGCTGCCGTGATTGCTGTCATGAAAATCTTGTCACTAGTTCCCCTGAATGGATGGTCATATTGACACGCGGTTTTCACCAAAGATTTCTGATGTCAGCTTGGTCCTAAAAGAAAAAATTGATAATCTGACATCCAATATGGCCACCACATCCACCAACGTGAAAATCTTCTTACTGCTGACGATTATCATAGATACTTTCAACACTCAGCTGTTAAAAGGAAGAAATGGACTTAAATTCCTGGAAAGTCTGTGACTGTCACTTCGAGGGACTCTTGTTTGATGATATTAGCATGTATTCCAAGTTTGATCAAAATCAGATCAGAAATCTGGCCTACAGAGTGGTAATTAGGTCAGTCAATCAGATGCAAGATAATCTCTTGCACCCATATTTATTGAACCCATGAACGATGTTGATGATATAAGCCCATATTTCAAGCCGGATCAAAATCTGATCAGAAATATGACCTCTATAGTGGTAATGAGCTCAATCAGATACAAGATCACCTCATTAAAATGCATGCATCTCACTCATTGTCAAACTTGTCCAGGATCTTTGTGATACAAGTATATATTCAAACTTTTATCAAAATCAGTTCAGAAATACTGTCTCCAGAGTTGTAACAGGCTCAGTCAATCAGATGCAAGATCACCTCATTGGTATGTGTGGATCTCACTATTATCGAACTTGTCCAAGGTCTTAATGGCATAAGCACAAGTATACCAAGATTCATCCCATAATTTCTAACAGCTCTGAATCTATGGATTGGAATGGAAAGTGTGATAGAAAACTTGAAATATTAAGTCATGGCCTTAAACTTGAAGATATGATCCCCAATGCAGCAATCCACAATTTCTGATCATGATGTATAAATATACCAAGTTTCATCTCTTAAAATTTCAAACAGCTCTAATTTTAAAGAGTGAAATGAAATGCAATGGAAAACTTTAAAGATCGAGTCTTGACTTTGACCTTGAAAAGAAGATACCCAATGTGGTTTGGAACACACCTTCTAATGAAGATATATAAACGCATCAAGTTTCACCTGTTAACCTCAAATGACTTGAAAGTTATGTTGTGAAAAGTAAAGTGTGAGAAAACTTAAAATAGAGCCTTGACAGTCACCCTACCCTAAAGATAGGATCCCCAATGATGTGTAAAGTATATAAAGTTTCATTCTTTAATCTCAAATTGCTTAAAAGTTATGGAGTGAAAGCAAAGTGTGATGAAAAAATAATAAGCCATGCCAGCGACATCAAAGATGGGACCCCCAATTAGGTACGTGACACACCTTCTAATGATGATGCAAGGAATACCAAGTTTCATCACTCTGTGAACATTTTGGTCTCTGAACATGATGTTGCCATGAATAGGCATCTACAGTGATGGAGGGGGTTAGATGTCTATTCATGGCAAGATTTGGAAGTGTGACCTGTTAATATAGTGGGATAGATAACCATATCCATATTAATATTGGGGACCATTTATACCGAGCTAATTTGTAGTCTATTAGAATAAATATGGTGCCTATAATAAAGTTAAACAAGAAATAGACCTATTCAAATGTCGACTTTTCGACCAAGATGGAAACATTTTCTTTGACATGTACTACAAAAGCCAAGAACAAACAAGAACAACGTACTGAGAAAGTTCTCATCTTTATTTTGAGGTTAATGCAAAACATTTATGCAAGCACTTAGGTACAAACAAAATTTATTATAAAATGAAATGTTTTTTTCCAGATGTAGAAAAAGACTTTTAAAAAAATGAGATATCTTTATCCATATCTGATGGCATATCAGTGTCTTTTATCAAATATTCTATGCTCTGTGTCAAAGTTGGTCAAATTCTTTTGCTTTTTTTGCTTTTTTGTTTAATAGATAAAGTTGTGTAAATTCTGGTCTCCTTTTAGTAATGGCAGTCATAGTTGATGGTGGTCATTTGTAAAAATTTGAAAGGCATTCAAGCTAAGACACTTTTATGTCAAATCTGATCAAGATCTGTTCAATGTTGTTGTTTTGGTTTTTTTACAAGTCGCCAAAGGTTCTATTATTAGTAACAGCAGCCATATTTTGATGGCAGATTGGCATTATTTGCATAAACTTAAAAACACTTCATGCCAGAATGCTGTGAAATTTGGTTAAATTCTGTCTAATGCTTTTGATAAGAATTTATTTAAAAGATCTTCCATTTTCAGTAATGGTGCCATATATGAAGGTGAATCGGCATCATTTGTATAAATCTAAAAGCCCCTATTACCAGAATACTGTCAAATTTGGTCCGTTTCTGCTGAGCATTTTATGAGAAGTCATTTCAAGGTTTTTCTTCTGTTTTTATTACTGACAGCTATATTTTATGGTGAATTGGCATCAGCTGTAACAATTTGAAAGCCCTTCATGTCCGGACACTCGCTGCCAAATTTGGTCAAAATTGGTTCAGTGGTTTTTGATCAGCAGTTTAAAATAGCAATTTTTGACAAATGCACGATATACATGGTAGATGCTGGACCATATAATAAGCACACTTAGCCTTGAACCCAGGTGAACTAAAAACCCACTAGAAATGTGCTCATGGATATCCTACTACAGCGCCTAACAATTCACAAGAGCAATTCTGCATCACAAGTATGGAAAAGCACATATATAAATGAGTTTGACAAGTGTATTTTCATCTATTTCATCGATTGGTACATATTTGGTATTTAAAAGTGAAGGCATGATCATCAATATAATGATGAAAGGCGAGACCTAGAACATCCAGAAGAGAATTATTCTTTCTCATCAGGTTGAGATTCTGCTGGTGTTGAGGTGCCTTGTTTGTCCGACTGTCCCGGTTTCTTTGTTCCTGACACAATGTCATCTATACGCAGCAAAAGAATAGCAGTCTGAAAAAAGCAAATAAAAACTTGAGTATACAGTATCATGTAAAGTGAGAACAAGGGAAAACATGCAAATGAAAACTATTATGATTTTAGTTATGATAGTTACAAGACTTGAGGTGACATAGCTGTGCTACAATCAGGACAAACAGTTGATCCACGATCCATACTTAACACTTATTCCTTATTTACTCACTAAGTATGGACCTGCTTACTAAGTATGTACCCCTAGAGTAACTTAACTGAGGGTTGTGCCCAGATATATGATGAGCACAAGTTAGTGTGAAAATGGTACAAAAGTCTTTTTGACTTGCCTTAGATGTCAGGTTTAGTTACTTCGATACATAGTGTCTGTTATTACTGACGATAATTATCAAGATTACAAAAGCTAATAGCTGAGATGTGCTATATTGTTCAGCACAAGTTAGGTGACGTAAAAATGTTGTAATAACCTTTTTGACTTCTCCCACACAGAGAAAGAAAGTTACAGGTCAGGGTACCTGACTATGACCAATCAATCACGTGACAAGGTCACTTCCTTTGTAAACACAGCATTTCGTTTAATAGCTGCAAATTAGTTTGACCATGGTATAGTTGGCAAAGAAGGAATAAGTTGTGAAAGTTCAACATGTCATCAAGGAAAAGAAAAAATTCTAAATTTATAATTAGAAAAAAAAATAAAAGTAATTCAACTCAATGAAAATGGAGAGAGTTTGAGGATCCTTGCTGAGAAATTTGATGTCAGAAAGACTCAAACAAATAACATTGTCAAAAATAAGGAAAATATTCTGCAGAAGTGGGAAAATTAAATGGATGGTGAAAGAATGTTACAGCCATATGTTTGCACCTGATTGGAACAATGTTTTCAAATGTTTGTGCACTGTACCTGCCATAAAACATCCCACTTATATGTCAAATGATTCAAGAAAGGCAACAATTGTATCAGCTGAAATGGATTATTATGACTTTAGTTCAAATAATGGGTGGATACATTTATTTAAAGTCCGACACAATATCAAGTGTTCTCTCCGAGTGGAGAATCTGCTTAAGTCAATAATTAAGTTGTAGAGGATTTGAGCAAAGGAATGAATGATATATGCATGGGGTATGACAGCCAGGACATCTTTAATTGTAATGTGACAGGGTTGTTTTTCAGAATGCTACCAAGAAGATCACAAGTAAAAAACGTGGACACATTAAGGTGGAAAACAAGAAAAGGGCAGATTTACAGTATGCTCTGTGCAAGTTCTTCTGGTGAGAAACTGAGGTCATTGGTTATTGTAAAATCACAAAACCCAAGAAGTTTCAAGGGATATAGCAACACAAATTTATGAGCGACATACAAGGCAAACAGAAAAGCATGGATGATAGTACAAATATTTGAGTCATGGATAAAAAACCAAACTAGCAGATGAAAGTGCAGAACAGAAAGATCCTGCTTTTCCTCAACAACTGTGTCCTGCACACCCAAAACTGAATTTGCCAAATGTGGAGCTTTCTTTTGCCCCTCCCCCATACTATACAACTTCAACACTTCAGTCAATGGATGCACGATAATCCAAACAGTTCAAGTTATGTAAAGAAAAAGCTGCCGATACATGTGTTGCTCCTAATAGATGAGATATAGACTGCAATGGAGATAGCAGACAGATCAGGGCTAAAAACTTCCACTAGTTTGCTCTTATTTACAAGTGACAGGTGAGGAAGTGCAAGTGACCTTTTCAAGAAGCTTGCGCAAATGAAGGAGTGAAAATTTAAGCCAATTGTTAAAACCAAGAGGCCTAACTGGGCATGATATCACTCACCAGGATTACTGGACTCTTTCACTAAGCAGGCTCATGTAGTAGAAGAACACATGCTATGTAAACTATGTCCCAAAGAATATAGTGTGTTGATTTTACCTACCTTACTATATCTTGATAAAAATTATTTCAAAAGTGGCAAGAAACCCAGTCAATCTGATGCCACATCACCTCGTTAATATGCATCAAGTTTGCTTATTGCTGAACCAAAGACCCTGATAATAGAAGCATAATTCCAAGTTTGATCAAAATCAGATCATAAATATGGCTTTCAGAGCGGTAAAAACTCAGCCAATCAGATGAATGATTACATCATTCACTCATTATTAAACTCTACCAAGATCTTGGGGATACAAGTCAATATTTCAAGTTTGATCAAAATCAGATAAGAAATATGGCTTCCAGAGTGGTAACAAGCGCTCAGTCGATCACATGCAAGATCAACTCACTAATATGCATGCATCTCACTCATTATGGAGCTTGTACAAGGTCTTGATGATACAAGTATATATTTCAAGTCTGATCAAAATCGGATCAGAAATATGCTCTCCAAAGGGTCACAAGTTTAACCAATCTGATGCAAGATCATCTCAATAATATGCGTGGATCTCACTGATAATCGAACCCATCCGAGATCTTGATGTAAGCATTTATTCCAAGTCTCCTCAAAATAGGATCAGAAGACTGGCCTTCAGAGCTGTAACAAGGTCAGTCAATCAGATGCAAGATTACCTCAATAACATCCATGGATCTTGCTCATTATCGAACCCATCCAAGATCTTAATGATATAGTTTATATTTCATTTGATCTAAATCGGCTGTGAAAATATAGCTTCTCGAGGGGTAACAAGCTCAGCCAACGAGATGCATGATTGCCTCATTAATATGCATGGATCTTGCTCATCACTGAACTCATCCAAGATCTGGATGAGATAAGCATATATTCTAAGTTTCTGATTAAAATCGCATCAGAAATATGGCCCTTGGAGCTGTAACAAAGCTCAGCCAACTGGAATCAAGATCATCTCATTAATATGTGTGGATCTCGCTCATTATCAAACTCGTCCAAGATCTTAATGGTATAAGCAAATATTCCAAGTCTGATCAAAACTGGATCAGAAATATGGCCTCCATAGAGGTAACAAGCTTAGCCAATTAGATACAAGATCACCTAATTAATGTTTGGACTTGGCTCATTATTAAAGTTAGCTAAGAGTTTAATGATATAAGCATATATTCCAAGTTTTATCAAAATTGGACCAGAAATATGGCCCATGAAGTGGTATCAAGGTTAGCCAATCAGGTGCAAGATCATCTAATTAATATGCTGGACTCTTGCTCATTATCAAATTCTTCTGAGATTTTGATGATATTAACCCTTATTCCAAGTTTTATTGAAATCGGATCAGAAATATGGACTTCAGACTGGTAACAAGCGATTGCTGACAGACGGACTCACGATGGACAACAGATGCAGGGCCATACCATAAACTCTCTTGGTCTTCAGGCAAGGTGAGCTAAAAATGGGATTTTTAAATTTTTTTATAATTTTTTTCTCTTATGGCAAATCATCCTTTGTTCATCAAAGTCCCAGCAGACATAAATATAATCAACAGAAATTATGCTGTTCATTGTTGTTTGCTTTCAAGCATATCCATTTGCAATGAGTCTCCATCGGCCACAATATTATAACTTGATCATCTGATGTCATTTAACCATAAATTACATTTTACATAAACATATCATACACCAGGAATACTCCATCATTTCCTACATCAAGAGCAGAAGTGTTTCAAAATTAGCAATTGGTTACCAACAACTTTGCATTTTCTGGAGTTCATCTGGAAATCAAGCAAGAGTACTAAACAATATGGACTGGTTTGCTAATGTGGTTATTTCTGTCAGTTAAATCAGCCAATTTTTGCATGCATTCCTGTAGAGATATTATTAGTCAATGTCACCAATAATCCTCTGAACAGTCGGCATGTCAGACATTAGCAGGTTTTTCGTTGGCAGGCAGGGAGATAAAGAAAAAAAAGATGAAAGGCTAAAACAACGAGAAATTAAATTGCAGAAAGGCAGTATGCTTCTTCAAAATGTTATGAGAAATGTTAAATATGCATAACTTGACAAATTTTGATTGGATGGAGTATGATTGGCTTGGTTTTGTGGGTTTAACACCATTTTTCAGCATATGATAGGCTATACATGGTGGCCAGTATATCTGGTGGAGGAAGAACCCAGGAAACCCCCAGGAAGGACCACTGACCCACGGGAACCTACTGGCAAGCTTCCTCACATACCTACATTGAACGAGCCAATACTTGAACCCACACAGAGGTGAGATGTCAGTGATCTATAAAGGCAAGCACCTTAGACCACTTGGCCACCTGGGGCCTCTGGCTGGAGTATGAAGTGGAGTCAAGCATGCTATTTGTTAAGTTTGTTGCAAATATCCACCAATATCAGACTTAAAATCATCCTGATTAATTGGTTTAAAGGGTGCATTAGGAAAGAATCATTCAAATTTCATGATGAAAGTTGGCATTCAGTGCATAGAGTATGAAAAGGCATTAGACAAGCCTGAATGTGCAGAACTTGCCAAACCATTGAAAAAACTATTGTAGATGAACTTGTATAGTAGATGAACTTTAAGTTTTCAGTCTTCAAAATTATACACAAGTGTAGGACATGTAAAATGTCTGCAGAATGAGTAAAAGTTCCAAGTTGCTTCCCTGTAGGACAAGTGGCTAAATGACAATTTTTTAGCCCTGCAGGTGATTCTTCTTGATGCAATCTAATGGCTGACTTCAGCATGGTATACAATGATGGTCGAGATGATCCAAGTGTGTTTTCAGAAGTGCAATTACTTCCAAGAGATTTAGGTATACCAGAGAAAGAGAAGGAAGACTGGGATGAAGAGAACTTCCTACCCTCTGTTACAACTCCTCAAGGATTATATACAGTATGATGACATCTTAACAACAGAGAACACAATCACTGATGATTGGGAGACATTACTGTTACAGAGTGTGGAGAATTCCAGTAAAACGTGCTTGGATGAGGAAAATACCTATGAGAGTGATACAACTTGTGATGATGAACAACCAGCCAAACAGTTCATTATGTTACATACTGTGTGGTAGCATTCCAATGAATTAATGGATTATGACCTTGCTACAAATAATGTTGAATTTGTGGACATAATTACAAAAACTCAAGACATTCTTCATAAAGACAAAATAAAAGCCTTGGAAAGCCTAAGATCAGCAAATCTGGATAAACTTTTAATCTCCAAGGATTCTTAAGAACTATTGTGTTTAAATTGTTAACCTGTGACAGATGATGTGAACTGAAATATTATCAAGACAATTTGTAAGAACATACTGATGCATTCATGAGTTTTTTTTCAAATGACATTAGTAACAGTTTGTATCACATTGATTCCACAACATGCTTTAGTTGTGACTTTCTAACTTCATCTGTAATTATTACTCGCATATGTGTAATTCTGCTCTAGAAAGGTCACCCCACTTATAAGGCCACTTTTCTTGCTGCAGAACGGGTGACTTTCAAGAGGGAGACCAATGTACCTCAATTGCAGTTTTGTAGATTTGGGCTTTGACAGAATAGGGCTCCCATACTCCATACTCCTTCATATCCACAATATTTCCGGTCTCTCCATCAACTCCCCAGGTTGTGCAGTCTGGTTGGGTGTGCTTGGCCTGCAAAAAAAAACGCCAAAACAAACCTTCAGGAATTAAGGCATTTTTTAAATCACATAATTTGAATTATTTAATCCTGCTTTGTCAATATATTCCTTTAGTTGACAGAAATAGCTGATGCACACTGCTGCATATGCCAGACTGAATTCTTATACTCCCCAAAAAAATGACTTGGAGTTGTCCTTTAAAAACTTGAGGAATGGTGAACGATTTGCTCACAGAAATATCCCACCATTTCCACATAACACCAGTATCCTGTGTGGGACACAAGTCTATAGTCATAAAAGTGCACAACTCTTTCATAAAGTATGAGTAACAATGACAGGTCAACATGCATATCTTCAAATGATGACAATAATATCTGTCAAGTTTCACAGCAATCCACTAAACATAGCAAGAGTAGTTACATTCACACAATTCTGTCATATATTGCATCTAGCTGCAAATAAAAAAGGGCCACAACTCAAAATCCACGTTTTGAAAACAAATGTTTCAAGGTTTCTCTATTGTTTGTATCTTCATCCATATCTGATTGCACATCAGCATAATTTGTCCAATACTGAAAGGACCCATTGCCAGGATACTTTGTGTCAAAGTTGGTAAAATCCTGTTCAGCATTTTTTTTTTCTTCTTAAAGATGTGTTTTTCTACTTTTAGTAATGGCAATCATATTTTATGGCAAAATGCCCTTTTTGTATAAATCTGAAAGCATTCAAGCTTTAACACTTTCTGTCAAATTTAGTCAAATTCTATTATGGCTGTTATTTAGAAGAAGTTATTGAAGGTTTTTATATTTTAGTAACAGCAGCTATATTTGATGGTAGATTGGCATCATTTGTATAAATGTGAAAGGTCTTCGTGCCTAGATGCTTTCTGTCAAGCTTGCTCAAATTCTATTCTGCAGTGTTTGAGAAGTCATTTAAAAGCTTTATTTACATCTAGCAATGGCAGCCATATCTGACGACATATCAGCTTCATTTGCACATATATGAAAGCTATTCATGCCTGGATGCTTTCGTCAAATTTGATAAAATTCTGTTCAGCAGTTTTTGAGAAGTCATTTAAAGGTTTTTCTATTTTTAGTAATGGTGGCCATATGTAACTTGGCATCATTTGTACAAGCTTGATAGGTCATCATGTCAGGATACTTTGTCACATTTGGTAAAATTTTATTCAGCGGTTTTGTAAAATAGTCTTTTAGAGGTTTTTACATTTTTAGTACTGGCAGCAATATTGATGGTACAAATCTTTAAGATTTTCATCCCAGGATGCTCACTGCCAAATCTGATCAAATTATGTTCAGCCATTTTTGAGAAGGAGTCATTTAAAAGTTTTCTAATTTTAGTAACAGTGGCCCTATTTGATGGCAGATTGGAATCATTTGTATAAACATGAAATGCCTTTATGCCAGGATGTTCTGTGATAAGTTGGTTTGAAGCTGGTCAGGAGTTTTTGAGAACAAGTTGAAAATGGCAATTGTTAACAGGCAGACTGTGGACAGTTTTTTTGGTTAGTTTATTTTAACAGCTGCCTTATTTTAAGGTGGATTGGCATCATTTGTACAAAACTGAGAGGTCTTCATGCCATGATGCTTTCTGTCAAATTTGGAGAAGTCGTTTAAAGGATTTTCCATTTTTAGTAATGGTGGCCATATTTAATGCCAGATCAACATCATTTGTACAAACTTGACGGGCCTTTATGCCAAGTTTGGTTTAAATTGGTCTGGTGGTTTTTGAAAAAAAAAGTTGAAAATAGCAATTGTTGATGGATGCTGGACAATAAACGATGACACATGACGGACAAAACACCATACCAGAAATTAACTTTGCCTTAAGGCCAGGTAGGCTAAAAACAGCAAGACAAGTTGCATTCACAAACACTGCATTCAGTATTGTCCGTGCTCGACTCATAAATCTGAGGCAAAGTGACTTCTCTCCCCTGCCAGAATGTGGCAAATGGGGGAAAATGTGGGGTAGTATGTGTAGAGTAGTCAAAATTTAGTGTTTATCACTACTACATAAAACAGCTATTTTACTAAATCTTTACGCCAAATACAAAAACAAGAAATATGCATTAAACTTCTTGAAAATATTCAATTTTTCCTTAGTTTGTTACAGAAGATTTGTTCCAAGAGTTTGTTTCTGCATATAAAAAAATCTGTAACCTTGAAAAAAATGAGCTACAAGTATCTAGGTGCAAGTCCTCTCTTCCTATTTGTACAGGATGACATATGAAATAAACCTGTTTGCCTTCAATAGCAGTCTACCTATCAACCTGCATTGAGTAATAATTGACTCTTGGTTAGCCTACTAATTTTCACTGAATTTAACTTCCTTCTTCAAGCTTCATGTGTAAATTTTCTGTGGGAATCTCGTAGATAAAACATAATTACAGACATAAATAATCATTAAAATGACTCAAAAGTTGCTCAAATGTATGATAATGTTATGTTGAAACTATTTTACATTGCTCTTTAAACTGACCGACAGCAGAGCGGCAATGACTATCTGAACATCCATACAGAATATTTTTTTGCAAATATTCGAATAGAAACTATGGTATTCAAATATTCATTTGTTTACCCAGCAAATCTGACAGCATTTTGCAACAGGAACAAACAAGGCAATATGTACACTATGCAACATTAAATTAATTAGTTTACAAGGGAACAACTTAAAACCTGCTAAATGACCCGAAATTCAAACTGTCTCACAAGGTAACCATAATGTCAGAATTCCTAATGTCACGTTGTTCACAATATCTCCATTTTGATTCATTATACTCTTGAAAAGATAACGTGTAATACAGCAAGTCGATGAAGAACATAGTATAGAATAGGAGTCATATCAAAGTAAAAAAAAGCCTTACGTATCATTCAACTAGAGCTCCGAAAAATTAGTGAACTGTTGTCGGATATTCGTTCTGTCAGAAGCAGTTGTAGTCAATCCTACAAAACCATTACCACTCCCCAAGCCGGATCATCTTACCTCGGAAATTTAATTCAAATATAGTTCCGCATTTGGTCTTTATTTCAAGTTCTTAAGTCATTACACAACTATGGAAATGGCAATCTGCTTAAAATCTGACACTATACTTTCTTTATTTTCTTATAAGCGAATACTGGCAAAGCAGATGTTGGCTTCACATCACAAAAATGTACATGGGCCACCGGACATGACTATACGACACAATCATTTAAGTTGTAGCTGTCGAGAGATTGCTGTTACAATAAAGCTTGCTACTTGCTTTTTTCTGTGCATCAGTACAAAACCAGTTATCAGCATTTATTTCAATTTGTGCAGGGATTATTTCATGTTTTCTGAAAATGACTTAATTGTTTATTGAGAATCTCTTTTTACCCATGGAAAAAAAAAATGGTCTACTCCTAAACTTGATTAAGGCAGATAACTAGTTCCCAGGTACCTGGTCCTGGCAGAGATTACACTATACTGTTTAGAGAAGCCACAAGGACATTTCATACCTACTGCAATGTACATCTTACGTAGATGATAATGTCAATACCCTTATATTGTTTTCAGTTAAAACACTTACCCAGTCTGGATACAAGTTTCTTATGGCTTAGCAAGAAATACCAATTTACCCAGTCTGGATACAAGTTTCTTATGGCTTAGCAAGAAATACCAATGTCCAATATGGGCATTTTATAGTTGTTCAAAAAGCCAGTCCTGTTAGACATATTAGGCATATTAGTATGACTAATTCCGGAGAACTGCAACCAACGCATCCAAATTTACTTAAATTGTCTGTGTGAATCTGATTGTGAACATATCACTTCCCAGAGTACTTTTTGAGATCACTCCCACATTTAACTGAAAAGGTAATAGAGTTTCTGTCCCTTACTATCTGTCTTAAGCACTAAAGGAACATTTGAAGTTTATACTGAGTTTGAAGATGAACAGGGAAAACAACATACACATTAATTTGATTTTGTGTTTGAATCCTTGAAAGATTTACCCAAGACCACTGCAATTTCACTTACCATATATACTTGTGTATAAGCTGCTACCAACTGAAAACTGCAAAGACCTAGATCTGCCATCGCATAATGTGCTGGCAGATCTGGGTCTATGCAGTTCGTAAGGACTAATCAGTAGAACAAACAACACAGACCCTGATCTGCCGGTGCATTATGCAACGGCAGATCAGGGTCTATGTTGTTTGCATTTGGACCCGGTTTGTATGCGAGTACATATGGTAATTAGATTTAGATGCCTTAGTTCACAGTTTTTTCAATGTGGTTTGGCTGGGAGTGTGGGTGTCAATAAATAGCAAGGTAGACAAAGAAAAAAAGATGGATTTGATACCTTTATTAACATCGATGAATATTCAGATCCTATTCCAATACATTCAACAAATATTCAAATAGGAAAATTTGGTACTCTTTTCAGCTCTAGACATAAGAGTTTATACTGTACTCGGAATACAAAAGCACTCAATGGGTAAAATGGGGAGGGGTGAAGATGTGAACTCAAGAAAAGTGAACTTTGCTTCTCTCTATATTTCGGTGAAATGACAGGCATAAGAGGGACTATTTTCCCCAAATCACCCTCTAGCAAGAACCCTGATTCAGGTGCAGGACAAGACTGCTAATAACTGTAATAAGAGTCTCTCGAAGGGACTGATGCTCTATTGGCCAGAAAGAATTTCCAGGAATTCAAGATAAGACCATTTCTACCTTTTAACTGTCGAGTATTGAAACCATCTCTAATATTAATATATTCTGCAGCGATAACAAGTGAAAACCCATGTAATAATGATAATCCATTCAGGGGGAGTAGTGACGACAAGATTTTTACGGCAGTCGTCATGGCAGCCTTATTGGATGTATGACTGGCACCATTTTCATTTTGGACCAACTAGGCATCATAAGAAGTCTATTGGTGAGAACTACATGTTGATATAGCCATCCATATGGAAAGAAGTAGAGATAACAAGATGACTTTACATTCAGGAGTAGCAATAACAAGAATTTCAAGATGGTTGCTGTGGCAGCCATATTGGATTTCTGATCAGCACCAGTTTCATTTAAGATCAACTGGACATCATAATAAGTCTTCTGGTGAAAACCCCATGTCAATATGACTTTCTGTTCAAGTAGAGATGTGACAGCAAGATTTGTAATATAGTTGCCATGGTGGTCATACTGGATGTCAGAACGGTACCGTTTTTATTTTGGGCCAGCTAGAAGTCACAAGAAGTCTGTTAGTGAAAACCCCATGTTCATATGACCATCCATTCAGAAGGAGTAGTGATAACAAGATTTTCGAGATGACTGAAGTGGAGGCTAAATTTGGAGGTCAGATCAGCACAATTTTTATTTAGGACCAACTAGACATCATAAGTCTTTTAGTGAAAACCCTATGTTGATATCATCATCCATTCAGACGGTGCAGCAATAAAAAGAGTTTCAACATGGTGGCCATATTGGACATTAGATCGGTCCCATTTTCATTTAGGACCAACATCAAGACTTCGGAAAAACCCATGTTGATATGACCATCCATTCAGGAGGAATAGTGATAACAAGATTTTCAAGATGGCTGCTGTGGCGGTCATACTGGATGTCAGATCGGCACCACTTTCATTTAGGACCAACCAGACATCATAAGAAGTCTTTTAGTGAAAACCCCATGTTGATATAACCATCCATTCAGGAGGAGTAGCAATAACAAGATTTACAAGATGGCCACTGTGGCTGCCATATTGGACATCAGATCGTCACCATTTTAATTTAGGACCAACCAAACATCATAGGAAGTCTCTTAGTGAAAACCCCATGTTGATATGACTATCAATTCAAGAGTAGCAATAACATGATTTTCAAGATGGCTGCTATGGTGGCCTTATTGGATGTCAGATTGGCACCACTTTCATTTATGACCAACTAGACATCGTAAGAAGTCTTTCAGTGAATACCCCAAGTTGATATGACCATCCATGTTGGAGGAGTAGCCATAAGATTTTCAAGATGACCGCTGTGGCAGCCATATTGGCTGTCAAGTAGCACCAACTAGACCATGGGATATAGTTTCAAGACAATCCTCCAAGTAGTTTATTTAGGAGGAGTAGCAATAACAAACTTGTGCTAATGGATGAATGGACGATGAACAACAGACCATCCCATAAAATCTTCTAGTCTATGACCAGTAGAGCTTATAAAAATGGCAAGAGCACAGTGATTTGTTTATATGGACATATTCAGATAATGACCATAACATGTGCAAAGTTTTATGGTGATCCATTGAAAACTGTGAGACTAGTTGTGTTCACAAAATGTTCTCTCATACACTGTATTGAGCTCAAAGTAAACAAGAGCAATAAATCTAACAACAACAGTCCCTTGAAGGGATT
The DNA here is from genome assembly GCA_029931535.1 of Margaritifera margaritifera. Classification (NCBI taxonomy): domain Eukaryota; kingdom Metazoa; phylum Mollusca; class Bivalvia; order Unionida; family Margaritiferidae; genus Margaritifera; species Margaritifera margaritifera. The sequence continues at coordinate 7,758,141 of JAQPZY010001685.1, read as the reverse complement.
GATGCTCTATGGTCGCTAATAAAGTTTCCAGTGTTCCAAAGAATGCAGTCTTGCCTGCAAACAGAGCAATGTGATAGGGTATATCACTGTCAATCAAGAATCCCTTGATGCTCTACTCTCTGAAAAGAATTTCAAGGAATTTAATATAAGACCATTTGTTCCTTTTAACTGCCGAATGCTGAAAGCATCTCCGATATTCTTCAGTGATAACACGATTTTAAAATTACCTACTGTGGTGGACATACTGGATATCAGATTGGCACCATTTCATTTAGGACCAACAATACAACATAAGAAGTCTTCTTGTGGAAACCCTATGTTAATGTGACTTACGTGTTGTAGGAGTAACGATAACAAGATTTTCAAGATGGCTGCCATGGTAGCCATATTGGATACCATACTGGCACCATTTCCAAGTAGTACCAACTTCACATCATAAGAAGTCTTCTGGAGAAAGCACAATGCCAATATGACTAGCCATTGAGAAGAAGTCAGATCGGTACCATTTTCATTTAAGACCAAACAGACATCATAAGAAGTCTTTCAGTGTAAACCCAATGTTGAGATGACCTTTCATTCTGGAAAAATAGTGATAACAAGATTTTCAAGATTACCACTGTGGCAGACATACTGGATGTCTGAACAGCACCATTTTCATTTAAGACCAACTAGACATCATAAGTCATTTAGTAAAAAAAAACATGATGACACAACCATCCATTAGGAGTAGTGATAACAATATTGCAAAGTAGGCTGGTGTGGTGGTCATATTGGATGTGCAAGCTGCACCATTTTCATTTAGGACTAACTAGACATTATAAGAAGTCTTTTGGTGAAAACCCCACGACAATATTACTTTTCGTTCAGGAGGAGTAGTGATAACCAGATTTTCAAGATGGCTGCTGTGATGGCCATATTGGATGTCAGATCAGCACCATTTTCATTTAAGACCAACTAGACATAATAAGGAGTCTTTTAGTGAAAACCCCATGTTGATATGACCATCCATTCTTGAGGAGTAGTGGTAACAGGATTTTCAAGATGGCAACTTTGACAGTAATACTGGATGTCAGAGGGGCACCAATTTCATTTGTGACCAAATAGACCATGGGATTAATGTGTGTGTAAAGTTTCATGGCAATCCTCCAAGTAAGCAGCAATAACAAACTTGAGCTAACAGATCGATGGATGATGGATGACAGACCATCCCATAAGCTCTCCTTGTCTATGACCAATAGAGCTAAAAATCACAGGAGCATACTGATTTGTCAAAATGTGCATCTTCAGATGAAGACTAAAATATGTACCATGTTTCACAGCAGCACAAACTGCAGTACTAGTGTGTTCACAAGATTCTGTCAGAGACTGCATTCAACTACAAGTATGTATGTATAGGATTTAACAGCACATCAGCACAATACTGGCTACATAGTGCCTATTAAAAGTTAAGTTCTAAAAATGTAAAGATAACAAGTTTTTAAAAAAATAGTCCAACAACATAAAGGTAAAGATACTAAAATTCTTTAAAAGGCATATAAAATAAACGATAAAGGTAAACAAATAAAATCCATAAAACATAGGTTAAAATGTGTTATATAAACTGCATGCTTTTACAAAGTCCAAGATTTTACTAGGTGGAATATAATCATAAAGTTTCTTAACTGAGTAATAAAAGTTCCCAATCATGAAATCTATGACTTTTAATATCAAGCTGTAATGTCACTGGGCAGATCTCGAAAGTTTCATTGCCCCCTCTTATACAGCATTAGAGAAAAAGTACAGAAAAGGGAGTAAAATAATTGATATGTGATTTTGACCTTAGAGATAAAAACTTGACAGTGATACATGAGATGCCATCAAAGTAAGAAGCATAAGTGAATCAGTTTTTATGATATAAAGCAGAAACAAAAAAAACCCCTTAAAATATTGAGCTATGAGTCTGACTTTAAGGTTAAACCCCCAAATGTTCAATGCAGCACATCTTCTAGTGACAACATATACCTAAACCAAGCTTTTTATGTTTATCTTAAAGTTGTAAAGGAGAAGAGCAAATGTAACTGAAAACTGAACTATTCACCTCTGACCTTGACCATTATGATAGGACCCCTTGACCTTGAAGATAGCACCCACGATGTGGTATGTGACCCACCTTCTAGTGATGATGTTCAAGTAGACTAAGTTTCATGCCTTAATCCTCCACGATTTCAAAATTATAGTGGAAGGGAAAGTGCAATGAAAATGTGAAGTATTAAGCCATGACCTTGACCATAGGACCCCCTATGTAGTACATGACACCTTCTAGTTGTATCACATGACTTTAAATGGCTTCAAAGTTATGGAGTAGAATTGTAAGTGTGATTGAAAACAACCTTTAAGCATCTACAATCTGGTATGTGACAAATAGTGCTAATGTACAAGTATACTTTCATCCTTAATCTCAAACAGCTTTAAAGTCAAATAGCAGAAGGGAAAGTGTGATGGAAAACAAAAATATTGAGCCATGACCTTGACCTTGAGAGCATCCCCAATGTGGTATGTGACATACCTTCTACTGATGATGTACAAGTATATCTAGTTTCGTCCCTTAATCTCAAACAGCTTTAAAGTTATAGAGTGGGTGGGAAAGTGTGATAGAAATGTAAAATACTGAACCATGACCATGACCTTAATGATAGACACACACCCCCCCATCAACTGAGGTATGCAACACACCTTCTAGTGATGGTGTATCACAAGATTCTGTTATACACTACAATCAGCTGCAAGATAAAGAGAGCAGTAACAAAAATTGCGGAAGCAAGGTGATTTGTAGATATGCACATCTTCAGATGATGACCATAACATTTACCAAGTTTCATGATTATCCACTGAAAACTGTGAGGCCAGTCACATTCACAAGAATTTGTCATGCAATGCATTCAGTTGTGGGTCAAACAGGGCTGTAACTCTTTTAAAAATTGAGAGAGCTGGGTGGTTTGTCAAAATCAGGTGATAACCGTTGTTTCATGGCAATGTATCAAAGACCAACGGACTAGTTGTGTTCACATGATTGTCTGACAGATGGAATGATGAAGATGGACACAAGGATTGATGGACAGGATGAATCCTATATACCCCCCTCATATATAAAAAGACCATCAATAGATTCAATCAAAACATTAAATCTTGAATATACTATGTTGCTGCAACAAAGCACAGTTTCAAAACATACTTCATTTAAAAAATTTTAAAAAACAGATGGCTGAACAAGATTTTTTTGGATGTAAAAGGCATAGTTCAGTCCAGTGCACACTGCTACTACCGTAAATTCTTGTTACAACTTTCATCACAACAGAATATTTGGGTTCTGTCAGAAGATCAATGTGAACAAGTGTTTCAATGGTAAATTTTATCATTATAATGGAATATTCAGCTTCCAACTCCAACAGCAATTTCCCAGTACAAATATGCACATTTGCTTTACATACTATACTTGACAACCACACCATTTCTTTGGATTTTACTTTTACTGGGAAATTGTCAGTGGATTTAAATATTTTATTTATGCAAAATGAGTTTAAATGTAGGAAAATATGAGGTGTGAAAAAATAATTACAATGATATTAAACATTCACATTTAGACTTGTTTTCTTCTCCTTTATACATATACATGCTGGTTTGATAAGAATAAGAAAAAGTACGAGAACTCCTCTAAATTAAGGGACCTAGCACAAATAGTTATAGGTGCATCACAGAAGGTCCTGCTCTCTACAATTTCCTCAGCAGAGCCTTAAACAGGAGAAGTTCTATTGGAAAACCAAAGTTTGGCAAAGCAGGGTATTCAGGGCCCATAACTCTTGTAAATTATGATGCAGCATGCTGGAAATCCAACTTGTTCAAGATGTCATCAATATAGAGGTAAACAATAAATTTGGCAGAAATGCAATATTCATTAGTAAAGTTGTGCAGAAAAGAAAAGTTAGGAGGGCGGACAATAAGGGGCCATAACTATTCTAAATCATAATGAGGAGCACCTGAAATTAAAATTTATTCAAGATCTCATCAATATAAATCTGCATGCCAAAATTGGTTGACATCCAACAATGCTTAGTAAAGTTATGCTATAGAAACCAAAGACAGAAGGACAGGCAATCAGGGGCTATGACTCCTATAAATGATGCTGTGGAACACTGGAAATCCAACACACTCAAGGTCTCGTCAATCTGAAGCAACACACCAAATTTGGTTGAAATCCAACATATTGTGGTGAAGTCATCTTGCAGAAACCAAATTTAGGAGGATGAGCAATCAGGTGGCAATAACTAATCCAAATGAGATTAAACCTGTATTAATGTTCATATCAAATTTCAGCAGAATATGTTAAATGGTTCTTTAGCTATGCCAGTTACAAGCAACATCCCATGTGATGATATGAAGTTAATTTTCAAGGCCATAACTCTATCAAAAATGGAGTTTAAGAGACAAAGCCCATAAAAGACACATCTAGGTCTTGAGACAATGTACCAACCAAACTGCTCCAGAATATGCTATAAAATGGTTCCCGAGTTTAGTTGGTTACAAGGATCTGCTGTAGTGGAAATGTAATATTGATGGAAAAAGGGCAATAACTCCATTAAAATTGGATAAGAAGATATGAACCTTCAAAATGTACATCTCTATGTAAGTGGGAATTCAGCTACCAATGGCATCCAGTTATACACAAAGGCTGCAGAGCTATACTGCTTACAAGAAGTATGAATTGATGGAGTATTTTGGATGAATGGACAAGGTGATTAATTTTGGGCCCCAACATCTCAATGCAGAGTCCTAATGATCTTTTCAATGTCAGATTTATTACTACAACAAAATGGTTAGAAATGAACATGGTAATTCTAACAAGAGTTGTTTTTTTTCTTCTTCCATCTATGACTCCCAAAATACTAATGCAAACTACAGCCAATATGTCAATATGTTGGGCAGCCATTTATATTATTTATACATTATTGTCTAAACTGAGACGAGTGGGCCTTCATTCTCAGTAACACTTTCACTTCTGAACAGTGGCATTCTGTCTTCCCCATTTCTAAACGTTCTTTTTATTCCCTGGAAAACTTTTGTGTGAATTCTTACAGCAATTCCTCAAACTCAAATGATTCACCCATGACATCATAACCCTGACCAAAGTCCTAATTACAAGCTATCCAAAAGGATTTATCATCAAGCCTGATAAACATGTCTGCAATGCCTGCTGACAACCTTTTACTACCAAAAAGGTTATCACTTCACCCCACCGATCCTGACCTTTGATCAAGTAACCTCCAAACCCTCAAAGATATATTTCACATAGCCTTGTTAACTTGTCAGCATAGTTTTAATGATCATTCCTAAAAAAGCAGAAAATGCATCATGTGTGTAGACCTTATTTATGAACAGGAGAACCACAAAAGGTACATGATACATCCCCCCTTCCCTACTAATAACCTTTATCTTTGAGCTAGGGACTATTGTATGACAAGATGTGGATCCAGGTCAAGTTTCATCAAAATATCTCAAGGGGGTTAAAAATGACAGCCTGGATAAGGAAACGGGCCAATTACTTACATTATCCCTTGTTGTGACCTTAACTATCGGGGTCTAAGGGCATTACTGATTATGCAAGAGAGTCTCAAGTCAAAATATATATAACAGGCTGACGTTTCATTCAAGTATTTTCACTATTTCAAAAGTTATAACCGTACATGGATAGTAGTCATTAATTTATATTTTCTACTGACATGAGCTTGACTGTGAGGCAGGGGGCATATCTATGGCATGTGACACTTCCTAGTTAATCATGATACATAACTGGTTCAAGTTTCATTAAAATACCTTTTAGTAATTCGTGTTATACACCTGACAAGGATACAAGTTAGAGTCACATTTTCCTTTGCTGGGACCTTCACCTTGAGGCAAGGAGAATAGCTATGGTATGCAATGCTATACATCAGGTGTCGGCAACCTATGGCATGCGTGCCAATGGTGGCCACCAGACTCTTTGGAAAGTACCAAGTCTTTGGAATATGACTTGCCTCATGGCATGCAGCACTCTACATATCACTATACAATTGAGTGGACCTGGCACAGCAGTTCTAAAAGGTTGCCGATGCCTGCTATACAGGATATATAACTGATTTAAATTTATTAAAATATATTCAGTGGTTCAAATGTTATACTTCATACAGTGATACAAGTCACAGAATTACATTTTCATTTGCTGTGACATTGACCTTCAGACATGGGGCATGGCTATGATATGCAACACACCATCTGGTCATAATATATATTTGGGCAAAGTTTCATTAAAACATCTCAGTGGTTCTAAAATTTTACTTAAGACAAGGATACAGGTCACAGAAATGTATCTTCCCTGGCTATGACCTTGACCTTGAAGATGGGGACCTGGCTATGGTATGTGACACATAGTCAAATGATATATACAGGACAGCCCTGCACCATGTTATAACACAAATCTGGATATAACACGGTTGTGGCATGGTTCCTGAATTTTTACAACCTCTTCGCCAATGTCTCCCAACTGATTTTTTAATTAATACAATTTATTATGCCAAAGTAAACGAGTTTTATTGGTTAATCTGACAAGACATGGTGTTCCTGAAGAAAAGGGATTGTCTTTCTTGAACTAAATAAAGATGTTAAAAGCTTCTATTTGTGAATGTTCCCTGCAAATCTGTCAATAGGACATCACTGGGGTTATTAGTTTGTAATTTTGTAATGATGTCATCTCCTAAAACAAGCTGATAATTGTTATTCTAATTTGCATTGAACCATCAACAATAAAGCTAATAATTCTGCTTTGTGTTTGTCTTCAATGTATTGTATATGTTTGTTGTTAACTCCAGGGCAAACAATAGACCACCAAAGCTTACTCAATTAACTGGCAAACACTCCTACAGCAAACAATGCCAATGTTGAAACAAGCATATCTCTCGAATTGATAAATTAATTTACCTACATAACTAAGAACAGTCAAACCTGTCCTAACAATCACCTTTACTCAGCGGTCACCTGTTCACAACTGCCATTCTAATTTCCCTACTGGCAAATTTCCTATATAAATGTCCTGTATGTAACGGTCACCTGCCTTCCACGGTCAGCGGCCAGGTGTTTCCTAACCAAACAATGGTTTCTCCCTGCCTTAAGCAGTCACTGGCGCTTATCTACAGCAGTGACCACTCAGTCTTTTGCTTCATGAGGAAGTCATTGTTTAGATAAAGGAATATCATGTGAATCGATGTGCAAACATTTCTTATCTTGCATGTACTCACCATACTCCAGTCATATTGATGGTTTAACTCAAAGGTGTCAATATGTCAAATTCGAAAGCAAGGCAGGTTTTATCATTAGGGTAGAGGGTTGAAGCAATTTGTTTGCTGGATGGTGGAAAAAGTAATTGTTTTATTGCAGCATAAATGGAAGACACCGTTTGAGCCAGTGTGACAGGTATAGTTTGATATCTTCATCTATTTGCCTTTGAATTGAAGCCATCTCTGAAGAAAAAAAGGTCGTCTTTGAGAAGAGAGATGAGTTACATCCCTTTTCATTAGGGTCAGGGTCATTCAATATTTAAAATTTGTAAATGCAAGTGAAGTTTCAGTTCATGGGTCACAAAGCCATATATGGCTTCTTTTGATTTCCTATTCATCACAGGCTTCTCACAAAAGCCGTCTTTTTATCTCGGTGAGTTGAGCAAATGACTAATCCAGATATTGTGTTTGAAGCGTGAACAAACAAAGATCAGTGTTTATTTTAAGTCAGTGATGATTTAATTTATAGGATGAATTAAAGTGAGCAGGATACAGTAATCTTGTGTGGAACATATATTTTGGGGAGAACAACATATATGCGTAATTTATTATTTTGTTCTTTACTGCACATAAAACAATCTTGATAACATCATAATAATAATAATAATAATAATAATAATAATAATAATAATAATAATAATAATGATAATGATATTTGGTGCATGGTATTTGTTCAAAAACCAATTTTAAAAGGTGAACCTGTGTACAGAGGTCACCTGTGTGCAAAGGCCATTTGTGTCTTTTCCCATGGATGACTGCTAGTGACAGGTTTGACTGTAATTGCAAATCATCAAAATAAATCCCACAGTTAATGGTTGTTGCAACTATCGGTGCTGCTTTATTTATAAAAATAAAAAAATATTTAAAAAATATATCACAAAATAAAGCCACTTTTATGCACACATGTCTGGTCATGTTGTTAACCAAATGTCACATGATCAATGGATTGGCAGCTAAAAATATATGTTTTTTGGCAAACAATAAATTCTGTTAACCAAATGCCACATGATCAATGGATTGGCAGCTAAAAATAGATGTTTTTTGGCAAACAATAAATTCTATCTCCGATGTCTATCCCTAAACAAGTGGAATGATATATTTTGTGTATGAATGTAGCCAAAGTCCAGAAATTAATTGCACCCCCCCCCCTTTTTCATCTTACCTCAAACTTGTACCCTCACCCCACACCTTCAGCCTACCTCTTAAAGTTAAATCCATACTTACAAATATATCTCTACATTGTCTTTCATGTATGATTTGATGTAATTTTATTGCTGTACCAATATGCTTAAAATCAGACTCTATCCTTTTTTTTAACCCTAAAATGTAGTCAGAAATATAGACTCTATCCTTTTTTTAACCCTAAAATGTAGTCAGAAATACAGACACCATCTTCAGATCACTCTACAAGGTTATTGTGATGCTAGTCCAAGTTACAGATATGATATTTATTGTTTTTTATCCTTACATGGATTTGACAATTCCAAATTACATGTACTGTCATTGGACACTAGACTTTGGATCAGAACCATTTAGTTGTTATAGTGGCAGGGTTTGCTGCTATAATCAAACATGCTACTGGTATTGCCTATTTTTCTGTGCATAAGAACCAAGCCACAGTTATCAAAATATTTTGGAACTAATTAATAGTATGCTCATTTCATACATTCTTCCCTCCTTTCCTATGAAATCTAATGGTTATTTCCAAACAGGGTATAGATATCATATTGCATTCTTGACAGAGAATCCCTCAGGCAGTTTCATACCTGTTAAAATGTAAATCTTAAGTACACTACATGGTCACTAACCATATACGAGTTTCAACTGTAACAATTATTTTTCAAGCCCAAATACGAGTTTCTTATTAGAAACACCCATGTCCAATTTAAGCATTCTTATTTTTAGTTTTGTTGTTGTTTTTTTAAATCATATCAGACATGTATGGCATATATGAATATTTTTGAAGGTTTGGTATACAGTGTTTCATAAGTTTGTGTGAGTTCATTAGCAAGGGATTAAGTATTCAAATGGAATCTAGCTGAAAAAATTTGATGGCTTGAAATTTATACAAAACTAATTAGTGACCATGACACATTTACATGTGCATACTGAAATGTAATTGTGCTATCTTTGCTTGCATTATTCTAACAATAATTTTTGTACCGAATTCAGAGGTATAATGATCTATGCTGGAATGATTACAAATTATGCTTCTTTGTGCACATTTTCAAGGTAATTATTATGGATTCACAGTTATGAATGCACTGAGATCAGTTGGTGAGTACACATGTACTTTAACTATTCATGTGCCAATTTCCTTATATATTTATGTACTAATGCATGATTTTTTGCCAAAAATTTCATATTAATTATGTAATCACCATGTTTAAGGTATTTCTGGTTTATTATTCATCAATTTAAGTTAGTAACTGCATCATTAAAGCCCGTAGTTTTATGTCCGCCCCCATTCCTCATCTTGTACAGCCTATATCAATGGTTCTCAAACAATGGCTCTCAAACTTTTTTGCACCTGCAACCCACCCATGGCCAACTTCTGGGTATTCTATAGATGGCTAATATATCACCTGCAGCAAGCACGAGGCCCACAAGTGGGCCATGACCCACAGTTTGAAAACTTATGGCCTTTATGATATATGTGCAATATTTTCTTCAGTTAACTGACCTGTCCTGATATTGCACAATATGCTACATAACATGATGGCACTCTGACGAGTGAGCCAAAGCTTCATGAAAATCTCTCCAACTGTTAAAAAAATTATGGGCTGAACAATGCCATAACATAATATGCCCATCTTAAACAGACGTATAAAAAAATACTTCAAGCAGAATCACCTTGTGGCCTTAACATTTGCTTTTTCTAGCTTTTTCATCCCTAGAGACATCCAAAGCCACGTAGTATATTTCTGAGCCAAGTTTGATAGTAATCCAACAATAAAGATTGTCCTTCACAAAAAAATCCCTCACCAGAAGTGTGTTCATGGAACATGGATGCACCACCCATGTGCCTAAAGACTGCTCTACATGCAAACTTGACCAAGGCATGAATACAGACCAATGTACATACAGATGGACAAGGATAACACTATCTCTATCATTGTGAGGCATAAAAACAAAACTTCACAACACCCACAAAGATGGATGGCCACTGCAACCATTACAACGCCAACCCAGATGGATGGCCACTGCAACCACTACATCTTACATTCTGGACATGTTGTATGATGAAAAAGTAGTTCATATACTCAATTTTGTCCCTGATTAATACTGGAAGTAGAAGACAAAGCACTTACCCTCAGCGCAGTTAGAGTTCTGATGGTGTTGGCTCCACAGTTCTGTATTAGAGTTCTTGGTATTATTTCAAGTGCTCGGGTTATAGCTCTATATGGCCACTGGAAAATACTGGTGATACCCTTGGCTTTCCCATTCAAAGCCTGAAATTATTTAGAAGTTAGCGAAATATTCATTAAAGCACACCATACTAAAGACACCAGTCTGTTAAGGACATTGTGAGGAATCCACTATTAACTATTATCCGCAATATCAAGAACATTGACACAGAACACTTATTTTTGTCCCAGAAGACTCCTCTGTGTAAGTTTACATTCTCTAGAAGAAATTTTCTTTACAGTCTGGTTTCACTGTGAAGGGTCTCAATATACCACTTTCAATCTTAAAATCTGCATAAATTAGCTCCACTAATGGAAGAGAAACAAAATACTAACTGCTCAGCAAGACGACATTTGAACTAAATTTGAATATTTATAATAAATAACTGAATACATTTTTATAAAAGGAATAAAAGCTAGAACTATGGGTTGCCAAGCAATTTTCCTCACTGTTTATTATATCTATCCACCCACCCCTCTTGCTTTACTGGACTGTGATCCATGGAGTAACAACTCAAAATTACATGCTATTAATGTCCTCCTGTACTGACTGCATGCATAGTTTGGGCAAAAAATGTCACTAAAACTGCAGTGTTTGTATGTTTGACTTCTGAACTCCTCCTAGGGACCATTGGGGATAGGACACAAATTATAACCCTCTTACTGATGGTTACCATAAGGGCAACCTATGTAACAAGTTTTGTGAATTTCCACCCAGCAGTTTAGGAGATGGAGTTGCAGACAGAAGGAACAATGGAAGGTATATCAGCATCCCAACTCTAATGCATGGGTATTACAAATGAATTTGCAAATTGAACATCGTACATTACACATACCAAGTGTAGTTAACAGTCATTATTACACCACATCTATTATGGAAAGAAGCTGATGAGATTATGTATTGTATTTAATGCAGAACATTGTAGGAAATAATTTAAGCACAAATTTTGGTCTTTGTTGGGCTATTAACAAAACCATTTACACTGGAATGCTGAACTATCCATATGAGATTACAGTTGTGCCATGTATCACCTTGGATGTCAGGATACATTAACCACAACAAATAAAGAAGTCATAAAATATACCTTTTGCTAATTGTTATATGTCAAACTTTAAATAAGCCTGACTTTGTCATAACATCTATGTAAGCACTTGTTCTCCAATAATCTGACTGCATTGTATTCCAGTGTCTAAACTCAGAATATGAAACAGCTTGATAAAAATGTCTGAAACAATATGGAAACAAGAGTACCATAAATGGTACATTATATGAACACCAGGTGGTAAATCGTATTATTACACTTCTTTCATGTAACACCATCTACCATTGGTAGGATACTCAGGTACATAAAGATACAGTACCTTTTTTAACTCATGTACCATGCCACTGTCCCTACATGATGTTGCCTAGCAATACTAAATGCAACAGCTATTTCAATGGTTGATGACATCTGTTGGCAATTTTGAGTTATATCACAGCATGTGCTAGACTTGTAGGTGTCATGGTGTTAGCAGGAAGGTTTGCATTTTTACCATAAAATCAACAGTTACCTTTCATGTCTCAAATGCAAACCATCTATAAAGTTCAGTCATGGTTTGTGGCATATGACAAATTATTTTGTGGAAACCATCTTGGAATTCCTCTCACCTTGACCTTGGTCTTTTAGCCCAAAAATAAATAGGCATCTTTCTCAAATGCAATGTAACAAAGTGTCATCAAGGTTTTTTGTATACAAGTCAAGTTATTGTATGGAAACAGTTTTCCTTGTTCAAGTCCCTGTGACTTTGACCTCTGACCTTTTGAGCCTGAAATCAATAGGTTTCTTCCTTGCCCCAGATACAAGCAACTTACAAAGTCTGGTAATGGTAGACGGTGGAGAACTTGAGTTTTTTGCAGAAACAAAGGAACAGACAGACAGACATTGCCAGAAAACATAACATGATATGCTCCACCTTATGGCAGGCATATTAAAACTAGATTTGTGTTTGTAATACATATTTGTCCCCACTAGCCTAAATCCAAATATTTAAAAAATGTAGACTAATTTGAACTGCCTTAAATGGCATGAAAATCCTATCCTGTCATCTACAAATGCATACAAACATGCATACCAGATTTCATTTGTCTACCTCAAGCAGTTTTTGCTTAATTGTGTTAAAAAGTCCCAAAAGTTCAAAAATCTAATCTAACCAAGCCATCTATTTAAGACAATAATAATGTTGTAAAATTTCATGGCTCTAAGTTTAATAGCTATGTGATATTGTGCTAAACTGGATCTGAGATAGAAGCACAGATGTATGGATGGGCAGCAGAAAAGATTCATTCAGCAAATCTAATAGCTTTATTTACTAGATGTGACAAAAGATTTTACAAAATCACATCATTACTTG